>FYEV01001806.1:53322-81281 GCA_900188565.1 Geosmithia flava
CCCCTCTCTTTCCTTTTCTTCACAAGTACAGACCCAACTAAAACACAGACCAACACCCCCCACGTCATGCGCGTCACAATATCAAACGGTTAAAAAGCACACTTACTACACTCAGACACGCCGCAGAGGATCATACTACACGTATTAGTCAATACCAGCATCACCCCCGCCAATTTCCAGGGACACACCATCAGTCAAGGGTCAAGGGTTTTAAAAAGAACTCACCAACGCATCGGGTTAATAGAAGGCTGAAGCATAGTATACATTCCGAGTACACATCCATAGTCTATCCATGGTCCGTTTTGCAAGTTACTATCAACCTTACACGGAGAAGACGAGTTTCATCATGAAACCATACTGCACCACTCATCACACCGGCCTACCACTCTAGGGCATACTAATCACCCACGCTGTCATCTCCAGAACGTAGTCCTTAAACATTCTTTACATTGATGTATACACGTACTTGCATCCAGCACACTGCACTGCATACTGAACTCTTTGTATTCGTGTGTATGGAGTAGTAAAATAGCATATGATTTATATATCAACTTGAATAGCTGTAGAGTATAATCAGAATCTATACTCTGTACTATCAGTATATTTAAAGACGCGCTCTTAGAAAAGACGCAGTTGTACGCACATGTACGCACTTGAGAAGAGAAAGACTATCTAGGACAAAGAAGGAAAGTAACGACAACAGGACAGTAAAGTAACCGAAACAGGATTTTTAAAGTATTTTTGTTTTTAAAAATTATTTTCAAGATAATATCTATTAATGTTGTTGTTTTTTGTTCTTGTAGAGATAAAAAAAAGACAGAAAAAAGGAAATGGTAGTACCAGATTTGATGGTAAATCAGACATCTTATAAGAAAGGGAACATTTTTATAAAAGAGAAAAGGTCAAGGAGAACATGTAGAGAAAGAAGCAAAAAAAAAAAAAAAAAAACTCTGAAAAAGTAAAAAAAGACAAGAAGAATTTACTCCTTCTTAGCCTTGAGACTCTTCTTGGGCATACGAGCAAGCCAGTAGACAAACAGGGCAGCAAAGATGTTAAAGACAATGTACACCCACATGAGGCCAAAGTTGCGCCACCTGTCAGAGTACTCAATCTTGACGCTGGAGAGGTACACGTCCGTGCTGTTCATCCTGCAGAGCTCGCAGCTCTTCTCGGCAGCCATGTCCTTGAGGTAGCCACCTGCCAAGTCAATGTACGGGCCAAGGTACTCGGAGCACGTCTGGCCGCTAGGGGCGGTGATGGGGAGGAATTCGTTGGCGGCGCAGTGCAGTGTCGAGTTGCCCACGGCTGTGCCCAGCATGCCGCCCACCAGGTACGTGAATGGCGAGACGCGGTACATGAAGATCCAGAAGCGGGGCATGCTGTCAGGGTTGGCCAGGACACCGCAGAAGATCAGGCACAGCATGAAGAGGACGTTGGCAATCTGCGCGCCACCCTCGGCCGTCTCGAACCCGGCAATGATGAGGGCCGAGAAGGTCGACGTGAACAGGAGGAAGGTCAGGAGGAACAGGAACACCAGGGCGCCGCGCTCCGACACGTGGTCCGGGTCCGAGTTGCGGTACAGCCCGATCGGGTAGTACCAGCAGAAGTACATGATGACGGCCATGAGCGTGTTCCAGGGGAGTTCCACAAAGATCTGCGACAGCATAAACACCTTCCACGAGTACACCTTGGACGGGCGCTCACGTGCCTCGTATAGGTCTCGCTGGATGACGAACTGGGGCATAGACTGCTGCACAATCTGGCCGAAAATGGTCAACAGGTTGAAGATGGCAAACATCTGGTTCTGGATGCCCTGCATAGTGGTGGGAGCGCGGAAGAAGACAAATCCGATGAAAAGGGCGACGAGAGAGCACAGAGCAGCCTTGGAGTAGATGTACACGGGGGTACGCCAGTACTGCTGGAAGACACGGGTGAGGTTCTCGCGGAGCTGAGACATGAAGGGGGCCGCAAACTCGTCGTAGCTGTTCTCCTCGTCGTCACCGGCACTGTGGGCACCGGACCTGTCACGCTTGATGTTCTCGAGCTCCTCCTGGACACCCTGGTACTCGTCACTCTCGCGCCACGTCTTGTGCCAGTCAATGTCGGTGTGGGAGTTGGGGGCGGCGCCGATGACCTCGAGCATCCACTCGGCCGGGTTGGACTCGGTGGGGCAGGCGTGGCCGCCGTTGCGCTCAAAGTAGCTTGTCATGGTCTTGGAGTTCTCGCCAATGTCGCCAAAGTAGACGGTCCTGCCACCCCTAGCAAGGAAGAGGAGGCGGTCGAAGCGCTGGAAGAGCATGGCCGAAGGCTGGTGGATGGTGCACAGGACGGCCTGGCCAGCCTTGGTCAGCTTCTCGAGCAGGTCAAGGATGGCCCACGACGTCTGGGAATCGAGACCCGAAGTGGGCTCGTCGACGAACAGCAGCAGAGGAGGCTTGGCAGCGAGCTCGACACCAATGGTGAGGCGCTTGCGCTGCTCAACGTTGAGACCTTCACCGGGGACACCGACAACAGCGTCGGCGTACTCCTGCATATCGAGCAGCTTGATGACCTCCTCGACATAGGCGAGCTTCTCGGCACGGGGCACGTCGGCGGGCTGACGGAGGATAGCACTGAAGTTGAGGGCCTCACGGACAGTCGTAGTCTGGAGATGGAGATCCTGCTGCTGAACGTAACCGGTCTTGCGCTGGAAGGACTGGTCGCGGGGAAGACCGTCGACGAGCATCTCACCGGTGATGACACCGGCCTTGGTGCGGTCGGCCAAGCAGTCCAGGAGGGTCGTCTTACCAGCGCCAGAGACACCCATGAGGGCGGTCAGGGTGCCGGGCTTGACAAAACCGTCGACGTGGTCCAGAATGCGGCGGGTCTCGCTCTTGATCTTGACATCGTAGCAGACGTCGTGCCACTGGAACACTGAAGTCTGCTGCTGCAGCATACCGGCTTCCTTGTTGTCTCCACGGCTCCTCTCGGCAGTGACGACGGGACCAATGTTGGCCATGGCGGCCTCGGGGTCAGAGTGATGCTTCTCGCCCTGCTCAATGACAGCGGGCCTGTGGCCACGGCGGTAGACGAGGACCTCGCCCTTAGACTTCTTCTCGGAGACAAGCTCAGCACCCAGCATGTAGGTGCCCAGGAAGAAGACCATGAAGGCGATCATGATACCCAGGTTGCGCCAGCGGTGGCTCCACTCATAACCAAACTGCGAAGAGGCGTACACGTCACCGTCGACAAAGGTCTCACCGGGGACAGCACCGACGGAGCTGCAGACACGGTTGACCTGGTCAACGTTGGCGTAGGGGCCAGACGCGGGAGGGGTGTACTCGTTGCAGGGGAACTGGCGACCGTGGAACTCGTTGACAATGAGCGACTCAAAGGCGTAGGCCAGGGGGTCGAGGTAGTTGAGCCAGCGGCACCAGTCGAGCATGTAGCTCTTGGGGATGACGAAACCAGTGAAGATGACGAGGTCAAGAATCAGCAGGGCGGCGGGCACAAGGGCCTGGAACAGGGTACGCGAGGACGAGGCGATGGTCCTGAAGATCATGGACATGACCAGCACGGTGAAGAAGGAGATGAGCAGGAAGAAGAAGAAGTGACCGGCGTCCTGGCGAAGCTGAGCCATGAAGTACAGGACCAGGTTGAAGGCAATACAGTTGCCAATCTTGTATGGCAGATCGCAAATCATGGAGGCGACAGCTTCGGCAGACGGGTGGTACAGGGCATAGCGAGCATGTTTCTCGACAATGGGACGTTGGGAATACAGGGTGAGGATCTATCATTCAGTTAGCAAGAAGTACAGTCAGAGGGGGTAGGGGGGGTATGAGCAAGAATCAAACATACCTCCAGGGCACTGGAGAAGGCGTTCATGAGACAGGCGAAGAAGAGAAGAGCACCACGCTGGAAGAAGGAACTCGACTGGTTGGGCAGGTTGAAGAAGACACTGCCGACGATGAGGGCAGTGACGACGTTTCCGATGAGGGCACCGAGAGTCAGACTGGGGTCACCAACGAGGCGCTTCCAGCCACGCCACAGGCACAGCTGGACCTGCTGGGCGTAGGACAGGGTGAAGGGCGACTTGAGCCTCTGGGCCTTGGCCTGCTGGGCGCGCTTGTTGGCGCGGAAGACCTCGGCGTCAGGGCCGCCGATGGGGTGAGACTGCTTGTACTCCTCAATCTCGGCCTGGAGGGCCGTGTACTCGGCGCTCTCCTTCCAGGCGCGGGCGAACTCGTCGGGGGTGCGGGGGGCCTTGCCCTCGAAGCCGGGGCGGACGATGCGCTCGAGCGACGAGGTCATGGAGGTGAGGAAGTCGGGGGTGGTCTGGCGGGCAGGGCACTCGAATCCGAGGTTGATGAAGTACTGCCTGGCCTCGTCGGCCTTGCCGAAGAAGATCTGGCGACCCTCGTAGAGGACGACGGCCTTGTCGAAGAGGTCGTAGGCCGACTGGGGCGCCTGGTAGATGGAGACGCAGGCGGTGCTGCCGAAGAGCTCGGTGCCGAGGCGGAGGGTGCGGCAGAACTCGATGGCGTTGGCGGAATCCAGACCGCGCGTCGAGTTGTCCCAGCACTGCAGGGGGGCTCCGGACAGCGAGGCCTCGGAGATGGTGACACGCTTGCGCTCACCGCCCGACACACCTCGCACGAACTCGTTGCCGACCTTGGTGTTGATGGTGTGCGAGATGCCGTACATGGCCATGACCACGTCGCGCAGGTGGTCGGCAAAGGCGTTCCTGCTCAGACCCTCGGGGAGGTGGCGGGGCTGGCGGGCCCTGGCCGCGAAGGTCAGGGTGTCGCCGACGGACAGCTGGGGGAAGTGCACGTCGACCTCGGCCGTGTAGATGGCCTCACCACGGTGGTGGGAGTGCATCTCCTTGGCGGAAACACCTAAAGGTCACGCAGAGTCAGTATTGTGTGTTGTTTCATGTGATTGTGTGGTTGCTCTTTGATGACAATTCAGTTGTCGCCCGGTCGCGCCTGCCCTGCGTTCGTGTTGCAGTGGCGCCTGCCGTGGAACCATGCCACACACACGAGAACAAGAAACGCAACCATTCGGAGCTGAAACGAACGAGAACCACAAGGAACAAAAGAGGAAAGGAATAAGGAAACTCACCCTGGTAGTTGAAGTAAGCCTGGTCATCGACGTAGATACCATTCATCTCTCCAGCGATCGTCTTGAGGAAAGTGGAGCAGCCAGAGCCAGGAGGGCCCAGAACGACGAGCATCTCTCCGTTGCGCACGAGACCATCAAAGTCACGCAGGATATCGATGCGCTGGCCACGGCCGCCACCAGTCAGACCGTCGCGGACCATGTTGCCAAGCGAGAGCCAGATGTTGGCGACATCCTTCTGGTAGTCGGAGCCAGCACCGAATCCGTGGACGTTGAGGTGCTGGAAGGCGACGCCGGTAGTGCGGAAGGTGGCGCCGTTGCCCTGGACGAGCTCGACAATGGCCTGAGCCCACTTCTTGCCGTCAAAGTTCTCGGACTGGGGGTTGAGAGGGCTGTCGGGCCCGGCGAGGAAAGGGTTGTCGCCACCTCCACCGGCGGCCGAGGCGCGCGAGTAGGAGCGGGCGAGGGCCTGGACGACGGAGCTGCGACGCCTCATCTCCTCGGCCGGGTCGACGTTGTTGGCATCCTCGTCCTCGTCATCGTAATCTTCCTGAGCTCCTCCCTTACCCAGGGTGTCGGCACGTGAGGCGGAGGAGTTTCCGTCTGCGGTGGTGGTGTTGACGGAGCCGTTGTTGATGGTCTCGTTGTTGTTGTTGTTGACTGTTGATGATAGAGCGCCTCCGTGTGTGGCCTCTGTGGCCAGGCCGGCGCCGGCGTTGCCACCCAAAGGTGTCGCCATGGCCGGTTGTTGTTTGTTGTTTACTTTTGTAGTAGTTTGAAGCTATCCGGTTTTGGTGTGAGGATACTGTTATTCGAACTATAAAGGTTGGTTGTTGTTGTTGTATTAAATAAAAGGGATTAAAACAAATCTTTAGAGAAAAGAATGAAGAAGAAAAAAAAGAATTATGAATTGTATTATAAAGGATTAAGGGAGAGAGAGAGAAAAAAAAGAAGAAGGAGGGGGGGAATGAGATCTACGACCCTCCCCAATACCTTATATTAAAAGTGCACACGAGGATAGACAAGCCACGGCCAAGCATTACCAAAAGAAAGAAGAAAAAAAAGCGTGTCGGGGTCTTCTGTCGCAGTTTAGGAGTAACCCGAACGGCCGCCTGCCGGACATTGCAGCGGAAGCCCGGGCCCTTTCGTCCACACTCCCACAACCCACACCCCCCCCTTCTTCTTTACGTGTACGAGTACTGGTTCAAGGGTACCTTGTCCCTCCACCATTCGTACACCTTATGGGATGTACCCCCTTTTTCCATACTCGTAGCTCCAGGTCCCTTTTTCCTGCTGGCGGGCAACTCGCTAATACAGGCGACAGGCTACAGGCGGATTTACCATTTGCTAGCGGACATTTGGTTCTTGTATGCAGGTGCATATCGCTTCCCTCGCATTCGGCCCCAGCAGCAGCCATCAGCCAGCAACCAGCAGCAACAGCGGCAGCAGCCTTAACACAATCACACCCCCTCCCTCCTCCTCTTCTTCCTTGTCCCCTAAAGTCATCCATATCCCTCCAATGTTTTTTTTTGCCCCCCCTCCCCCCCTTTGTGGTCCCACAGGTACGGTACCCGTTCTGGAGGGTAGTAGTGTACTATACGTCGGGTACTCCCTGATCATGGTGATTCATAGTGATGCGAGATTTCTGTAACCGAGAGGCCATATGAGTGGTACTACTCGTGCTAGTTAGTAGTCGTGACAGATGATCAAATCGATTGGCTTTTCCCGCCTTTCCCTTCCATCTTGTCTTGTTGAATCGTCACCACCCTCCTCGGCGGATTTGAGCAAAGGACGGATAAAATATATGAGTCCTCGCCGAACAAACAACAGATGTGTCCTTTCAAACCCTCTCAAAGAGAGGTGATGTTGTTGTTCTTGTTGTTGTTATTGTTGTAGTGGTTGCTGTACCCTTCCATGAATGCACACACCCCCCTCCTTTGGAGACAGAGAGGGTCGTCCTCGCAAGACAATCGTACTCGTACCAGTAATAGTAGTCGACGGTCATACAGGTAAAATACCAAGGATCCAAGGTAGCATTATTAGCAGTGGCAGTCGTACATGTCGACTATTATTGCGCTAATCGCCAAGTCCGCCAACAGCATTTCAACGAGCCGTAGTACTCGTAATAGTACGGAGTAGATGCTAGTAATACTCCGTACTCCGTAGATACTATAATAACCCAAATTCCCTTTTGCTCATAGTGGCGTTACTGTCAGCGCTAACCCATTTGACCCTTTCGATATTACTGGCTATATGTTTTTTTTTCTCTCTCTCTCTCTACTCCGTACCTCTCCTATTAGTAGTAGGGGACTGTTTGTTATCCATCTGTGCTCTGTACTCGTACTCTCTACTCTGTAATACTGCCCCTCGTTTCATTCAAGTCACAAAAGGTACGTACCTCGTTTCCATCCAGTCTTTGCTTCACCTTTTCTTCTACTCCTACTCTCCCACTCTCCCACCAAAAAAAAAACTCTATCGGAGTCTTGGAGGAACCCGACACCCCGCCCTCACCCCGAACATGCAAATTGACCCACTTGGGTCCTTTATCTCGATTTTCTGTCATTCTATGGATTCTATGGGTTTTATGGAGTTGATGGATTTTATAGATTCTTTTTTGTTGCATGGTGATAATTTCTTCCCATACGAGCACTCGTACTCTTTTTTTCTTCTTCTTCTTTCCTTTTCTGTAGCCGCATAATAGTAGTCAGCGGAGATGGATGCCATCTTCAATTACGGGGTAGTACCAAGAGTCTAGCTAGTATTACTAGGATCATCACTAGGAGCAACCATGATGGAATTCTACTGTACGAGTACCTATCATACTCCGTATAATACTCCGTATGCCCTACGACGCGTAGTAGTAAGCGGAGTCCAGCATGTGCTCGGTATTCCGTCCCAGTCACACACACCCCCATCACGAATAAGCAATTCTCTCCGCAACCTGCATTTGACACCAGTCACTTTCCCATCATGTAATTTCATGTACGTGAGCATGCTTGTTTCACTCCATCGGGTACCAATTCCATCAGAACAGAAGAAAAAGAAGTTATTTTCGAATTCAACCGACATGGGGGGTGAGTCACTTGAAAGTTTGGCAACGTGTTGGCAATTGATGCTAGGCCTCTCTCTACCTCTATGAGGATATACAAACAATCTCTACTGTGGCATTCCTGGTTCTGACTGTTGGAGCCTCTGATACACCGCAACTCGAATGGGGACATGTAGATTCGGTGAATCCCCTGTAGTACTCGTGCTCTGCGGCAACTTGATAACATCACAAATGCCGTTGTACACGTATATAAAATATAAATGGACCGCAAAAGACCATACCTAAAGATCAACATCCATTCATCCATCCAACCATCTAATATCCCGAGTAGTAGTACAATGTTTGCTTCTGGAACGAGGGTCAGAACTGCTACAGTAGGTACGAGTAGTAGTACTGTTATCCATCAGCATGAGCCCATGGACATAGACCTGCCAAACTCCGCCCGTCTTCTCCCGGCGGACACATCGAAGCCCCCGAAAAGTCCGCAACCCTCAGGCCTCAGCGGCGCAGCGCCGTAGGGCCCAAAAAAAAAAAACTCCAGCAGCCAGCTATTACCAGTATGCGTACTCCGTACTTGTACATGCAACGTACTCGTACTCCATAGTACTACTAGTGGCCATGCGGAGCGGGAACGGTGTCGTGGCGGCGTCCGTCCCCGGGGTTCTTATGAGAAGTAGTAGCTAGGAATAGGCCCCCATAATTTCAAGTGTACATCCGCAACGTATCGGAAGTATTATTACAACTACTCGTACAGTCGGTTGATCTTTCGACCTTGGAGAAGACTGGTGATGAATCTTGTACCATCCCGCAGAGATATTACGTCGTACTCGTACTCCGTCGAGGTGTGTGTGTGTTGCGGATATACTCCAATCTATTACCACTAGGACTACGATACTAGGACAACCAACTGCTATTTTCAAAATATCTCCTCATCTTGTACGGAGTAGACCCCAACTATCGTCTTTGTCCGCTCCGTCTATATGTTGCTTACGGATCATCTACAACTCATCGTCCGAATTGCGCGTCGTGCGTGTGTGTACGAGTACTCGTAGTTGTCATATTCATCCTCCCCCCTTTATGCCGACCATGTTATTACAGCGGATTGCTATACGAGTAGTATTAATACTTGTCTAGTAGTAACAGTAGCGTGAATTGACTACGGAGTAAGTCCGTATCTATTTATTTCCCCACCAACAAACCCCATGAATTTCTCTACGACGCGCCGTGCCGCTAAAACATGGACTTTTCATGGACTTCTTCCCATCCTCCCTACAGGCAGACAATATTCATGCCCTCAATTATATTGATTCTTCTAGAACTCTTCATATCCATCAGTACTAAATGCTACTGCCTAGAAGCCGAAACCTATGCCACGGGTACATGTATAATGACGGCGAATGCCACCCCCCCTTGGCAAACAAGGCTCATCCCAGCTCACGTATATCAATGTACATATATGCATACTCCTTGGCCATCCCTAGTAGTAATAATACTCACTCAGTCCCTACTTAATACTTCACCATGGCACACAACACAATCTGCCCCACCAAAAAAAAAAAAGCCTGCGCCTCGACCCTTGATTTGATTCCTCCGCTGTCGTGTGCCAAGCAGGTGGGAAATGCTGGCTCTTCTCCTCAAACAAAGTCCGTAGACACCAAGGGAATGGTGAAGGTGGGAGGGTGGGTGTGACTTTGGGGGGGGAGGGTGTGTTTCTATCCAATTTGTTGAATGATAACACACAAAAGGTGAATACGATATGAGTACTCGTACGAAAGAGTCGTACAAGCATGTAAGAGCAACATGACAGCGTGAAAATGTGGTAGTCATCACCACTCTTATGTGCATACCCGTCGTGATACAAACACTCTCAGATGTTTAGTACTCATCGTACCGTCTTTCCAGGCAGCCAAACGGCACAAGAAACCGTGTCAAAGACAATGATAGCCCCGACATTCATACCTTCCATGGGAAAGGGGCTTTTCGACTCTTTTCCCGTAAGACAGGCGGGCACTGGCAAAAATATTGACGCGTTTTAGAGACAAGTCACAACGCGGGTTAGCTGCAGCACACACACGCAAAGTAGAGACAATGCCACTAGTTGGCATGTGCCAGAGACGGAACTCAGACATACGGAGAGCAATGTGAGTGTGACGTACGAGTAGTATCAAATAAAATATACGAGTGTAATAGCACAAGTACAATTGACATATATGTAAGAGGGAGGCTTGATTTTCAACATCTAAAGACACACAAAAAAAAAAAAAAAAGTAAAAGTGCTACAAGGATATATAGTAATGATAGATACAATACATGAAGAAGAAGAAGAAAAGAGGAACCCTTCACTTACAAAAAGTTGATACCAACACCAAACTGCAATCCCTTGGTACCAACCTCACCCCTCCTCAGCACCATGGGCAGACTAAAGTTGAGCTCGAACCTCGCCACGGGGTGAGCATACACCAGTCCGAAACCCGTAGCCAGACTGGGGAATCCACCACCGACAATGTCCCCAATCGCACCTGCCACGCCCTTGGCCACAGTAGACGCGTTCATTGCCTTGTTGCTGTCGCTGCTGCTGCCGCTAGCGTCAGCACCAGACTTTTGCAGCGCGACCAGACGTCCACCATTGGCGAATAGCTGGAATCGTAGACCAGACTCGGGGCCACGGTAGGGCAGCGGGAGGAGGACGTTGAGGCTACCGGCGGCAAAGGCGTCTCCACCGACCGAGTCTTGCCCGTCGTGGGGACCCAGGCCGCACAGCTGGAAACCACGCACGTCAGTGGGTCCGCCGAGCTGGAACCGGTCGTTTATGCGGCTGGGCAGGGACTGCGTGCCCGAGGAGAAGCCCAGGGGCAGCGGGCACAGGAGGCCCATGCGGAGACCTCCGCCGACCGAGATGCCCGTGCTGCGGGCGTCGACGCCCGGGAGCGGGAGGGGCAGGGCGCCGCCGGCCTCGCACTCGGCCTTGGAGAAGGCGACGTCTCCTCCCAGGGGTCCTAGACCGGCCACCTCGAGGCTCGACCGGAGCATGTATCCGTTCTGGGGCAGCTGGGGGTTGTCGCGCCTCTCCCTGTAAAAGGTGGACTTGATGGCGCTCTTGATGCTGTCGCCCGCGTCGGCGCGCACGGTGGGGCTGGCCGCCGACCCGAGCCCCGTCACCTGCCTCCACGCGCCCGAGTACTCGACCGAGAGGCTGTCGCGCACGGCGTTGAGCCACTGGAACCGCGCCGTGGCGCCCTTGACCACCTCCTCGTGCGAGGCCCACGGCTTGTCGGCCGCCGAGGCGATGCCCTCGATCGACGCGCGCATGTTCGGGTCGCTCAGCACGGGCGCGCTCAGGTTGGCCGTGTACGACGACCGCGTGCGGGTGCCCGTGCGCGCGTTGAGGGAGAGCATCTCTGCTCCGCCGAGGATGTTGCGCCATAGCAGCGAGCCGTACGCTGACCCTTCGCCGTTGCCGACGTCTGTGCCTGTCTGGAGCTTGAAGCGCGGCAGCTCGCGCAGTCGGATGTCGACGTCTACGTCGTGGGGGCTCGTCGAGGGGTCCGTCTGCTGGGATGACACCATGAAGATTTCCGGGTTGGGCTGGAAGGATTCTGTCACATGCGTGCGTGTGGTTAGTTGACTGGATGAGAGAGAATGGGGTGTCGACTGTAGGACTCACGAAGACCGCTCAGCTTGGAATTCGTCAACTGTAGCATGCCCATCACCTCGCCGATTGTCGACGGTGACTCTGGCTTCCCGGCAATGAGCGGGTCGATGAGGGGGCTGAGGAAGTCTCGTCGCGTGTTGGAGGCGCCGTGGATGCGGATCTCGTGGACGGACATGGGCATGGACGCCTGGTCAGTCATCTGGAAGGACAGGAAAGTCAGTCATTTGTCGGGCCATGTTGCAATCGACTCCTGGTGTATCGCCGCTCACGTACCGCCTGCGCTATACGGCGCTCCTTGGCCGCATCCTGGTCATTCTTCAACTGAGCTGCGCGGTCGGCCGGGTTGGGGTCGGATCGTAGCTTGCCCAAGGGGTCAAGGTCCTGTTGGCGAGAAGAGGGAGCGGTCAGCAAACGAATACTCAGCAGAGTCTCTCATCCAAGCAATGACGATACTTACGCCTCCAGCTGGCGAGCCCATGTTGGTCGCCATGTTCTTTTTGTCGTCTGTGTTCAAGCAAGAGCTATAGTACTCAAAGCTAGGCTCGGAACTTCAAAGGAGACTAAAAAATAACTTGCTGGTGTGATGTCAAGAATCCGAAACGCCGTCAAAGGTCCGAGCGCTCGCTCCCGTTCAGTGGTCATGTGGCTGTGCACTAACCTCCCCAAACCAATTTCAGCCACACGTGCGGAATTAAAGCCACTTGGCCCTCCTTCGGGAGTCCCGCTAATTGTAAACTCCCCCGTTCTTTTTTGGTCCATCCCATCCTCGGCCGCCCGCACTCTCTCTCTCTCCTCTCTCTTTCTTCTTCTCTCCTTCAATAAACGTCCCCCCATCCCGCCTAACCAAAATACAAGGTGCACCGACTTTGTCTTTTTGTTTTCTTTCCCTTTCAACGATCCGAAAGACATCGATTCTTGCCCATATCTGGCCTCTCTGCCCCACGATTGCCGCCATCCGTCCCGCCAAGAACGGTGGTCTCACGCGATCACCGAAGGCCCACATACGCATCATCATCACGGCCCGCCATTTTGTCTCTCTCTCTCTCTCTCTCTCTTCCTCACTTTTTTTTTCTGCTCCAACACAACACACAACGCACATCAGTAAATCATGGCTAGCAAGGCTGCTCAGAAGCGGGTATGATATCCCCACCTCATATTCCACTTTGCGATGACTAGAAATCAATGCTGACTCTTTTTTGTTCCCCCCTACGTCAGTTGACCCGCGAATACAAGACGATATCGGAGAACCCTCCACCTTATATTACTGCACACCCATCCGAGTCCAACATTCTCGAGTACGTCGACTAATCACCCTCATCACACTGGATTGGAGTGAGGGGGAAGGGGTGAGAATCAAATGTGGCTGACAGAAACTTGTGTGGCAGATGGCACTACATCCTTACCGGACCCGAAGAGACCCCTTACCACGGCGGTCAATACTGGGGAACGCTCATCTTCCCGTCCAACTACCCGTTCGCGCCGCCCGCGATCCGCATGCACACCCCGTCTGGACGATTCCAGCCCTCGACGCGGCTGTGCCTCTCCATTTCCGACTTCCACCCCAAGTCGTTCAACCCAGCCTGGGAGGTGTCGACGATCCTGACGGGCCTCCTGTCCTTCATGACGAGCGAGGAGATGACGACGGGGTCGATATCGTGCAGCTCCACCGAGAGGCAGTACCTGTCGTCGCGGTCGCGGTGGTGGAACTCGACTGGCGGCGGGTCCCACGCCTCGGGCAGCACGGCCACAAAGGGCAACGTCAAGGCCGGCGACGGCGGCGCCAAGTTCAGGCAGGAGTGGCCGGAGGTCGACGCGGAGAACTGGGAGTGGATCAAGACCAGGGAGATAGACCCGGCCACGGGACACCGCGTGGGAGGGGACAAGGAGTCGTCGCCGTGCGGCCCCCACCTCGCCCGCGTCGGGTCGTCGGGACACCAGACGCAGGCCGTCGTCGACGCCGTCGTACAGCAGAGGGACGCCGGCCGCGGGTGGATCTTCCGGAATAGGCTCCTTGCCGCCGGCGGCATCCTGTTCCTCTACGTTCTCGTTGCCAGACTTCTCAGCGGTGACAGTCTCTCGTGAAGGTTGCTGCTGGTGGTGGTGGCGGGAATGGTCTTGACGACTTCCTTTGTGCTTTCTAATGCCTTGCTCATGGTCACTGGGTTTTGAATCTCGCATTATTGTTCTACTATTCACTTATTCTTTTTCCTTTTGTTTCTCTCCTTCATTTATTTATTTCGCATCAGGGGATGCGGTGAGAGACAGACAACAAAAACACACACAAAACGTGCAGGGTCCATGTATGATTCAAAATTAATCTAGATTTTTTCCAATTAAAAAAAAATGACATGCGTCACTGTAATCACAACATCAATTACTTGTTTTCTATTTCAATGCAATACTAATACTAGCATATATAATTACAGGATCAACGTTTTTTTAACATCAACCTTGGGAGGGATTGATTGATAGTCATGAGACAGTCTCCATGTGGAGAAGATGGCGTTTGCTATCGTGAGTCCTACCCTAAGCCATTGGACGGTTTCTCATCACAACGACAAAGTAATCACCAATTTCGATTGAAAAGGTGCTGTTCTCTTTTCTTTTTTTCTTCTTTTTTTTTCAAATCTACTTATTTCCATTTAGGAGATTATCACATGCGCCTTTACAACTCTAAATAAGTTTATCTTGGAGTGTTTTGGTTGAAGGCTATTCACACATATTGTAAGTATTCCGTCGTATGTCATTTAGAGTCTAAACAGTGACGTCTAGACAGTTACGGGTAGTTTGCCTCCTGACCAAGATATACTCACTTTAGTGTATAGATCTGCGACACTTGATGTACTACATGATTCAGAGTATTCCGCACAAGTATCGCTATAGAAAAGAACAGAAATAGAGGTCATATGGTATAGAGCGAAGAATTGTACTGGATCTCTTCCGGTCTATGATGTACAAGAGGCAACGCTCGTTACATCGCTCGTATCCATGGGCGGGTACTGTCGGGAATAGTTGTCGGAAAGACCCTGAAATGACACTGCTGACGTATACGTAGATAGATGTACATGCGTTGAGTTGTATCAGTACGGGCGCCTACTACTCGTACTGGCATGGTCTCAAATCCTAGGTGTCAAACCTCGGACTGGAATCTATATCCGCGCCGGGATTTTGCCATTGGTGAGGTGGATTGACACTTGGGACTACATATGTAGCTTACTTTCTTGTTTAATGTGTAAAATACTAAAAGTCCCGCAGAGCCAAGATTCCAATATCTAGGTCATCGTTGCGGAGGCACACTCCCCGTGGGCTTGAAGCGGACATACTCGGCGCATGTACATGTTGAAACGTATATGCTCCTGGTATTCATTGAATGTATACAGGCTTGGCAACCTGAGGTATATGAAATGCTGCTTGCACATCGTGGAGATAACCCGGACACCGGACTTTGAAGCGGAGGCGGCCTTTCGGGTTGCTGTGATGCTCCGTCTACCGCCCCCTTTTTTGCCTTTCTTGCGGAATATTTTTGAAAATACTCACGCTGATTTGCAATAAATCATTTAAAGCAATTTAAATCTAGGAAAAAAAAAAACAGAAAAAAAAAAACGAGAATGTTATCTGTGTTGCCTAATACGACCGCGAGAGAGCCACGGGGGAATCAAACCCGAAGCGCCTGGAATTCCGAGCACAATTGCATTTTCGTACGTCATGAGTACATACAAACGAAACTAACATTAAGAGACAAGAGTTCTACTATTATGCAGTTATGTAGGAGTATACTGTAGGACTCCGTATACTGACAATCCATTATCGTGTTGGTCCAAGTCCCTGTTGAGTAGCATTGCGGACGGTGGCGTCCATCCATGTACACCACGTGGACTCAGCACAGTGAGAACCGGCCCGAATGCCCATTGCCTTGGGAGAAATGGGTAAGATTCGAAGACCATGCAGATTACGCAGCCTGACGCAACATGGTCGGCATCACTGGTAGCATCGCATAGTCTGGGGTACATTCACGGCATTTGGAAACTTGATTTACCATGTCAGCTATACGAGTATACGCTGTCATGGTGTATGAGGCCCAAGATGAATGAGGTCGGGGAAATTCAAGAAGAATAGGATATTACTGATAGTAAAACCATGAACTTCATGTTTGATGCGAATTGTGATATCATTTATGGCAGCGCATTTCACGATGGAGGAGCAGATTGTGGAAGAAAGTCTTATATAAAATGGCAGATACTGCCACAAAGCATTTTGAAATTCGAATTTGGAAATTCATAATGTAAAATATATTTGTCTTTGAAATGAAAAGGGGGCGTTGGGGAGGGCATATATCATTCTCTCAATGCAAATGTTGGCACCACCTCAAAAGGCCTGCTCCAAAGGGGGCACCCCAAAATTCAGATGATGCCGTCTGGGTTGAAGATACAAAAAGGAACACGCGCTGCAGACGTGGTTTTTCTTTTGATACAACCAACCCAGTCGGATGATGGATGGAAGAAAAACAAAAGGAAACAAAAAAAGATGTTTAGAAAAAAGGAAAAAGTACATGCAAAAGACACTCCAAATTTACTCAATGGCAATGTCAGCGCAGTTGAGGTAGACCTGGGGAGTCTCGTAGGAGTTCCACTTGAAGCCGAGGAGGGTGTGCTCGGAGGTGAACTCGGGCAGCTTGACCTTTCCGGAGACGGTGTATCCGCCGGCGATGGAGGTCCAGCAGGAGCCGTGCTCGGCGTTGTCGATGGACTTGCAGCCGCCGGCGTCCTTGGCGGGGCAGCCCCACCAGTCGGTGTTCTTGCAAGAGTCCTCGGCGCAGTCGCCGCTGGCGTCGCAGGCGTTGCCGTCGACGTCGGAGCAAGACAGGATGCCCTTCTCGAAGCAGTCCTCGAGCTCCTGCTTGACGTCCTCGCTGGGCAGGCTGTCGGCGTTGAGGAACTTGTCGACCAGGTCCTGGTCCTGGCAGATGCGGTAGGAGAAGGCACCGCCGTGGTCGCCGTTGTTGTCGACGCACCACTGCACCTCGATGGTGTCACCGGACTTGTACGTCTTGACGGGAGCCTTGCCCCAGTTGGCTCCGGGCTGGTTGTAGTCGACGCCAACGCGCTCGTTGTATCCGCAGGGACCCGACTTGGCCACCTTGGCGGCGTTCAGGGTGGGCCACGACTCGACGGGCTCGAGGATGGTGCACTCGGGGCAGGTGTCCTCACCGGCGCCTCCCTATATTGAAGAATCGTTAGCAAATTGAGTCTTAACCCCCCCTAGTCTTGTCTATTCTCTCTATCCTTGTCCAACTCTGGGAGAAGAAGGAAAAAAGAATCATGCAGTTGGTTATACATACATCGGCGTTGAGACCAACACGGCTCATCGGCGTAATCATGTATCCGTGGGCGTTGACGGTGGCGGCAAGGGCCGCGATGGTGGCAATCTGGGACAGCATGGTGATGGATGAGATGTCTTTTGGAAGGACTAGAGAATTGTTCCTTGTTGTTTGTGTTGTTTGTGCTGTTGGCTGAAGACTTGTACCGATGTTGTGGGTTGGGGGACAAGAAGAAGAGATTGAATCCAAGAGGAGGGAAGCACCTGTATTTATAACAAAAGAGATCTTCACGAGAAGAGAGAGAGAGAGAGGTAGACAGAAACTAAACTAAACTAACTAGAGAAAGAAAGAAAGAAAATTGTGAAGAATTGTTTTGCCCATGACCCGCTGCCGTTTGCCCTCCCCGGATCACGATCGACGCTAGGGCGAGCTGCCGGACCACATCCAGGACGGAGCGTCGGTTGCCGGGAAAGACGTCACGATGGCACATTGGCTTCCTGGTACGAGAGTGACTGGAGTGACTGGAGCCTACTCCGTAAAGCGTCGTACTGGCGCCGCTGAAAGAATACTACCTACATCCATAATCTAACCTTGGCAAAGGGAGAAGAAAAGACCCAAACAAGCTGTCGGTCCGTATTACGGGCCGAATACACGTTCGGAGCGGTTCATCAAACAAGAAGGAAGGTAAGCCGTGTGTGGGGATGATCAATGCAAACAACAGAAGAGGTGTGCAGAGCCGATGCAACTCAAGACCAGGACCAGGACCAGGACCAGGGGGAAACAACTGGAGGGGAGGGGATGGAGAAGTCGTCAATGGCTAAGAAGTGCCACTTACACCATCTTGGTCCGTTGTGGGGAAAAAGCCGTTGTGGGGTTGGATCACAACGGACGACTAGAAATGATGCTTAAAGCCATTTCCCCCCCCCTTCTTACTGGTACCTGCAATAATACTCCGTACTTTGTTAAAGAAAGGGGGAGAAAAAGAGCTTATACCTCGTAATACTCGTAACCAATGCCGGCTTAATGCGGGGAGGGGCGTTATTACATTCCCCCCCTTTGTAGAGTCTGTACCTTGGGTGAAAGAAAGAGAGGAAACCCATGACGACGAACCCTCTCCTCGGACCGGCGAACCTGGATACTCTTTTTTCTTCTTCTTTGCTTCCCCTTTACTCCAAACTAAACGGAAATGCGGGGCAGAAAACAAACAATGCGGAGAAGATCTATAACCTGACTACGGAGTACTCGTATCCGTACTACGGAGTATTACGAGTAATTACTACTACTACTACCATAATGAAGATTTCCCCATCATACCACCATGGACATGTCAGTGGCTTCTTTCTTCTCCTCTCCTACCCTCCATTTCCCCCTCCCCCCTGACCAAAGCCTCTGCAAGGGTCGGAAGCCACGGGGGAAACACGGTGGGATTTTGAGTACGCTAGGAATCTCGTGACACTGCCAAGATGAGGGTTATCGAGGGGAGAAAAGATCGGCACTCAAAATATATGTGCATGGGGGGGCATAACTGTGAGGTGAGAGCACTAGGCCAGCTTCAGTCAATTGTCGGACCGACGCTTTGAACAATTTTTTATCTCTATTTTCTTTTTTAATTTTTTAATTCTTTTTTTGCAACGGCTAATCTCATCTGTTACTAGTACAGAGTATAATGGCTAAAGAAGAATAAAAAACAAAGAGCCCATTGTACTTACGTCGTTCGGTATATCCGACTGGATTGCCGAGTATGACCTTGTGCTCATGTTCATCATGGCCATATTCGTTTGATATACTCGTACGTGTATGTCGAGGTCTGCATACTATTATTGTTTCCAAAATTACCCCGTGCATGTATGTTTCCAATGTGCATGTCTTTACCACATCATGTCGTACATACGAGTACTACTGCTACCGTTACGGCTCCTACATGAGATCAGCAAATGCCCATTCCGATTATCCGTTTGAGTACGAGTACTCCGTACATTTCGCCGCCATCATTGGGTTGATGTTGGTACCTGCTCTACTCCCCTGATTCACAGGAACATAGCCGAGACCGGCATAAATCCATTTGTGTGGGGAAAACCCAAGATCGTTCCCGCAAAATCTATACGGTCAATGCTCTGTGTGTGTTTATGAAACCAGTTACTACTATTTCAGGAGCCAGCCATCAATAGCATCATGCCACCAACTCAATGCTTCCAACCCTCCCAAGGTGTTGAAATATATAACTCATACAATGCCTTGATACTATCACATTCTGTATAGATATCCTGTTCGATGGCTTGCCGTTACAAAACCTGAGTGTGCCCGTCCTTCAACCTTCCCGCCATATCCTCTACTAAACAAAGTAGATCGTACCCCAGTATGGCGGTATGCAAGAAATCTTCCACAGAATTCCACAATGAGGCTCATGACTTTGCCACGGCACAAGCCGTTGATTCGTTCAAAGAAAGGACTCCCATGTGCACATGTACTCTGCACTGCCGGTCCGGGGCTGGGGCTGGGGGAGACATGGAGGGCATGACGCACGTCCTAGGACCAGGTTACGTTACGACGTAGCAAAGTAGTAATACGGAGTAATGAAAAGTGACAATGACAAGACGGACATACCTGGAACGAGAAATTCCCAGACTTGGCATCTTGGCTGTATCATTGGCCATCGCTCATCCTCCTCCCCTGGGCCCTGACTTGTTTTCTTTTTTAGAAAAACAAAAAGCCGCTAGACTGTCTGAGTGTAGTCGATCCGGGAGGCGGAAGATAAACAGGACTATTGCCTAAGAGTTTCAAAACGTTAATAGCGCTTAGCATGAGATGTTTAATGGTATACAGGTAGTCCAAGGATCATACAGCTCAGGTAAGATGGGGGTTCACGAGCATCAGAGGGTGGGGGGCTTATACGAAAGGGGAGTTGCAGTCGTAGGTACTCCGTAGGAAGAGACATAATAACTTCTACCACTACGAATGACGTAGGAGAGGTTAACAGTACCGTAGTATTTGAAGTTTCGCACCTCCACATGCACTCACCTTTCTGGTCTAGACCATCAGGCTATCGGCCCTTTCAAGTATGTCCACATGGCTCACTCTCTGCCTCTGGCACCCGATGCGTGGCTGCCTAGCAAAACACAAACAAAGAAAAAGTAAACGATCAGTATCAATAGAAGTGCTTCGTCTGGTACCAGCCACTCGGCGACTTCTCTCCGACTGATTCCTCATCCCCCGTGCGGCGCATCTGCTCCATGATACGCACAGACAACAAAAACCATTTTTTCTCTCCCTTCGATACGATGATTGCCTCACTTGATCGGTGCCTATACGGTGGTATCCATACAAGATCCCGATCCTGATTGTGATCATCGTGTTCCATTGTACTCGGGTAACGGCATTCATTGTCTACAAACGAAAGAAAATAAAGGGGCGGTGTCAATCTTCCAAAAGATCCTATATTATCGCGACTCGCGCGGAACAAGATAGGAACAATTCAAGGCGACAAGTCACACGTACGTCCGATATAGAGACATGATATGCGTTATAATTGGCTTTTTGACGGTGGCGGAGGACAGACAGGATGCCGAGTCTCGTCGTCTTACACGTGTGGCCATCTCTGGGAACGAAAGTGGTCTCGAACGAAGCAGCAGTGATATCCTCGCATAGACTGAACCTCTTGGCAAAGAGACAGAACACCAGACTAGCAGAGTTTTCTTTGGTTTGTTGTTTGTTTTTCGGGGTTTCAATATTGAGGCACGCCAAGGTATCGCCACTTGCCTCCGCGTGACTATGACGGGTAACCACAGGCGAGAGGAGTATCAAACGGGGACGTAACGGATTGGGCAGTAACCGAGGACCAAATTCTCTACAGCGTAAATATTGTTTTCGAAATAATCGTCTATTCCCTCGTCGTATTTGTTTGACAGCACAGCCGATGATGCTGGATACAACTGTATCCCCCCTTTTTTTCCCCTTCTAGGCGCCTCAGTCATCGACACTCTCGTCGAATCCCAGCGGATCCCCCAGACGGTAATGTCGGCGAAATATGCATCTGCTAGGAATACCGTATAGTAATGATTGGCATGAGATGTCGGTCCTAAATCTGGAATCTCGATAGAGGGATTGATGTGGCAGCTGCGGCTCACCCCTCCTTCCTGTTCTAGTAGGGGATATGGGCAGATCAGTCGTAGGCCTCTAGATCCTCCCATCAGGCATCTTCATCGTCAGTCTTGCACTTTTCAATGTTCCATTCTGACGTTTGCAATATTCTGTGGCCCATAATGACTCCTTTTCTTGTACGCGTGAGCCGCGATGAAAACAAAGGCTTAGATTTATATCCTACGACGAGGAAACGTGATCAGACTTTGATGACAGAGGGAACCTCCCTGTTTGGAGGACACTGGAGGCTTCCAGGCCATAACGGTTTGCTTTCTTGTAATGAACAGTTGGAGGGCTCCTGGCTGGTTTGCAAGGAGGACTCCTCTTCAGTGTAGTAGTTGATATTTGGTTCACTTCTGAAATCGCGAATCCTTGGTATAATATCTCATCCGGTATGTAGTTGAGCTTAGCACGTATTCCTGAGGGAGAAAGGGCACAGGTGGCAGGTGAAGTTGAAGAAGTATCCGTTTAGCATGTTGTTTCCTACAGCTTCTATGGAGACGTTTCGTCATTGTGATGTGTACTGGTGTTTTCGCTCTTTCAGATGAGGTGAATGGTGATGTAGGAGCGGACCAAGCCATCTCGCCGTTCACAGAGGACACCGCAACTGCGTGGAAAATCACCGAAATTCCCTCTAGAACCATGCTATAGAAAACGAGATCCGTTTGTCCTATGTGTAAGCTCCTATTATCTCGGGGAATCTATGTGCTCCTGTTCGTATCTACCGCAGGACTTGCAGACATAGCTGTATCCGAGCAGTACACAGTCAACGACAAAACGTCGAAGAGGGAACCGGAAAGAGCGAATCAAACACGTAACACACGGAGAATGGAGGTATACTGACGGCTTCCGCGTAGGGAGGTGCGGGACTCTCATAGAGATCTTGAGAAGGAACAAAAAGCAGAGAGGGGTGTGCCACTCCATTTCGTCCTCACACGAAGCGAGATAGTTGGCTCATCCTCATATTCGGTCCATGTGTGCGTAAAGATTTACAAAATTATATTCACCATAGACATTGCTTTCTTTCTGCAATGACGTTACACGATACTTGTCGCGCACGGTACAACTATACCCAGGTGCTTTTGCGCCGTGCCTCCCTAGGCAGGTCGCGAGTGGAGGATATAGATGCCTCGTTGCACGTTCAAGACGGGTTAAATAAAAGTATCGCACCTGTTTTCGTCGGCTTGACATTCTCGTCTTGTCGTCTCATCTGCGTAGCGTGACGTTCTTTGACCGCTTTCTTCATACGTGCCGTGATGGCAGCTACGCGATACTGACGAAGAGCAGACGGTAGCAGCGATGATAATGGCAATGAAACAAGATCGTGCTTCTTTACTGTAACCCGTATCTGATCCTCCACGATGTGAAACTTTCAGTAGATTCCGCTGCGCTCGTCTCCGGCGCAGTTGACCCGATGGCCATGTTGGCTGTAAAAGGGGCATACCGCTGGTCGGGTTTAGGGTTCAGGGTTAGCCGACATACGCCAAAATCTCGAAATGTGTCTCTCGGTAGAGAAAACGCGAATTTGTCGGTTTTGATAACATCAACAGAGCGACCAGCTCACTCTGCTGTTTTGACCGAAGACTGCATCACCATTCATCCGTAGATGATGGTTTTGTGAATGAATGCGAGTTTGTATCTCGTCGGTTACGGAGCAGGCTCCGTGATATTGCTGTTATTGCTGTAATCCACGCTCTCCATTCATGTCGCGCGGCGTATGATACGTATACAGCGTACTCGTATGCGTGTATGCGTGTATGCGTATTTCTCACATTCGATGCATATAAGTAGATACGCCATGCCGACCAACATAATGTGTGTTGGCCGTTATGCGGGGGGCCAGCGGTTATTACTCAACCATGGCATCCATGGAATTCTGACATGGGATCTTACAGTAGTCAATTGGTATTATTAGTACTACTAGTCTATAGTACACGTAGTGAAGCCATATACGTATATTGAATTCTGAAGATCTCCGTCTAGAATGGTGATGAACAAAGATGTAGTCATATTCACAGAGATTCACCCACTATAGACAAGTGACCTCACACTGCATTATCGTGATTGTCTCTGTTATGGAGTGGGGAGCTGTCCGTCATTGAGTGCGGGGCAGAAAGAGAGGTTTCAGAAAGATCTTGGAGGGGCTAGAGCTTAGAAATGAGAGCATACCGACGAAGGTGAGATGGACACAGGTGACTAGGCCACATTCAGTACATCTGCCTTAGCCATTCGTTTGAGTCTGGCTGTATAAACACATACTAGCTTCCTTTTTCGGGATAAACACATGTGCATGTCCGAGTTTCATCCGTGAGAGCTGGAAGGCACAGAAAGCACAGAAGGCAAGCAAGATGCAGTTGATGGCAACTTCCCTACGGAGTACAGCCAGTCATTTCTAGCAGCTCATCGTACGACCTGAGCCACTTTACAGTGGACAATGGACAATTACAGTGAGGAACACGCCACTTTATAGTGGGCAGATAGGGCAAGGAATAGAGACGTACAGTGGATGCAGAGTGGAAGGTGATGGAAAAATACCCTACAGGGCGAAGGGGAAAAAAAAAGATATTTCTAAAAAAGGACGCCGAGAAAAATTGTGACGCAGCCCCGATTTTCTTTGTCCGCCCCCCCCCTGCTCTTCACCCGCCCAACGCTCCGCTCTCTGAACATTCAACCGCCGTCTACCTTTATTCTCCCTCCGTTGGTTATTTTTTTCATGTTGTTTGCATCACGAGTGATCACCAGCCAGGTGGTCTCTCTAGAAGCATCGGCTATTCCCCTCCTTGGTATCCCTCTTGTCGACGAACCGAAGCAGCACAGGGGATAATCAATCAGTGACTACTGGTTGCCCAACTCCCCATCTATCCGCACACACCTCCTCCAGCTGCTTCTTTTGTGTTTGCAGCCACAACGGTGACCGACTGCTCGTATACAGTACACACGCACATACGGCAAACTGCACAGGTCGTTCCTTGGAGAAGCGGTCCTGTTCATGAAGGGATAAAGGTTTCTGAAAAGGAACTTCTAGAACTGCTCGAATCAGATCTGATGCAGTAGCTCTCTTCATCTTTTTTTCTCCAGCATTACCTCACTCGCCCACCCCGCCGATTTCCGGAGCTTCACTTTTCCTCCTTCGCGCCTCGATCAATTTTGCGACTAGACACTGCCAACCCGACACGCCGTTATCTTTCTGTTTATTTTTACGATTGGGACACTGCACTTCTGCTTCTAAGATGCCTCCCAACATGCATCGCAAGCCGGGGTCGGGAAATGTCAAGCCCGTTAAACCTGCCATCCCGCTCCCCCACGTGAAGCGCCAGGCTGCGGCTGCCGCCGCCGCGACGACGAAGGCGCCAAAGGCTCCCGAGACTACTGCGGCTCCCAAGGCCGCTGTTGCCCCCAAGGCCCCGGCCAAGGAGCAGTCGCAGGTCGTCACGGAAGGAACGAACAAGGCGAAACAGCATGGTGTCAAATCGACATCTACTGCTGCCCCAATTGTCAACGGCAGGAGCCAAGTTCGAGGTATGCAGATGCGCAAAAGAGTCACTTGGGGGAAGGAATCGCACGCGCATATATGCGTGTCAACTTTCGCACCTGCTAACCGTGTTAACTGTCTAGGCAAGACAAGTCAGCATGACGCCAAGGCGACGACACCGACCGCATCCTCATCCGAAACCGACGAGACCAAGCCGGGAGCCCCCACTCAGCCCAACGGACAGAGAACTCGTGTTCAAGACGCTGTCGACACTCCACCCGCCTCGCGACCTTCCTCGATGACGCTCCGCCAGCAAATGGCGCCCCCTTTCCAGCCATCCGGCCTACCACCCCACCTCACCAGTGCCCAGGACAATATGAACGGCTTGCACGGCCAGCAACCGCCACTGCCGCCGCCGCTGCACATGGCCAACGGCCATTCCCACACGCACAGCTCGCACCCAAGTTTCGGCAGTGCCCACTTTAGCGCTTTCCAGGGATCTGCCGGATCCTCCCCAGCGCCGCCGCTTTCAGGAGGTGGCATTGCTCCGGCTCCCGGGATGCCCATGCCCGACGCTCGCCAATCCTACATGGCCCACACCCCCGCCCCAGTCGGCGGATTCCCGCCGTCGATGCCCCCGGGCCTGGAGAATATGATGGGCGTCGATATGTACGGCCATCCCGGTATGGCTTACCCGCCCCCCATGGATCCGTATCAGCAGCAGCAGCAGCACCAGTACGGCAGCAACTTTCCTCCCTCTACGCCCCATGGCTTCCACGACTCGCAGTCCCCTGCCCACCCGGAGGAAGGCGGCCCTTATCACCAGTACGCTGCCCCACGAAACGATGTCCCGAGGTTCGGCGAGGATGTAAGGCACGTCCCCACTGGCTCTATGGGACCGCCTTCCCAGCAAGGACCGCCATCCATGGCACCCCCAGCCAGCAACAGCGGCGACGACGCTAGTGGCCTGGTGGAGCACATCCAGCAGCAGTTTGGCACGCCCGAGCTGGCTGACTGTACCTTGGAGCTGCGACACCCAGACCCCCGCGTGCCGCCCATCCGCATTCCCGGCCACCGTATCGTCCTGTCGCGCAGCCCTGTCCTCGGCGAGCAGATGCGCAAGCAGGCTCACTCTCAGCAACAGCAGCAGCAGCTGACGCTTTCCCTCGAGGCCCAAGACGACTGGATCCGCGCCGACACCTTCTACATGGCCTGCCAAAGGCTGTACGGGCTGCCTCTCCTGGCCGTGCCGCCTCGCATGGACATGGACATGGACAACAGCACGACCACGGCAGCGGGCAGCACCCTTGATCGGTTCAACTTTGCCCTATCATACGCCAGCGCAGGTCACCTCCTTGGGTGGGGCCCTGTGGTCCGACGTGGCTGCGAGATTGCCGCTGAGCTCGTGTCGCTTGACACGGCCGAGGTGGCTGTGGCCTTTGCCCTCAGCCGTCACGAGGACCGTGGTTCGCATGAAAACCTTCGGTACGGCGATGGGTCGCGTGCACTACTGGGCGCCGTCCTGGGCTTTGTGGCTAGCAAGCTGTCGCCAAGCTTCAAGCTGGACACGTCCGTCTCTACCGCCCAGCAGGGTGGTGTGTCGGGTTATTCGCGCCTCCCGTACGACACGCCGTCGCCCCCCAAGCCGGTAGCTCAGCAGCAGCAGTCACCTTCGTCACCTGTCATTGTGCGGGCCAACCACCCGGCTCACAAGAAGAGTCAGGCATCCCGGTCATTCAACCAGCCACCTCCGCACATTCAGTTTGGCGACCTATCGCTCACGAACGGCCAGCAGCAGCAACCGTCGGCGGCCGACACCCCCAGGGCATCGCAGCAGCACGCCACGACGGCTCTGCGTACCATTCTCTCGCGCATCCTCATCAACCTCCCCTTCAGCTACCTCAAGATGCTGCTCGAGTCGGGCATGCACGGGTGGGCAGGCGTGGAGACGAGGCTGTCGGTGGTGCTGGAGGTGGTCAGGGAGCGCGAGGCCCGCCGCGAGCGTGCCCTCGATGCTGTCAACGCCGGCAGGATCCCTGAATCACACGCCATCCAGGCGTCACTCAGCAGCACCGAGCCGGCAGCCGCCCAGTTTAGCCCCTGGGCGCTCCTGGCTTGGCAAGAGGAAGTTACGTGGCCTAGCAGCACTGACGGCCCCTGCCTGGGGCGGCGATGGGTACCTCTACAAGGCCGCGGGCAGGTTCACCACATGAATGGTAGCACAGCAGCGGCATATCCCTGAGCGAGAGATGCAAAATGAAAAGGAAGACAAAAGTACAAGTCGACGACGATGACGACCACAAAATACCCTATTCCCGGCGACCCAGCCCACTGAGGTTCTATACCATATTGCTGCTGCCTTAGCCCAATGGCAAGGCGAACACATACCTCAGTGGCTGGGTCTTTCCTGGGCTGCTTCGTTTTTTTCGATACCCATGAAGAGGAAGTGGTGTGATGTATTACTACCACTCCCATGACTCAGAAGAGGAAAGATGGATGATTGCGGCAGGCTTGGGAAGCAAGCTTTACGGGGCTATATCGGCGCGCGTCACGAGAAACGAGCGAGCAAAAACAAGACATAGCGGAAAGTAAAAAAAAAAGAAGAACGGACGCGAATGACTATATCCTTGCTATTACTAGAAGTTGGTTTCGACATATCTGGACAGAGTAGAATTGGTGGCAAAGAATAAAAGGAGAGAAGTGACATGATGAAGATTTTTGTTGCATGTTCAATAGTTTGTGCAGCGTGATATACGACATCGTACGATGGGAGTATCGTGATGGAGCACTGTATCAAGAGTAGCACGGTCAAGTTCAATATTAGCACGCGATAGTCTACTGCATAGAGATGATGATGGATGTGCGTGATGCAATATTATGTAATGATTCATTACTACCCCGGACGAATTGCCCTACGCGCTGCAGCCGAATGATGATGTTGCGTCCCTCCTTGGTTAGGTATGCATGAATCCGCTGTAAAGTCCCCTGGATATTAAAGCCCATCCATCCACCCCCGGCCCGTCTACGGAGTACTACGTCAACTGGAAAACCACATGGGATGTCCATAGTAGTAATTTGGCCCGAACAGTCCCTCAAGAGCCAACAGCTGGAGGGGAGCTGCCGAGGTAGTAAACTGGTCCCACAGGGGCAAGGAGGGCTGGGCAGAGAACCACTGGACCTCCAGCTAGCTAGGTGCTAGATTAATTACAATTACAGCGCTAACCCCCCCCCC
>FYEV01001806.1:81476-163306 GCA_900188565.1 Geosmithia flava
CCCTCTCCCCTCTCTATTACTTCGGTCACATATCCGTTGATTTGTCTCCTTCCCTTTCTTCTCCATCTCCATCTCTCCCTCTCTCTTTTTAAAATTAAATGTATTGTATTTCTCTTGTAACACCAACACTCCCACCCGAAGATACTAGGGAACCCCACGGAGACGAATATACCTGAATTCAACGAACCGTGTGCTACTTTTCTTTTCGCAGCTTTCCATAAGTAGACCGACCGCCTACCAAGGGAAAGATACCAAGGGAAAGAAAGAAACAGTGCACGTACGAGTACGAGCTACTACTATTGCATACCACAACCCCACGCTCGAAAGATACGACTACTACATTCCTGCGCGTCACCCGATCATCCCGACAAGCAACAGCTTGCTCTCTCTCTCTCTCTCTCTTTTCTTGCCATGACACGACCATAATACAACAACTACACACATTTCCTGTTAATATTTCCTTTGCCGATATTGAAAACCTGCACAAACAGTCATGTCGTCGGCAGGAGGGAAAACAGGGGGCACAGTAGCAGCACCAGGAGGCGGAGGAGGAGCCGGTGCACCCCCCGTCGACCCCATCCTGCGCAACACCCTTCGATATACCGTCTCGGCGAGCGAGTATGCCGCCCTGCACAAGTACATCATCTCACGATCCAAGGGCTTGCGCAAGGCGGCACCGACGCCAGCGAGCGTCGACAAGGCTCTGCGACCGGAAAAGGCCAAGGCCGGAGGACCTGTGGGCCAGGATGACTTCAATGCTCGTGCTGTGAGGCATGCGCTGCGTGTGTTTGCAGTTACGTGGTTCGGTATGAAGGGGTTTGATACCATTTCCAAGCGCCTCAAGAGCAGTAGCGAGTATGTTTCTTCATCTCTTTATCGCGCTGTGTCCAGTGCATACTGACTGTTCTGCAGATCGTCGTCCAAGAAATCCGCCAAAACACCATTTTACAAGTCCCCCGCGCTTCGACTATCCCTCTCCCTGTCGACTATCCTCCTTCTCTACCGACTGCTCTTCCGATTTCTCACCCGCCTGCGCGCGCATCTCCTCGAGTCGCAGGTCGAGCCGTTCCGCCGCCGCAACCCGCGCACCACGGCTGCCCTTACGTCGACGTACACGCCTGCTGTGGGCGCGTCGCTGGCCGGCCTGGCCCTCGGCGTGTTCCCCTCGCAGCAGATGCGCGTGTCCCTCGCCATCATGACCATGTTCCGCGCGCTGGAGTTTGGGTGGAACATGTGTGAGGCTGACGGCATCATCTGGGGCGCTGTCAACGGTCGCAAGAGGGAGCGTCCTTGGTGGTTTGGCAGCTGGATGCTGCAACCTCTGACGTTTGGTCAGCTCTTCCACGCTACCGTCTTTGACAGGGACACAGTCCCCACGGTATGTTCACCCGGATACTCCACAGGTTTGAAAAACAAAGTAGCATGGCTGACACTCTTCGCAGACGCTCAGCAACCTCTTCTTGGGCATGTCGTCGGGCTACTTGCACCCCAGGCCTGCCGACTGGCCGATCCATCTCAAGTGGCCTGATGCTGGACAGATTGTCGACAACATTGCCGAGATGGCACGCCTCAACTGGCCGTACGTTAATACTCCCCTCTACCACCTGAACTATGCACCTTCTGACAAATAATAGTGCCTTCATTTCACCCACGTTGTTCCCGAAGAAGGAAAACGTTCTTCCGCCATCCATGGCATCTTTATCGCCACTCACGTCGCGCGCCCACCCTCTTATCGGTCCGCTGTCGTGCGCGACGCTTCACCCGTCAGACCCGTCGTGCCTGCGCACGTACCTGACGTTCTGGATCAACTCGTTCCCGTCGTTTGCGCGCGTCCTGCTCATTGCCTACTCGGCTCTGACGCTCACCCCGCAGCTGCGCAACTTGTACCACCGCCCGCTGACGATGCTCCACGGCGTGATTGCCCGGGCGCTGCGCACCTCAACCTTTGCCACTGGCGCCCTCTCCACGGCCTGGGCGTCCATCTGCTTCTTCCAGACCTGGCTGCCGCGCCACGTCCTGGCCACGCAGCGCCTCTTCATGGGCGGCTTCCTCGCTGGCCTGTGGGCTTGGGTCGAGCGTCGCAACGGCAGGGGCATCTTCCTGTACACGGCGCGCACTAGTGTCGACAGCCTCTGGAAGGTTGGCGTCAAGAGGCGCTGGTGGAAGGCCATGCGCGGCGGAGACGTGTGGGTGTTTGTGCTGGCCCTCATGGTTACGGGTGTCGTGTACGAGCGTGACGCCACGGCTATCCGGGAGGGACAGTGGAGGAAGGGTATGAGCTGGGTACGTGGTGAGGGCTGGAGAGACTGGGCTGCCGAGGATGATGACGATGATGACGACGAGGAGCATGTCAAGGAGGAATGATTCCGTCTATTGTTTTCTTATGTTGTATTATTCCCCTGTTTACTTTTTACTGTTTCTGTCTTTTAAGCAAGCAACATGTTCAATTTTAGTATATAATTCCCCCTTATTCCACTACCATCTTCTACTCCCCGATCAAGTGACTATTGACCTTCGCACCGTCCGGCCTCCTCCAATGCTTGACAACACCGCCCCAGCTCTCAGCACTATACTCCTCCTGTACCTTATTCGATGTGCGAAGACCCCACTCCGACACCCCGACAGCCAAACAACTCTCAAACATGAATGCGCAGCTCCCACCACCAACTTTCACAGGCGCCAGCTTAGCCTCCCGCGCAGCCTCATGAGTGACAGCATCAGGTCCATGACCAGACATGACATTATGCAGACTAGCACCCCCCGGGGCGAAACCCCCAGCACCACCCTTCTTGGCATCATAGTCTCCCGATATCAGACCCATGAACTCGCTCATCGTGTTGCGGTGATAATACGGCGGGCGGAAGGTATCCTCGCCCACCAGCCATCGCGGAGGGAATATGACGAAATCGGCTACGGCGGTGCCCTGCACGGCCGAAGGGGCGGACAGAACGGTGAAGATGGACGGGTCAGGATGGTCGTAGGAGATTGAGCCTATCGTGTTGAAGCGGCCGAGGTCGTACTTGTAGGGGTGGTAGTTGCCGTGCCAGGCCACCACGTCGAAGGGGGTATGATCCTGCTCGGTGGTGAAAAGGGTGTTGTTGAATTTAGTCGTGACGGTGTATATCCCCCTCAGGCCGGGGGTGTTTCCATTGTCATCGTCGAACGAAGCAACGGGGGATTGGAAATCTCGAGGGTTGGCAAGTCCATTGCTGCCGATGGGACCTAGCTCCGGCAGAGCGAAATGGCCCTGGTACAGCTCGAGCGCGTACCCGCGTGCCGGCTTCCCATCCTGCGCGAGATGGACCTGGTACCGCACACCGCGCGGGATGACGCATATCTCCATCGGCCGGACGAGGACCCACCCCTGCTCGGTGCGGATGTCCAGGTCCCCTTCCTGCGGAACGATGAGCAGATCCCCGTCGGCAGAGTAGAATGCTGACTGCTCGGGCATGCTCCTCCCCGCGGCGTAGACGAGGATGGCCAGCCCCTGTTTCGTGGAGGGTTCGCCGGCCCCGGCGACGAGTCGCATGCCTGATATGAAGTCGTGCTGGGCGGATGTGTCGTGGTCAAAGGGGTTCCAGCGCAGCTGGTTGGGTATGTAGTGTAACTTCTCGCCCTTGGCCCACTGGTCTTGTTCGGATGTGGTGGTCGGCTGATATGGCGGGTGGGAGCATGATGGGAGAACGCGGTATAGCCATGTTTGCTTGTTGTCGCGACGCGGGGTGGTGAAGGCCGTGCCGGAGAGCTTCTCGGCGTATAGACCGTAGGGGGCCTTCTGGGGGGAGTTTTGACCGATGGGGAGGGCACCATCTACCGCTTCGGATCTGGGAGGGTGTTAGTTGTCTTATATTATTCACACAGAAAAGGAATAGTTAAGAGGAGGGGGGGGGAGAACAGCTCACTCTAGATGGTTGTCAAAGCCATTTTGGTACTTGTACTTTTCTGGAGTGGAAAACTGCGTGACGGGCATGATGGGCAGACAGGACGTGATAGAGATGGAGAGGATTTCAAAAAAGGAATTGTGGGAGATGGAAACAATGCCATATTAATACTCCTCCTGTTGTGAGACAATGTACACACACGTACATAATGACGAATGATGCTGTCCGGGTATGTAACCTGTAGAAACGGCCATCTAACTGGTGGGACAATGTGGTGATATATCCTCATGACCGACAGTAACCGTACGGGGCCGCATCGGCGTTGATTCCGCACATTGGGGGACGTGAGCCGGAGTCGTACGCAAGCGGCATTGCTGCATCTAGAGTACTAACAGTTGTACATGGGAGATGTAGTGTATATCTGTTAGTGACGGTGGGGGGCGGGAAGAATGCACGTATTACACCAAAAGAAGAAGGACCGTATATAGTACTAGTAGTATGGCCAGATGGCGTCCAAGGACGGGCCATGTGAGTTCATAATACTCCGGTAACCCTCCCCGTTGGAAAAAAGAAGTTTCCGAACCGGTTCCCAAACGCGGGGGAGCTGTGACTCTGCTGCTTTTTGTACTACCATCGTGAACGCCACACATGTCACACCACACACAGTTACCACACATGGCGTTCCGTGATATCCGTAGTAACCAAAAATATTATACACCCGGTAATTGAAACCGGGTCATGGTTGAATTTCCCCTATCACGTCAAAAGACATAAAATATATCTCGACGGGGACTATGAGAAACAAAGAAAGTGTACACGTTGGTTTGGGGGATCCTTCCACCAAGACCATCTACCATCAACCCCCAACTGGATCCATAAGCCCATAATCAAACAACATGGTGATAAAACTCCACGCAGCGCCGCCGCTGAGAAAATAAGACCAGTGGTGAAACTCCCCAAGGGAAAGGTGAAAGGGAATAAAAGCCGAGTAAAAGGCCGTATTAATGAAGTTGTTGATGAATTACGAGGTGGGTGACGATGGGGAGGGGATAGGAGAGAAGAGATTTACTGCTCAGCCTTGGCTGCCTTCTTCTTCTTCTTGCCGCCGCCGTTGGCCGCTGATGAGCCAAACGACGTGGCGGTGGGCTGCTTCTGGCAGTGGACAATCAGTCGTGTCCACGACTCGTCCTTGTCCCACTCAAATCCCTTCAGGTAGGGATCATCTAGTTCGTCATCCGACTAAAGGTACAATGTCAGTAATGATTCAGTTTCATCAGATGCATTGCATCATCGCCAGTCTGTGTATATAGTGATAGACAAGACGAGCGTATGCGAGAAGTTTAAGCGTACCCTCTTCCTAAATGCCTTGTAAATGGCATCAAGGGTATCCTTGATCGTGACACCCTTCATATTCCGTGCTGTCACTTCTAGTCCAAGAGGGAAGTGTAGGTCAATCTTCTTGACGGGGGGTTTGGAGAGAGGTAGCTTGAGGATTGCTTGGTCTTCCACTGTGGAAGGGCTCGTGTTGATTTTCCTATATTCACGTTGTGCATTAGACACAGTTCCATCTCATGTGCTGAGAGCAATGTTCCAACATACCATCCTGTCCGTTGCGTCTCAATCTCGAGCTCTAGCTCGAGTCCAGAGGCCTCTGCAAAAGTCACCGTTAGCCACTGTCTATTCACCTAGTTGGGGAACCCCGTGGGGAGATAATGAACCCACCGAGGTCATTAATATTCCAGACTCCAGGTGCGCTGGAGCTTTGTCGGCGGTGGCCCTTCTCCTTGGGCGGCGATGAAGACAGACCCTCGACGGCGGAGTCGACCTTTGTGAGCGGTTCACCCATCATGATGATAGAATATGTCTGGTGTTGGTTTCTTGGCGGGAGTTTGATGCTGTGCTGTGCTGTTATATCAGGGTGACGTCAGTCCTGCTGGGTGATATGATACGGAGATATGCAGATCGTCAAGAGAGAGATGAGTAGCAACGAACCCTTTATATTGGCAGAGCAAGAAGAAGTTGCGTTGGAACGTTTGACTGTTGTTTGTGACAAAGTGATTTGACTGCTGGAGTTGAGGAGAAGGAAAAGAAGAAGGAAAGGAGGGAAGGTAGGAGGAGGAGAGAAGAGCAGATTATGTACTCGTATTGATTGTGGGCGCAGACGGGCTCTGGCAGACAACGAGAGTTACTGATACTACTACGAGTAGGTACTAGATCCCATTAGCAGATACTACCTTTAGATACTCCGTACTACTGGATAGTATAAACTAAACAGCTGGTACCACCCCTCCTGATGAGGTGCAAGTCGATACCTGATGAGGTGACTTTTTTCTACCCTGCCTCCGGGGGTTCCATTCCCTCATCCGGTAATGTACCTGAGGCACCATCGTCAGAGACAAAGCGGGGTAAAACGATGGGCGGTTGGTTTGCATCGCGTGACTACAGGACAAGAGCAGAAAGCATGGGCTTGAATGGACTGATTCTCGCCTTTCCCATCAAATAACTGAGAGTATGGGTGGGAGGGGGCGTTGCGTCACTCGCTCATCCCCCAAGAGTTACATCTTACACCTCACCTTATGAGACCAAGAGCTTCATCCCCTTCGGGCCTAGCGCTGCAATCCAGCTATCCACCAAGTCTGGGGTAAAAGGGTCCGGGGTCCTTTTGGCCCCACAGCTCTCCCGCTGCCGATGGGAGAAGCATGATGCATTGGAGCACGAGAGCACGCGAGAGCTGTCAAATCGACATTGAAAAGGACGAGAATAAACAAAGGAAGGCATATACAAGGAAAAGAAACCGTTGGAATCAAAAGCTGTTAAGCGATCCTCCCGGGGAGCCGTGATTGACTCCCAGTGGAGAGGGGTGGGAGCAGCTCAAAGTGTGACACGCCATTCTGTCTACGACGTAGCCGGCTCCTTTCCCCTCCTCTATTCCCATTTGCCAGAAGACTCTTTTTCTTTTGTTGGAATGGTGCCGAGCCAGAATGAGGAGGGGTGTGCAGGCGAGTAAGAAGGAGCAGGCATAGGATATGGGATCGAGGCCCTTCTCTTTCCCCTCTCCTTCTGCTTTGTCGTCGTATCATGCCATACATGGTCCGGTGAAACCTTGAGGCCAAGCTGCACCAACTGCCATTGGCTCTCCACGGCAAGCTTCCTGCCACCTGATGCATCTGCCTTGAGTATGATATCCTAGTGGTATATCATTAGCGATGTGCATCGCACTGGATTGGATACATCACAACACGCTGGTGCTTGGCTACTCGGTCTCCGGCGGTGATGCCCGCCCCTTCCCATGACTCGTTTCCAGTCACTTGCCCGTAGCACCGAGCTTCCACTCCATTCGAACCAACAAGCCATATCTCGCATCATGGGGAATTGGCCAATGTTAGAGAATTCCTAAAATGTATAAATGCTGATGAGGTTCTTCTCGTCATCTAGATGTGCTGTCCAACCAGCCTGGTAGTTGCTCTCGCCATGCAGTTGATAGCTTCAATTGGCGACAAGACAAAGACAGTGCTGCACCCCCTCATGACGCAAACCTATGCACTCACCCGTCGATCGATCAGTTATACCCCGTGATGGCAGTAAGCTCCACGGGCGCTATCAAATCACCCGCCAAAGTATCGTCTAGTACCGGGGTGATGTATCGAGCGGGTATTACTCATGGCGTCCGGTCATGCTATGGCAGGATAAAATGGGGTGACGGCAGCATTATTTGTCGGTCGGAACCGGCGTGTTTGTCCGTCAAGGGTCCCCGTCGTGTAGTCTCGTGACTGTTCGTGTTTGACGAGGCAACGGAGACGACAGAAGGGGGGAAATCAACTTGACAACTTGAGGATGAAACTTGATGGGAGACATGACAAAGATTCACTTCTCAATCAGCTGTTGAATTTGTTGATGATTGACAGATTGGAGGCTGTTGTGGAAGAAATCAATTGATCAAGGTCCAACACCAGTGAGTGGGGCGTTTTGTCCGAATTCTGCATTTTCATTTAGGGAAGTGGCGGCTGGTGGATCCACTGCACCTTCCACTTTCCGCTCCTTCCTCTTTTTGATCCGAAGTCGAAACCGCCAGCTTGGGAATGGTCCATGGGACCGACAAGTCTTTTTTTAACATTGATTCGTGGTGTGCTGTGATTTTTATAGACTCATCTTTCCCCATCTATATCTCCCTCCATCTTCTTCCCTTCCCCCTTATCCGTTTTCTTCATCTGCAAGGCACAAACGGAGCACTCACGCCTACCGAATCCAACGAGCACCTGCCAGTGGTCACAGCAGTGGCTCGCCAAGCCTTGGCCCTTCCCATCAGTCGGTCCCACTCGCACCTACGGAGCATTAATATGCCAAACATTTCCATCATGTTTTTCTACCGCATTGCGTATTCTCCATTGTCGTCACAAGAAGCTTCAAAATAACCCAAAAAAACGTGACGACACATGCCCCTCTCTTCCCGATGGGACGATGGGTAATTGCCGCATACTCACATCCCTTCATGACATATACAGCTCCATTTACAGGACCACGTCGGCTGGCCCGTGGCGAACAATAGGCAAAGGAGCCGCGTACGCTAGACCCACCAAGAGGCCAACGACGACGCGTAACTCTTTCTTCCATCCTCGTCCTCAGACCTCCACCACGACCCGTCCCGGGACTGCGACGCCCGCCACTTTACCGGTCGACTCTGCTCTGGTGCGCTGCGTTGTCGACACCGACAGGGCACAGGGATCCTTCTAAGCAACCCTCCCTCGAATCATCTGAGTCTCATTGGCCTCCTAGGTCTCCTTACGAGTACGAGTACAGTGTACGAGTAACGAGGACACTCGCTGATTGACTCGCTTCTATCAACATGATATCCACACCACACTGTTTACCGAGCATTCGTAATACTCGGTGATACCATCTTCAGCATGTGGCGCCGATACGTGCACAGTGCTGAGATGGCATCCCCACCCGACCGTTGGTCTCTGCCTGTCCCAGGCGAAGGAGCCCATGCGAGTCTTCCCAAGAGGGGTCTGGGGACGCGCAACCCTACAAAATTTTGCCAACGTCACCCCCTTAATCGTCACACGCTGTCGTTTGCGCGTGCTAATACTGAGTGATACCCAAGACGAGGGAAATTTTCTTTTGATATGACTAGACCACTAGTCACCCGTGGCGCGCGTACGTAGGCCGCCAGTGCCAGTGCCAGTATTACATGTATTCGTCCCTTGTCCAATCTTACTGTCATGCAACCACTTCTATTCTTTCATCCTCTCGTTCTATTCCGAGCCTGCCTACCCCCCTCATCAGGCATGGCCTTCTTGCACAGCCTCCCGGTTGATTGAGTTGTCGAGGAATGCTGCTTGCAGGGGTCTAGCCGTCCTCTCCGTCCCGGCCATGGGCAGTATGCCTCCTCCAGCGAGTTCCGAGTCTGTCACTAGACGTCGGCTCCCCAGACGGGACGATCGTGCCGTCAAACCCCCACTACCCAGTCTTATTGCCTCTCCGGGGCTGAACGACAGCAGCATAGAGATCCGGACCCCCCACGTCATTGCCGGCGCTTTCATTGCCGCATTTTCCGCTACCGTGACTGATGCACTGGGCAACCAGCTGCTCACCCACTACTATCTGACCGGCCAGCGCATCGACATCAACCTCGACCGAGTTATCGACGGTCTGGTAGCCGACTTCACGCGCGAGATCTGGGACGAGCTGTGGGATTTCTACTATGCTTCCAACGCCCAGCATGCCCGCCAGCTCTCACTGCTGTTTCGCGGGCCCATCCGCCAGCTCATCATGATTCTCCTCGGGCCCGAGCTGGCACGATGTATCCTAGACACCATCGGCCCGGGGCTATCCCGCCGCATAAACTCGTGGTCGCAGTCTGCAGGTACGGGCGTCCATCTCGACATGTCCGTCCAGCTCATCTTCCGCTGGTGGAATCGCGAGTATCCCTCGCACTCGCCCGGTGGGTCGCCAGACGACATCGCCCGCACCATATGCAGCCGGACTGTCACCGGCACATCATTCAAGACCCTCATCAAACGCATACAGAGGGTCATATATACCCCCCACCACGTCCAGAAGCATCTCATGGACTCGGCCGTGTGGCATATCCTTATGCGACGTCCCTTTCGTCCCCCTTCCGATGGCTTTCATGTATGGCAGCTGCGCCTTGAATGCGACCCTCGGCAGCGCATCGCAGACCACAGAGGAAACATAGACCACGTCGGTTCCCTGCCTGTCATTGTCGGAACCGTCGACGAGTGCTACCCGACCACGATAGCCGAATACTCGGCACGAAACTGGCCGCAATATGGCTCCATCGTCATGGGCTGTCTGGGCGAGGCCCTAGCCAGGGCAATGTCGCCGGCCCAGGTGCACCAGCAGAACCCTGTTGGCATGTCCCTCTGGGACGGAAGCCACCCCGCAGCTGCCGTATCCCACGGCCTTCGCGCCCTACACGTCGAGATGGAAGCGGGCTTCATCCGCCTGACCGTGTGCGCCCGCGCCTTGGCCATGGTCGAACTTATGCGACAGATAGCATGGACGTGCGCGGCTCTGAGCTCATCGCCATTCCCTGATGCTCTGTCCGAGTGTCGTCTGCAGGTGTCAGACTGGGCTTACACAGGCGATGCAACCGGTGTTAGCTGCAGCTTGGCGCACCGCGAGGTGGCGTTGGATCAAGGGTCGGCGTGGCTGCAGCAGCGGCGGGGGACAGTCGTTATCCCCGGATTTCCCATAGAGGAGGACAAGATGTCCCATTTTCAACCTAATATGATATAAAGTTTAATGCCTACAATGCTCTTTTTTGCTTCTTTTGTTCTGCTCAAAGTTTTGCCTATCTGTATCCTATTTAGGAAATCTCGCATCGATATTCTCACAAAGAAAGAAAACAAGTCAATGCGACTCCCGCCAAGCACTTCATTGTACGAGTAACAATTCACCCACCGGAACCTCGGGGTCTAGTCCCCCTGGTGGCGCGGAGTAGAATAGTGGGACCACGTCGCCTCGTCGGCATCCTTGGCTTGTTCAAAACTTTGCGCCTCCTGGTCATTCTCCGCCAGCCTGGGCCCCCCTAGTGGGCGGACTTTTGGTGTCGGACCTTCGGGAAGGAGCAAATACGAGTCAACGTGGATGAATTAGCATGACTAAAGGAAAGGCCGGGCGCCATTTCTTCGTCTTTTTCTTCATCTTCTTCTCTCGACATCCTGTAGCATTTGTTTGTAACATCTCCCCCGACGATTCCGACTAGGAGGGGTTAGCATACCGAAACGAAGGACGAATGGCTGCACCATCAGCCCATGCGGCATCGACCATGACCGGCGACAGCGGGCACGACGCCGAGGCTCAGAATGGGACGATGAGCAACAATGGATACGGCTCGGTACGTCGGAGCAACACGAATGGCCACGAGGCCGCAACGACGGCCGCGTCGAAAAAGCAGCAACAGCAGCAGCAGCAAAAGTCGACACGCGCCATAGCACCAGACCTCGTCCGAGGACTGCTCATGATCCTCATGGCAATCGACCATGTCACCGTCATGCTGCACGTGTACCCGCACAGCACTGCGGATAGCGGCGAAGAGGCCGACAGCACGGTGGTGCTCGGGTGGAACCGTGCCTTGGCGTACACGCTGCGCACGCTGTCGCATCTGTGCGGCGCGGGATTCCCGTTCCTCATGGGCATGGGCGTCGTCTTCCTGTGCGAGTCGCGTCTGGGACGTCTGGGGTGGAGCGCGGGGCGCCTGTCCCGTTACTTGGCTGTGCGGGCGGCCATTCTGGGGATAGCGATACCCGTCCTGATGGCTGTCTTGCTTGCGCCCGGCCGGATGTGGTTTCTTAACATGGTCCTCTCGGCACTGGGGTTCGGATATCTCTTTGCTGGGCTGCTCTGCATCGGCATGCGTACTACGGAGGACAGACTGGCGGGTGTGCTGGTCGACAAGTGGCCTACTGCGGATGAGACGCGAGACGAGCGTGCTGTCGAGCCGCTGCTTGGTCGGGACGAGACGCGGCGGAATGCTTGGGCGCAGAGCGTCTCGTGGCATGTTCATAATGCGGTGCTCGTGGTTGCCGCTGTTGTGACTATTTGGTGGAACGTGTGGTTCTCCCCCACGGGCGGGCACTGCGTCGGTGACACGACAGCTGCAGGTCCCGACGGTCCGTTTATCCTGAGCATGTGGATCTGGGTCGTCCAGGGCAAGTATGCCATCTCGACGTTCCCGCCACTGGCGTGGCTCTCGTTCACCATCCTCGGCCTGCTGTACGGGCGTATCCTGACGGCGGGTGGACGGCGCTGGAGCCAGCGGTGTCTGGTCGCCGGGTACGCGGTCGCGTCTGTCGTATTTGCCGTCCTCTTCGTTCTCACGCGGGTCCTCCGCATGGGCAACCTGTCAGAGGACTGCCTCCAGACGCCCGAACACGTCGCTCACCCGGAGCGCAACCCGTACCTCGTGTCGCCCGAGTCCTTCTTTTACGTGGTCAAGTACCCGCCCGACGTAGCATACTGGGCCCTCACCATGTGCGGGAACTTGGTGCTGCTCGCTGCCTTCGAGGCGATGCCGCGTCGCGTAGCGGCGTCGCGGTACTTCACGGTGCTGCTCGACCTCGGTCGCTCGGCGTTTGCGTTTTACATTGTGCACCTGTTTGTGTTGATGGCGGGAGCGGCAGTGCTGCTCAGGTTCTTCGGCCATGATACCGGTTTGCCGGATCCGCTAGAGCCGGGGAAAACATCTTGGGGGATCACCAATATTCCAGCGTTTTTCGCTGTCATTGCCGCGGTCGTGCTCATCATGTGGCCGTTTTGTCGGTGGTGGGCGAGGTTTAAGGCGCAGAGGGGGCCAGATTCAGTATGGAGGTTGTTCTAGCTGCGCAGTTGGAAGTGGAAGTGCTGTACGTGGAACGTTCAAGAAGGAAAGATAAAAAAAGACGATTGCACCATATCTGAGACTTTCACATGCTTTTGGCGCCCCCAATATAGATAAGAACGTGCTTGAAGCTTCGATGTCTTGCGTGCACATTTGTGGCTTTGACGTGCGCGTGGAGCAGCTGGTTGTGGCTGTGCCACCCATTGCGCACCCCCACTATAGCTACGACGTGCGCCACACTTTATTGCCTGATTGGGTAGTAGATTGGGCTTCAGCTGGAAATGTCACCGGAATAGAGGGGGGAAATACTAAATTCAACCACCAAGCGCATGCGGTAGCCAGGGAAAAATTGAATAGATGGAGAGAGAGGGAGAAAGAAAGAACAGATGACGTCGGCTCCTGCCCCGCTACGGCAGCCAAGCGCCAGCCACGACCCCTCGCTCTCGCTTCTGGACGGCTGCCTCTTGCCGGTTGGGATCTTCAGGGTTGGGGACCTTGTTTGCATTAAAACCACGTCATTACTGTCGAATTGCCACCTTCTTTTTTCTCTCTCCCTAAGATTTCTTGAATCTCTTCTCTTTTTGACAAAACGACTTTTTTTCCTCTGATACTATTTAAGACCTTGAACTCCTTTGACTCTACACAACAACGTTGTTACCGCATCTCGACTCAACATCAACATCAACCCCGCTTCTACTCCAAATCGCCAACATGAGCAACTCTACGGCTCACGTTACCAACATTGCTATTGCCACTGGCGATAGCGAGGTCAGGGACTTCTTCAGCTTCTGGTAAGTTTTATTTTGCTCCATCTCCCTCGTTGCAAATATCACTTGGGCGAGCTCTCCATGAGTGTTTGCAGTGGCTAACTTGCGTCATATAGCGGCAAGATTTCCGACATTAGCATCACGTCCGAGGGCGAGACCAAGAGTGCCAACGTGACTTTTGAGAAGGAGACGGCGGCCAAGACGGCCCTCCTCCTCAACAACACCCAGCTGGGCGCCAACCACATCTCCGTCTCCAGCCAGTCAGGCAACCCCGGCGAGGACGCCCTCGTCACCACCAACGCCGACCGCGACTCGGACGAGATCACGCAGGAGGAGAAGCCCCGCGCCCGTATCCTGGCCGAGTACCTGGCTCACGGGTACGTGGTTGGCGACGCGGCCATTCAGCGCGCCATCGAGCTGGACGACCAGCACGGCGTCTCTAAGCGCTTCCTCGGCACCCTGCAGAGCTTCGACACCAAGTACCACGCCTCAGACCGCGCCAGGGCCACCGACCAGTCGTACGGCATCACGCAACGCGCCAACTCCCTCCTCAGCGGCCTCGGATCCTACTTCGAGAAGGCCTCTTCCACGCCCACCGGCAAGAAGATTGTCCAGTTCTACTCGGACAGCCAGAAGCAGGTCCAGCAGGTGCACGCCGAGGCCAAGCGCCTGGCTGAGCTGAAGAAGGATGAGCACGGTGGCAGCGCCTACAAGGCCTCTGGTCTCGAGAGGTTCCTCGGTAAGGACAAGGATGGCAAGCCCACCGGCACTGACGAGAAGTCTACTGGTGCCGCCGCTGGTGCCCCTGCTGCTGTCGGTGCTGCTACTGGCGCCCCGTCTTCAACCTCTGGAGATGCTGCTGCCCCTCCCGTCGTCGACCCTTCTACCGAGAAGCCTACTTCCTCTTAAGATGATGTGGTAATAATGGACACTATGGGAAGACTGGGTTATTTGTTTTCTGTTTTCCGGTTATCTTGTTTTTTACTATTCTTAGTCATGATGAGTTTATGAATCCTTAGCTAGTCACGCGGCGTATATTGAAATATCAAGAACGGGGTGCAGTATGCATGTACGTTTTTATTAATACGGTTGCAATGCGATTATATGCATGACAAATATCAAGTACCATTGTGTCGTGCACGTATGTGGGTATTTATCATCAATATCAATTAATTTTGATTCATTGCTCTGGCATTATACATGACATTATATTACATCCGTTAAATCCTTAGTTACCCTCTCCCTTGTTAAACTTCTTGGGCAACTCGTCGGCCATGGGCTCCTTGGGGTTCGACTCGAGATTCTGCTCGACTGTTAGTCTGTGGTCAAGAGCACAATTGTTGGAGGATAACTGCTTACGTTGATCTCAGACTTGAGCTGGCTGATCTTTGCCTCGGGGTTCTGGAGATCAGGTCGCGTGGTGCCAGCGCCCGTAGCATCGTGCTGCTGAGCACCAGTCTGGCGCTCGGGGGGTGGTGACTCGGCTCCTTCTCTAGGCATGATGTGTGACTTTTTGTGTTGTGGCGTTTAGTGTTGTATGAGTTTGTTGTTGTTGTTGTAGAGATTGATAAAGAGAAGAACAACGAGAAAAGGAATTATTTGAAAAGGAAACAAGTGCTTTATATAACGTTTATTGTTTGGGGGGTGGTTACAATGATGTGATGGATTTGGTGTGAACAAGTCAAAGTCAGTATTACATCAACGATCTTGGATGATCTAATGGTGGTCATGACGAAACCTTTCTCCCCTTGCCCCCGCCTCTTTCTCCATCAACGGTTTGTCGATACTTAGTAGCACTAGCCAAGGCGGCATTTCTATTTGTATGATGAATTGATTAAAAGTGGATATGAGCCTTTTCCTTCCTCCTTCCCCTTTGTCTCTGTCATTTTCTTGGATGTGGCAAGCTGCTGTTCTGTAGATGGTAGAGCAGAAGCACATGTCAATGACGGACATGAGCTACCTACCACGGGTTTAAGTGGGGCTTCTACGGTTGACGCGGGTGTGATCATTTTGCGATTCTACTCTGAGCATCAACATCAACGTCAGGATCGGGTGGGGGGACATCAGAATGAAGATAGGATCCCGTCTGTTGCTCATCCTGAGGGTGTCATGTATGATGACGCTGTCACTCCGGGTGGGAGCGACGAGTGGTACAGTGCAGCCTGTTGTACACCAGGGACGGTTTGTCGAGCAGCTACGACCACTCCTTTTCAGCAGCAAACATGTTTTCCTGCCTTTTACAGGAGTCTCTTTGCAAGTCACTGTGGATGGTTGGAATGTGATGGCTAGCTGGGCATGATCACGACTGACAGTTCTTTCTGGCAAGACTATAAACCTTTATTTACACGATAAACGACAAATACGCAACTGCCAACCCTTAGTTGAAGTGAGGAGCATTGAGCATAAGGCCCATGAGACATCCACCGATCAATCCAGCAATAGGGATAGTCATGAACCACGAGAAGACGAGCAGACCGACCCTCTGCCAGTTAACAGCCTTGAGAGTACCGTTGCACAACCCGACACCGACAGTAGCACCGGTGATACACATAGAGGTCGAGACGGGGAGCTTGTACTGGGAGAAGATGAGGACGGTGATGGCGGCGCCAAGCTCCATGGACGATCCACGGCTAGGGGAGTGGTAGGTGATCTTGTTTCCCATGACTATTTGTCACCAAAGATATTAGCAAGATATTCTTTACGTCTGTTCGGAATGGACACGTGTCAAGCGACGCCGGTGAGTACTCACCCTTCATGATGTTGTACCCGTAGGTTATGAGACCAATAGACAGGGTACCAGAGATTACGGCCAGCTGCCAGATAGGCACGGGAGCTTCCTTCTCGGTAGGTCTCGAGGTAGACCAGGTAGCGTACATGGCGGCCCAGGGACCGACAGCGTTACCCACATCGTTGGCACCGTGGGCGAACGACGCCGTGCAAGCGGTCAGGACCTGCACGAACGAATACAGATGCTCGACCGAGTTAGGGTACTTCTCAGCATGCGAGTAGACGCGCTCCATGCGGCGTCCCTCTGGGGTGCCAGAGATGCCCGTCTGCGCAGTGTGGATGTCATAGTTGACGCCATACAGGAGGGCGACGACGACCATAGCGGGCATCCTCTTAAATAGAGCGACGACATTGTGCCTCTCGTATATGCTGCCAGCGCCCATGGGGTTGTCGTGGAGCGTGCGCATAGCCCAACCCAGGGCGCCGCGACGCTCGCGCAGCTTGGCGTGGAAACGCTGCTGGTTCCTCTTGACGATGTCCTTGTAGTCCTCGTGCGTGGGCTTCTGCTTCTCCGAGTCGGTCGTGTACGACGGCTCGATGGGGGTGTTGACGACGGTGGAGTCCTTGGCCTCAGTGGCCGTGCCAGCAGAAGTGGTGGTGACGGAGGAGGAGTCATGGTGGTGGTGGGAATCGTCCTGGACGACGGCGTAGTCGGGAACCCTAGCCTCGATGGAGGAGTCTTCGACGGCGGCCCTCTTCCACAATAGCGGACCCTGAATGATGTTCCAGAAGCGCAGGTTCTGGTCCTTCTTGATGACTTTGGCGTGAGCCCAGGGCACAAAGAAGATGGCCGACAGGATGCACAGGCCGAAGCCGACGCCCAGCGTCACAGACACGATGTACCACGCCGGCTTGTCGGCGAGACCCAGGCGCGGCGACCCCTTGTACACGATAGAAAGAGTACACACGGTTCCCGAGATGAGAAAGAAGAAGGGCGACGTCCACACGGCCCAGGGGACGGGGTTCCTGCGCACATGCACGACCATACGGATGATGGAGAAGATGATGGCGCCGAACCCTGCGGCGCAAGCGGGCGCCATGACCAGGCCGGCGAAGATGGCTCCCAGGCCCTGGCCGCCGTTCCACCCCCACTGGACCTTGCTGGCGCCCACGGTGGCGATGCCGACGCCTGCCAGCGACGAGATGAGCGAGTACGTCGACGAGACGTGCGCCGAGTGCCGCGTGCACCACATAACCCACATGGAGGCGCCGGCCGAGGCGCATGCAAAGGCGAGGAGCTGTACGGGTGCGTTGCCCTGGAAGGCGTCGATGGGGATGATGCCGTTCTTAATCGTCGATGCGGTTCTGGCTCCTACCGTTATGGCTCCCACCATCTCGAAGATTGTGCCGAGGATCATGGCCCAGCGGTAGGAGATGGACCGGGAGGAAACGCTCGTTGCCCAGGAGTTGGCCACATCGTCTTATCGAGAGTTAGCATCAGTATACGGGTAGAAGCTGGGCTGTTGTAGACGTACTGGCTCCATTGTTGTATGCCTCTAGAAGGGCAAAGATGGTGCCGATGGCAAAGACGTAGGTGTAGTCTGTGAGAACCATCTTGACGACTGGACTCCTGGTTGTAAACTCTTGTCTAATAGGTGAGTTGTCGGGAGAGTGCGGCGTATAGAAGAGCCCGGGGTGTCTTGTATATCAACTGAAGAAGAAAGGGTATGAGATCTGGACATGGGGACTATGCAAAGTATTTATTTACTCGAAGGGGCAGTGGGATCCAATATGTCGGGCGTACTCCTTTAAGCTCGAGTGCCCAAGCCATTGAACCACAACTCAAGCCATTGATAACTCTGCCTCTACATCTTCCAATCATACGAGCCGCACCACCTCTGGAGGCCTCGACCATTTGTATCGAACAAGGGATTTTTTTAATTCATTTTTAATGTTAGTTGGGTCTAATACTCCATACGAGTGACACTTTACCGTATTACACCGTACGAGTGCAAATGCACGTTGGTTCTGTGTCCAGGTCTAGAAGAAGAAGGAGCATGGTATCACACTTACACACCAAAACGCGTGAGGCATTGCCACTTTTGGCGTTGAATCAATGATACAAGTTCGTCATATCTACCCCGGGCGAGCCCAATTGCCTTCTCTATATGTCGCACGTGGACGGCAAACTCGGCATCTTTCTTGTCCCACACAGCCATCTCGGGAGCTGCCGAAACGCCCACCGGGGTGCTACTTGGCGACTGAAGTGACCACACTCTCGGGAGCCACTTCCAAGAATGGATAGAAATGCCTTTTCTTTCTTTTCTTCTCTTTTTTCTTATTACTATGGTTTTTTCCGTTAGTTTATTGCCCCTAAGCATAATTCAAAGACTTTGGACATGCTTGAATTTTCGGATATATTGAAAACACGACGCCTCTTACTGGATAGAGTTGCGCCCACGTGCTCGCTTAAGTTTCTGGCGTATTCGTAAAGTAATACTTGGAGATGGCGCATTCAAAATCGGGATGGGAGGATGAGTGTGTTCACCGTTTGGTTTGATGCTTACTATTGATGTCTTTGACGAAATAGTCTTAGCATGTTTTTACTAGATGGGACACTGTCAACGGTTCAACGGGGGCTAGTCTACTGTTCAGCCCAATTTTCATATCACGGAGTGAAGAATGGCGATACTGCGACTTGGAGCACTACTAGTAACTACATGTCCTGCATGCATTATCTATCATCGTTCATGTTGGTCAGGATGTAAGCGCATTCAATACGCGGTAACGCCGAAGTAAATGCAGGCCATGCACAGTCCTGGTAAACCGGAGATCAAACTACTTGTACACCTTGAAGATGACCCGATCTCGAAGAATCAGGAAATATTGCTTCCCTCATTGATGTCACTGAACATCGACCAATAGCACGTCGTATCCGTGGCACGGTCCCGGAGGCCGGACGAAAGACCCCCCACATACCCCCAGAGTGGAGTTCCTTGCCTCGTAGACTACTGAGACCGACGTTGGGTCTGGACCCGGTCATACTTTTGTTCGTTGATGAAGCGAGGAGGCTTCAGTTTTTTTGGAGTGAAGATGATGGTGCAGTTTGTGAAGATGTATTGGTTTTTTTCTTCTATCCAACGTCTGGTGGTTCTGGAACAGTCTACACATGCTACTAGTACTTACAGCAGTATATAAATATATGTCTTGTAAGTAGCCGACGGACTGATTAGATGAAAATGGCCGTGGCTACACTTACACGAGATCGTGGCCCGAGTTTTCACGGTGCTCTAGTAGTAGAGAGCGCACATCTACACTGTGCAATCGGTTATCTGCCTGTGGGTGCGTTAGTTTTAATGAACACTCATCTGCCAAGTGCCCTTTCTCCCTCAAGCTTATCCATGGTGTCCTAATGGGGAATATCCTTGGAAATCTTCTGGAATACTACTAGAATACTACCACGGCGTGCTGGTGATGCGATCCATAGCCCCACACATGCCACACTTGTGCGTATGGATATTCTTAGATCCAGGCCCTGTATTAATTATACGAGTAGAATGCACTTGGCGATCCTTTCTTGCCGACTTGGCCGGCTTGGCCGAGTGAATGGTCCGTTCGTGTAAGCCGTGAGGCGTGTCGGGCGTTGGGCGGTGTTTCAGCTGCAAAGGATGAGATAATGAGGCAAAGGACTTGTTGGTTGTTCCATGATTGCATCATCTGTAGGATTTTACAATACACAAGCCCCGGTGACTCCAAAATAGGAAGCTATCCCTTCACCCTGGTTGTACGTGCCGCGGAACTTACATGCAAGTGTGTGAGGCTCGACTTACACGTATCGTACGCCCGCCCAGTAAGCAGAAGCCTCACCATCATAAGGCGTTTGTTCAGAAGAATGATGTCCCACCTTCCAACGCTTCATGCAAGATGTAGCCATACGCACGCTACCAGCATATAATATAAACCAAATCAGTATGTTAAACATCTATGAAAGCAGAGCGTAACGCATGCATCTCCACGTTGTTCCTGCAGCTTGCTCATTCAACTCTCGCGGAGCCGCGTACCCTATACCACATATTTACGACTTCACCTCACGTCAAGGTCACATTTCAACAGTTAAGTAAGATTATTCATTTAAAAAAGAATGCCCCTGACATTTTGAGCACCTCTTGTATAATAATACTCACAAAAGCAAAGTGCATCACATAAATATTCGAAAATTGCCCAAACCTGCACATTCCCATCCACGCCTCATCTCCCAATCCCAGACGTACTTTGGTGATGCGGGGTGAAAGTGAACCCCGAAGTAATACAACCCCTCGATACCCCGTCTGTTAGTGCACACCTCCAAACTCAGTGGCCCCCCTAACACCCCAAGGCCTCCAACCGCGTACCCCACAGTCAACCATCAACCATCGACGTGACCTCGTACACAAGCAACATAACCAACCAACATCCCTCAACCGTTGTCTCACAATTTCCCAGCAGTGAACCCCTCCTCCTCATTCTCCCCCCCCGCCACTCATCTCCCATTCTCCTTTTCCCCCCCTTCCTCTTCTCCCGTTTGACAACGCACCAGCCTTTGACATCTTTCCCTTCCTTCTTCTCCAGCGCAGCTATCAACGATCCCTCCAAAGGCCAGGTTCCTTGCACCGCCACGATGCCAGACCTCAACACGGTACCACCGTCACCACGTCTCCTAGAGACGACCCGTCGTCACTCATCGCAGCAGCAGCCCCAGTCGGACCCGACCTCTCCAACTCTGAATATCCTCCCGTCGAACCAGAATGCCGTCAACCCGAGGTCCTCGTCCTCATCCACCACCGCGGCAACAACACCATCCACAGCAGCTCCACCTCCACCGCCGCCGCAGCAGCAGCAGACACGAGATGTTCCTCCCCCCGTGGTCGAGTCAGGTCCCGGACCTCTACGACACCCTCGTCCCCTCACCGCTTCAGAGCTTCACATCCAACTAGAGAAGGAGCAAGAAGCAGTTGTACGTACACACACACACACCACCCTTCTCCCCACCGACTCCTCAAAGCTGACATGGACTACTAGGTGAACCGTCTGACGCGGGAGCTCTCCCTCCTCCGAGCAGCCCACAACGCCTCGGTAGCGTCGAACCACTCATCCACCTCCACGGCCACGACATCCACCCACGACGCCGTCAACGAGTCCTCCCTCCTCTCCGGCTCGGCCTTCACGATCCCCACCTCCCGCCGCCACCGCCGCACCTCATCCACCACATCCCAGGCCTTCGCCTCCTCTGACCCGCGGCACCCGGCCCCCATGCGTGCCCCCCAGCCCACCCCCATGTCCCGCCAGGGCAGTGCCGCCTCCCGACGTAGTCGTGCCGACTCCCCCGCCCCCGGGGACTCCTCCATGAGCGGCAGCTACCCCCACCAGCAGAGGATGCCACCACCCTCATACATCCCCGTAGGAGGGGGAGGGAGCGGTGGTCTCTCCAGCCCGGTAGTCCCGCAGTACATGGCCCCGGCTGTGACGTCGTCTCACAGCGCGGCAGGCGGCCAGCTCAGCCCGGGACTCATGCCCGCCACGGCCCGCTACGAGGAGACCCTCCAGTTCCGCAACGAGCTCGAGGCCGCCAAGAAGGAGAATGAGGCCCTCAAGCGTCGCATCAGGGAGCTGGAGAGGCACGTCCAGGAGCGTCGAGGGAGCACCAGCCGTGGTCGTCGTCCCAGGAGCGCCAGCAACAGTACCGCTGCCAGCGTCAATATCGCCGCCGCCACTTCGGGGGGCACCAGCGTTGCCGGTCCTAGGGAGGGGACCACCACCGCACAGCCTCCCGTGGCTACTGCAGCTGCCAGGCCCGGTGAGAGCGATAGGGCCGTGGTCACGCGTAGCGTGTCCACTGTTGGTGTTGGTGTGCCGGAGCATGAGGTGCAGGTTGGCGAGAGCGCGGCTAGCACTCGACTGGCTGGGGCTGGTGAGGACCAGTGATGTTTAAGGGCATACACGTATAAAAAGGCAGGGGGGAGGGCCATTGTTGTTTTATTAGCTCGTGCCCACCCCCCTCATAAACCGTTATTTCATATTCATCAGTTGATACAGCAGGCGTTGGGAGCTCAGAAGCCTTGATTTCTTTCTAGGTAGTACATTTAATAAGAGCGACACTTCATTCTTGGTACACGGACCTTTCCAACCGCCTCTGATACCACTTCTCATTAATACAACATCGATGCTCCTGGATCGGAAGTAAAGGGGATCATTAGGGTAATTATAGGTATCATGCTTGGGCGTCCAACCCTTGACGCCAAGTACAGCTAAGAAAAAATAAAGGAAAGAAACAGGGCGCTAATAAGCACCAAGTGAAGAATGGTGTCTTCGATGGAATATTTTGCGAACGTCTCGCCGAATCTTGCTCACAAAGTCCCTCACAGATGTCCTGCGACGAACCCGCCTCTCCCTCCAGGCAGACCTCAACGAGACACTGCTCCAGCGACCGCGCAGAGATGGCCCAGGTCTTCTTCTATGGCCTGGTCTCATGTAACCGGGATCTGTTTGGGTGTGGTTTGTGTCGTCACCGTATGTCGTTGGGAGGGCGCTGACGATCGCATTGTTCGCAGACGGCTCGGCGTACAGACAGGCCTGTTCACTGCGGGCATCTGGTGAACTTCCTAAGTCGTAAATTGTACCTTGGTCGAGTCGCTGGTCGCAAGCCCTCTCACCGAATCCCGGCTGACTTTGGGAGCTCCGCGGCCTTACATTGTTGTCCTCAGTCCGCAGGTTTGGAAATGATATCGATTTGGATGGCTGGTGGGATGGCTGTCCCAGGGGGCCTTGATCGTATATCGACGTCTCTCGCAGGATGGATCTCGTGGGAGGGTATTTTCTCAATGATGTGATTTTATCACTCCTGTCCCTGCTCCAAACCGTACTGCCAAGTGCCTTTTTCTTCTCCGAGTCGACACCAAACGATGTGTCGTTGCCACCGGGACTTTGTGAATCGAGTAATGGCCATGAGCTGACCGACCCGCGGATCGTTCTCTCTGCCATTGGCGTAATCCCTACACGGCCACAGTCGGAATGGGCGCGATTGTTTGCAACATTGTCCATCCGCAGAGCTTCCTCCCCAGACCAAGGGAACATTGGAGACTTCCCAGAAGCCCCCTCACGGAAGCGCCCGTGACTGATGGGGTCCAGGTTGCTGGCCCCTTTGCTCTGATGTTGGGTACCGAACTTTGATGAGAACAGCCCTTCCGTCGGGTTGGAATTCTGTGGGACTTGTTCGGTAGCATTGCCGCAGTGACCCGACTTTGCTATTTGCTCACTGGCCTGCATGACAAGATATGCAGGGTGGCCCCCCGACGACGTTGTTAATTCGACTGATACGGGTTCGATCTTGTACGGCGCGATCCCACCGGGGGGCCGGTGCAGGTAGACGCCCATGGGGTCTGGTTTTGCCTCGACAATGTAGTAGCTGCTGGCGGTATTGGAAAAACTGAGAAGCGACTCTGGAAAAGAGCTTTCCATATTGGCGGTGCCAAAGTCTACATGGCTAGAGCTGCCGTCGACACCTGACATTTCCACCTTTCCTTGAAGCTGTGACATGCTGGATTTCGACAAAAGAGACTCTGTTCTTTCTCTCAGAGGACGCAGCATGTCGTTGAGGGGCGGTATTCTGTCACCGACAATGGAAGATGCGCGGCTGTCTGCCCCGGGCCCGATGCCCCTTGCTCGTCCGCTGGCAGTGGAGACGCTCGCATGCCGACTGTAGGAGCTGCCGCATATGTCGAAGGCGTCGTGAAATTTGGAGACTCGGGGTGTGTTATCGTTGTCCGCATTCGCAAAGAAACTGTTTGATTCGAAATCGCGTTGAAGAATGTTGCTTGATGCGGCGCTGGCTCGTCGAGGGGCTGCATCGACGTGATGTGGATCTGGATCGGTTGTGCGAGGGGATTTGTCAACTTGGACGGTGCTTTGCTCCTCTTCATCAAGCGGGACATCATCCACTGAGCTCGACTAAAGTGTATGATTGAAAGACCCGTCGCTCGATGGGATTTTGGTAGTAGTTGGCGAGTCGTCTTGGCTTCCAGCAGATTTCATGATGCCTACAGACACGGGCTCTGGAAGCTGACCGAGTAGTGAAGGAAGCGCCCCAGGGACCTCAAAAGCTCTGTCAGAGGAGAAAAGAAGATAGAAGAAGAATAGTAAGTGTAGTCATCAGAATAAGCGATGCTATGCAAGAGAAACTGAGGACGAGTCAGGATGAAGGGTATCGATGCAGTATCATCGTGGACATTTTGCTGACCGAATACCAGGAGAATGGGAGAAGGGAAAGAGGATTGTTCTGCGTTACCTTTCATGATACTGGGATCGCGCGGGTGTCAAGTTTACAGGAAGGTGCCATCGGGGATTGCATGTAATTGACGCTACCTTCATGTACAAGTAGTAAATATACTGCTAGCAGTACATGTATTACATGTGCACGTAAGGAGGCAGGCGTGTACGTCCATTCCTTCGATGTTTAATGTATTCTCAGGACCATATGGGACTACATGTACTGAATCTTCACGCAATGCTGCCTTATAAGTCAACACACGATGCTATCAGAAACAATGTTACATTCAGCAACGGCACATATGGTATTGCAACTCCATATTCCAATCTGGGTACATGATTCATAAACCTCCCTAAATGTGCCACACATCATCGTCTCTCCCATTCCCAAGAAGGGGGCTTCCCCGTGGAAGCCAGGGTTTACTTCTTGCCAGGCTGACCCCCCGAGCCTCCAGAACCCTTGGCCTCAGAGTTGCCACCGAAACCGCCGTGGCTGCCACCGGAGCCAGAGATCTGGATAGCAGGCTCGTTTTTATCACCAGCAGACTGGGCGCGAGAGGCAAAGCCCGAAGAGGACATATCACCCCCGCCAGTGGCCTACAGAGACAAAGACTCCCCTTTAGAGATGGAGAATGGTTTGCTATGAGGACGGAGGAGACTCACCTGGCTGGATTGGACCCTGGAGGCGTCTGACTTGGTCATCTGGTTGGGCATGATTGCGGTTGAGGATGTTGGTATATTTACGAGTGTCTTGTTATTGCTTATTGCGATTGCTGGAGGATGATGAAGAAGAGGAGAGGACTGTTCAAGCAGGCGGAGAGCATCACGTACTTATACTCAAAGTATTGACATAATCTGAAAGTGCGATTGCTTGACAACGAGTAATCAACCCTCAATTATACTCGGAGAGAGTAACTCGGAGAGAGTATGTGTATATGCGGCGAACCGTGAGCATCGGAACGAGGGGAAGTGAGGCGGAAGGCAACCCACAGCCGCAGGCGGACGAAGCTCCAAGTGACGTAAGAGGGCATCTAGAAGGGTCCAAGAGGCAGAGACAACGGTATAGAACATTTATGAAAGCTTGTGTTTATCTCTTGGCCCAATGGAGTCTTTGCGTTTGGCGAGGTGGCCGGGCTGCTGCATGTCTCGCGATACCTTGCATGTAAGTCATCTCGCCGTTCTGGGGTTGGGGGTTTCTCCCAACTATACGTTGAGCTATTGGAACACTATATTCATTATGCGCAGATGGCGACTAATAGAGATATACGGTACAGACCATATGCAGATGATCAGAGATATGCCGCGTCTGGATGTCATCTTGTTCAGCTACCACGCCGAAGACAATGCGCATTCGTGTAACCCGACCGTTATCAACAGTAGGCATCCAGAGCCAATACCTACACTACCCGCACCCTCATCATATACACGGGAGACATGCCGGCGAATAATACGATTGAAGGCAAAGCACGTAGATTGAAATCGAAACGCTCACGCTGTCGTGATACACGGCTCCTGTCTTTGACCGGTTCTCGAGACCGTGCCGCAGCATGCGGGACATCCATTCGCCACCCTCTACGAGTATACAGAATCGACATCCCATATTGTTTCTCTCTCTTGACTTTGGATACACCAACCCCAACCAGTCCGTCCACTTTATTTGACGCCAACTCGGGGAAGCCGCATAGATGGAGAGGTGGGGTGCCGGTGCATTTTCTTTACCGCCCGTTCTTCCCAACTAGTAGCAACCATTTTTTTCTTCTACGGAGAACGGAGACACAGAGAGAGGGGAAGCGGGCCGAGTAAGTGGGCAGTTGCCGTCGGGAACGGACCGAGACGGTTATCATTACTGGTGCTCTTTTTTTTATTTTGTCGCGGTTACGTGATGACGGGTTTGGTTATCGGGTATTAGAGGTTTGATTAAAGACCCTTTATTAAAGAGCCCAATGGTACGACTGGTATCATGAATGGTCTGGGTTTTTGTCAAAATCAACAGAATATGTCGGCATGAACACTGTAAGATTACATATGCAAAGAGGGTTGACCACGATGAAGAGGAGAAAACGCCATGTTGGTCGGTGTACAGTAATTGCAAGGGTTAGGGTTACAACATGTGCATGAAGGTGCATATGGCGGCAGGCTACGGGATGCGGCAAAGACGAACCGGAACTACCACGCGTCTGATATTTTTCTTCTTCAACAACACGCGATATGCCACATCTTACAACCCACGCGCGACTCTTAGCACAAGTCTCATGATGGCTTAAGAAGTGAAAGATGAGAGACAATGTAAAAAAAGACTCGCCTCGTTGGCTCCAAATCTACAGACCCCCGGTCACTTTTCAGGCAGGGGTCCCCATCTTAGTCTGTTGGGGCCATATCCACAATATCATGCAAACCTGCCTTGACCGATCTTTTCAAAAAGCCGTATCGTAGCGCGTAAAAGAGGGAAAAAATGTTTCTTGTTTTGTTTCTGCCCTGAACATCATAAGAGCGGTGTTGATATACAGTCAGTAAGCGAGTCAAGTATGAACCAAGGAGGACCAGTAATACAGGAACAGGAGCAGGTATATGTCTATATGTAGGTGATTAATATAGCATATTCATGCAGGATGTACACCGCATAGTTCCAAGAACAAAGTAGAAATTTCCCCATTCTTTACCGTGGCCATCATGAATGAATAAATCTTCAAGGCCTAGAGAGCCTGAGAGAGAATGGAAGAGAGAAAACCAAACCCCTGGACACCGCTTCGATGCCCAGCCCCCCCACGCCACGACCATTGCATTCAAAGGAAATCCCCACCAACTTGGCAGCTAATCATCCTGATCTATCATTTATTGTACAGGGGGTAAAGGAGGGGGAGGAGAAAGGTTTTGCGATTCTTTTTCCTTCTTCTCGGGTTATTTTTTGTTATTAAAAGCCTGGGGGTTTCCCAACTGACCGCAACCAGGTTCATAAGTCTGACCATTTCCCACTCTCGTGCTCATTCCCTCCAAGACTCTGCACTTTCATCCACTATACTCTGTTGTTGAGTCTGCCACCAGACTCAGAGACCCAAGTCAAAAATATTGACACCCGATAGTCAGGCATCCATGACTGCATACATGCAACTACCAACCACCAGCAACATCATGGAGTCCATCACCATCCCATTCACAGAAGAGGAGATCCTCAACGCCATCTGGTTCCTCATCATCGCTCTCGAAGTCGTCCTCATCATCGGCATCTCCATCCAGAGCATCATCCGTCGCGTCAAGTCCAAGGCCGCCTCCTACGACTACGACTACTCGTCGTACCCCAGCTACTACTCTGCTTCGTACAGGGGTTCCATGCCATCTCCAGTCTTACCACTGGAGGAAAAGAAGCGTCTCTATCTCGAGGCTACCAGTCGAAGGGGTTGCATGATACCTTGATTTTTTTTCGGTTTCTCCTAACCACGACTTCCAACAAACACTCTTTTGATGGGACTACCCATTTACACAAATACATCCATGAGAGGATACCCCTCCCCAACCACCACCACCACCACAAGCACAACGGCAGCTATCATTCCTACAAGAATGGAAAGAGCATATATAGCGGCTTGATAAGAAGCGCCGCTTCCAGCCTGGCACCCTTCAACAGCCAGGTGCCAGCCATCACGAGCGATCTTCGTCCTGTCCAGCCGGGTGAATCAAGTCAGTCCGCCAAGGATATTTCCTTCTGTGACAAAGAGAAAGCAGATTGGAGACCAGGACAGGGCAGCACACACGCTTACCTTGTGTGAAGAGAGACCATGGTTATGAGATGATGAGATAGATGCACGGGTACTAGATGACCAAGTACCTCCCACATTCACTTATATATAGATTTTCTTTGTTTTAACGACCCTTGATGGCCTTTTATGATTACACACATATTTATGAATACACATACATTTTTTATTTTGTTACACTTGCTGCCATTGAATCTTGAAGCTAGACCGATGTTACTTGAATGTGTGAATGGAAATGACTGCATGTGGTTGTCTCTCGGGTGACTTAGACGCACGACCGTTGGGGTTGTCTCAGACCTACTGTTTTGGGTAGGTTTCCCATGCAACTTAAAAGTAACATGCATATGCTCACTACGTGAAAGACGTTGAACAAAGGCAAAAAGAGAAGAACGTTAATTAGATGATGAAAATTGCTCTTATTCAATGTCGTGGAATCAATCAGATCACGTTCAATTTCGGTGCAAAAAAAAAAAAAAAGACTAAAGACAAAAAACAATGGACGCACAGGGAATTGAACCCTGGACCTCTCCCAGTTATCACAAACATGCGAAGGGAGAATCATACCCCTAGACCATACGCCCGATTGGTGAAAGAGTTCACTAATACCGTTTACTATATGGGTCACACCAGAGGGATCCACCACTAAAACCGCCAAATGCACCTCAATTCGACCACCTCACAGTACAATCACCCATCACTGTAATCATCAACAAGGGGACATAATCAACATGGGAAAATACATTTACAAAATGACAGTAGTTGTATTTACGCCACAGTAATAATGATAACTTCCAATAAATAAAAAATGCAAACCCATGTTGAAAAAAAAAACCCCCTCCATTCAACCATAAGACTTATACAGCCTTTGACGCACGCGCCTTATTCTCCTTATGCCTCTTCTCCTTGGCAGTCGTCTTCTTACGCTTCATCCACGACTGATTCATGTCACGCCTGTTCTTCCAGAACCACGACTGGAAGTCACTCGATCCATTGCCCTCACCGCCCGCATCACCCCCATCCTCCTGGTCCTCCTCGTCGTAGTCCTCCTCATCATCGTCATACTCGAGTTGCCACGGGATACTCTCCATGCGTTCGGGGTGGGCCGTGTCGGGTGTGGGGGCCGCACTCCTCACGACGCGCGAGTCAAAGTCTTGCCTGGTGAAGGGGGTCATGGGCATGGGCACGTCCTTAGACTCCTCTGCCTCCTGGCCTGCCTCATCGTCGTCCTCGTCCATGTCGTCTCCGCCGAAGAAGCTGAACGGCTGAGACTGGGCGGGGGCCTCGGTGGCGGCGTCGTCGCCGTCCTCAGGCTTCTTGCGCTTGTACAGTGCCTCGAGAGGGTGTACTTCTCCCTTGTTGGCTGGCTTGTCCTCGGTGTTGTCGGTGGTGGTGTCCTTGGCAGGCGTCTTAGGAGGGGGGATGTTGAGTTTGAGGTTTGGCGAGGGGGATGATTTCGTAATCGTGGTCTTCTTGGAGGCGGGGGTGGCTTGCTGCACGGGATCGTCTACCTTGTCGTCGTCACTGTCATCGTCGCTTTCGCTGTCTGAGCCAGAGGACGAGGTGCCGCTGCTGCTGGTGTCGTCGTCACTGTCTTCCTCGACAACAGGCTCGGGAGGGGGAGGAGCTGCCTTCTTCTTCTTCTTGGCGGGCGTAGTAGGCTTCTTGTTGACAGGAGCAGGCTCGACGACGTTGCCGTCCTCATCAACCCATCCCTTGCCCTCGACGAACTCAGCCGCAGCAGGGTGGGCAGAGTTATCACCCGTCGAATCCTTGAGGAAGCTGGGGAACTTGGTTGTCTTCTCGAACTCGTGGATGATCTCCTCGCGGGCAGATCCAGGCTTGCTGCCCTTCTTCCTCTTCTTGTCCGGGTCGTCGCTGTTGGGTAGGTTCTTTGTGGCGTTGGCGGGGACCTTGGTCTTGAGAAGACACTCTGCCTGCTCAGTGTACTTGCTCTTTGTGCGCCTCTTCTTCTCCTCCTTCTTCTCCCTCTTCTTCTTCTCTTTTTCCGTTTCCTTCTCCTCCTCCGCGTCCTCGTTATCGTCGTCCTTGTCCTCCTTGCTTTTGCTCTTCCTGTTGTTGCTTTTATCCGACCTCTCTCTCTTCTTGCGCTTGGCCGACTCGACGGGCGTCTCAGTCCATCCGCGCTTGACCTTGCGATCCGTCAGGGCCACGGCGTCAATCACCTTGTCCTTTTCGTCGCGCTTGCGCTTCTTGGACGACGAGTCGTCCGATGCCGACTTCTTCGACTTCTTTGTATCGCTACCCATTGTGTCTGGCTGATCTGACGTCTTCTTCTTCTCCGGTCGGGCCTTTTCGATGCGAATCTTGGTGCCCCTCAGCACGGCCCCGTTGAGCTTGGCCTTGATTTTCTCGGCGTCGGCGTGCGGTAGGTCGACGTAGCCGTATCGGTTCTCGGGAAATGTCGGGATGTCGTGGAACGAGATGTTCTGGGCCTTGGGGAGTGAGGATGCGGGCACAATGACCTTGAGAAGCTCCGAGTCCAGGGGGCAAATGTGCAGTCTCGTGAAGTCGTCGCCAGAGGAGGATATGCCGGCCTGCTGCTGCTCTTCACCCGTGCGGCGCATCTCTCTCTAGTATATATGCAGAGGGAGAAGAAACAAAAAGAGCCAGCCACCAAATCCTGGGGCGGACGTATAGATACAGTCGTGACAAAGAAATGTTTCCTTTGTTGTCGTATGTCTATGGAGGAAGGAAGAAAAAAAAGTAGGATGGCTGCAGATCAAGACAAAAATTAAAGTGGACCTAAATGGGCGTGGGGCTCTTTTCCTCGTCCATGGGGCTTCTCCTTCCCATGACCGTATTCATAGACAAAGGAGCCAGCCAAGAAGGCGTCACGGTGGCGCGCCATTGGCGAGCGACAATAGGTTACACTAAAATCAACAATACAATAGGAAAATGAAAATAGAAATCATCATGTTTAATGTGCGTTAATTATGGAGGGTGGGGGTGGCTATATATTCCACCAGATATTCTTACAGCAAAAGACGCTCTCTACTACTAACTCATACATAATCCTAACAACTAATACTGGTACATTTTAAACACACTCTCAGAGAGCACACAGCCCCAGGTACATCTCAAGTTTCATAGAAGGGATCATGATGACTTGATCAGGGACTGGGGGTTCTGCTCGCGGACATCACCGCCACTGGCCTTCCACCAGACGTCGCTGCTCCAGCGGATGATTCGCTCAGCAGCACCCAGGGGGGTGGCAGCAGGTCGCACGTCGAGGAAGAAGACGGGCTCGCCGGTGGGCTCGGGGTCTCCCTCGTAGTAGTCGATAACGTAGCGAATCTCTTTCTGTTCACCGTTGACGGTTCGTGAGACGAACCAGTCGTGTCGGTCAAAGGGCAGATCGGTTCTACACATGCTGTTAGCCCTTGTTCTTCTCCTTCGAGCTCAATCCATTCATTGGCAGTAACTTACCCATACTTGGTAGGGTAGATCCACCCCAGGACCTGGAGCATGGTAGCCTTGGGGGTGAGGTCCTTGGGACGACCTTGGAAGCGGATGAGGCTAGGGGTGCAGGGCTCCAGCTCCTCCCAGCGACGCTCGAGTTCCTCGTCGGCGTGCTCCTCGCCGCGCTTGCAGAGCTCCCAGCCCTTGTACAGGCCACGGGCGAAGCGTTGCTCCCATCCCAGGATCTCAGCCCAGGCGCCCTCGTTGAGGAAGTTGTGCACCGACACCATGGACTCGACGGCCGTGATGTCCGTGTCGGCGTAGCCCTTGCGCAGCAGCGCATTGTACATCTGCTGCGGCGACGGGTACTCCCAAGTGCCCTGGCCCTCGCCCCTGGGGATCGTCGACTCCTCGCGCTCCGTGGGCAGCGCAAACTCCTGGTTCTCGGCGGGCTTCTGCGACAGGTCGGGGAACATGTAGTTGAGCGGGTTCAGCTGCGACAGGAGCGACTTGGGCTGCTCTGCCTCCTTCTTGGCGTGCGGGACGGGGCATCCGCCCGATGGTGCGGCCTGGGCGGCAGCCATGGCATCCCTCTTGTCGTGGGGGACCGGGCAGCCGCCACCAGACGCGGCGACGGGCGCGTCGGGCTTCTTCTCGCCGTGAGGGACGGGGCAGACACCGGCTGGCTTCGACTCGGCAGCCTTGGGTTCGTTCTTGAATGCATCGGCGGTCTTCTTGTGCATAGGGCACGAGCTCTGGTTATCGGGGACAAGATGTCAGTCACAAGCACGTGCTTAACCCTTTTTCTTTCGTCTCAACGTACAGGAGGCTCGCCAGACGCCGCAGGGGGATGACCCGCGGGCATCTGCGGCGCGACGGGAGTAGTATCAGCCCAGAACCAGCCCATTTTGATTTCCGTTGTGTGGTGATTAGAAAGAATTAAAGTGTAAATAAAATATTAAAGTAGAAGAAGAAGAGAAGAGTGATGTACAGTTATGTGCGTGATGGACAGGGGGGTTGTAGTAGAGGGGCGAACGAGATGGGTGACAAAAAAATTAGCAACGGCACCCGCGTCGTTGGGTAGAAATTATCGCCGACTGGAGCCACATGTTTTTCCGAGATAGCTCCGACTCGTGTACGTCACTTTGACGACGACTCCGACGACGCCGCTGACCCTCAATGCGTTGCCACTCTATCACTCACATTCATCATTGCATATTGATCATTGATGATTCGCTCTACAGCATGAATCCCTCTTATATACTATAGATGTCTCTCCCCTCAGTTTCAGGCCCTATGCGGAGCAGCTGGCTCAACGTGTGCCGGTCCTGCGCCCGCCAGGGTTCCCGGAACCAAGGGTACAGCAGCAGCACAGTGAACCTCATCGGGTCGCGGGGGTTCTTCTCAAAAGTTGCGAGCAAGCCTTCTCCAACGCCATGGGGTCGACGGGGTGGCGCACACTCGGGCCGGCGCATCCTTTTACGCGCATCGGCCGGTGGTGCCGCAGTGTTGGGAGCCGGGACGTTCCTCCAGCTATCACAGGAGGGCATCATCAGCGACAAGCACACGCCAGAGACGACGAGTGAGCAGCGCATGCTCGAGGCGTCGCGCAAAGAGATACAGAAGCACGTGGCTTCGAAACAGAACGGCGAGTCAGGTCCTCTGCAGAAACTCGCCTACTTTGTGGACGTGTACATGTGGGAGCCGCTGTGTACCGGCCTGCGCTTCCTCCAGCTGGTGGTCATATTCGTTCCCGTGATTGTCGCGGTGCCAGCGCTGTATATAGGCCGACGACAACCCAAACGGGACAATGAACGGTCGGGCAGCCTTTGGTGGTACGGGTTTCTAGTGCAGTCGATGGAGCTGGCAGGGCCGACGTTCGTCAAGCTGGGCCAGTGGGCGGCGTCGCGATCCGACATCTTCCCCAGCGAGATGTGTGACATCATGTCTAAGCTGCACTCCAACTCACATGGGCACTCAATGCTGGCGACGCGGCGCATCATCGAGGATTCATTTGGCGGCATCGCCTTTGATGACATCTTTGACGAGTTCGACGAAAAGCCGCTCGGCGTCGGGGCCATAGCCCAAGTATACAAGGCCAAGCTGAAACCCAATCTGGCCGATCCCATCGACTCAGATCTACCCGTGTACCCTCCCGGAACAACACTGCCCATGGTGCGACGAAACGTGGAGATGGTCCTCAAGAGCTCCCCTGCGCGCGTGCCCTCGTCGTACGTCGCCATCAAGGTGTTGCACCCCAACGTCGACCGCACCGTCAGCCGCGACCTACGCATAATGGGCTTCTTCGCGTCGGCGCTCAACGCCATCCCGACAATCGAGTGGCTCTCCCTGCCCGACGAGGTGGCTCAGTTCGGCGAGATGATGCGTCTCCAGCTGGACCTGCGCATCGAGGCGGCTAACCTGGTTCGCTTCCGGCGCAACTTCCAGGACCGCACGACGGCCTCGTTCCCATACCCGTACACGGACTTCACGACGCGCAACGTCCTGGTAGAGGAGTTTGCACAGGGCATCCCGATCGCGGACTTCATGGAGTTTGGCGGCGGCGTGTTCCAGCACGACATTGCCGACGAGGGACTAGACGCCTTCCTGCGCATGCTCCTCCTCGACAACTTTGTCCACGCCGACTTGCACCCAGGCAACATCATGGTGCGCTTCTACAAGGCGGCCAAGCCGGACCTCAACATCCGTCACGCCCTGCCCACGGGCAACCAGAAGCCCGGCAGCGACACTGGTGTGCCTGACGTCACAGAGCAGATGCTCCACCGACTGCGGCCCTACAAGCTGGCCGGCGACAAACCAGGCTGGGACGCCGAGCTCGCCCGCATGGACGCAGAGGGCTACCGCCCGCAGCTCGTCTTCATAGACACCGGCCTCGTCACCGAGCTCAACACCGCCAACCGCGACAACTTCCTCGACCTGTTTCGCGCCGTCGCCGAATTCAACGGCTACAAGGCCGGCCACCTCATGTGCGAGCGCTGCCGGCAGCCAGATGCCGTCCTCGACAAGGAGGTCTTCGCCCTCAAGATGCAGCACCTCGTCCTCGGTGTGAAGAGCAACACCCTCGCCCTCGGAAACGTCCGCATAGGCGACATCCTCCAGCAGGTCCTCTCCATGGTGCGAACCCACCACGTTCGCGTCGAGGGCGACTTTGTGAACGTCGTCATCAGTATACTGCTGCTCGAGGGCATCGGCCGCAGCCTTGACCCAAATGTCGACCTGCTTAGCAGCTCGCTTCCTATCCTGCGCCAGCTGAGCTCCCAGAGTGGCGCCCAGATGGCCAAACATGGTGACTTTTCCATGGTATTGGTCTGGATGGGATTGGAGGCCAGGCGCTTCATGCAGGCCAGTATAGAAGATGTGAGTCGCCCCCCCCCCCCTTCTCTTCTTCACCTCACTGTGCTCTGCGCAACCTTTTCGTTACTTTTTCCTCTGGCTGATACTAATAATAATGCATAGGTCGAACGATGTGTAAAATACGATTTACTTGCCCCGAACGTTTAATTCATGTATAATAGAAGCAACACGCTAGATTCCATTTAGATTCCGTGGGATATGTGTAGGACCACATAGAGGTCTACTGCATCCCATCCAATCTTTTTTTTTTCATTGTAAATATAAATTATTGATTCTCATCCTAGCCATCCAGCAATCTTGTACTGGAAAATATCTGTACTAGTTAATAAGTGTATATAAGAGTAGCAATACCATAAAAGCCATTGGATTGCGCATGCCGCTGTTGAAGAAAAGTGCTATAGGGAGACAAAAAGACCATAAAAAGACAAGGAACGAGAAGAAAACACAAAGAGCTACAGGTACTACTAATCCCCACTACCACTCAGGTCCATCGACTTCTCCCACAAGTTGCGTAGCAGGGCAGCCGTCCCGTCATCGTCCCAGCTTCCAACAAGACTCGACCCGCTGAGTCGCTCACTAAGCCTGCTCTCATAATCCGGCGTCGCCTCGACAGCCGTCGTGGATGAATTACCGTTGCGCATCTTTGGTGTAGCGGGCCGGCTGATGGCGGTAGCATCGCTGGCCGTGCGGGTGTGCCGTAGATCAAAGGTGGGTCGCTTGGCGGATGTGGAGGAGGCGGCGCGGTGGGGTGTCACGAAGCGCGTCCTGTCGGCATCGGGGAGACGACGCAGCCTGTTAAGAGACCGCGCAACGGGGTTCTGGTGGCGACGCACGACCAGGTACTCCATTCCCGTTGACTCGAGGAGCTTGCCTACGCGGGGGTCGCGGCTACCGCCGCCACCGTCGTACCCTGGGCCAGCGGCGCCGATGAGCGGTATGGGCACCCCGCTGCTAACGGGGCCGCTCGGACCGGGTTCCATGGCTGAGCTGGCGCGCTGGAGGTTGAGCTTCTGCTGGATGCGGGAAGTCTCGGCTGGGGGAGCGGCGCGTCGCCGTGCGGGCTTGGGGACGAGAGCGCTGATATCACTATCGTCGCCGAACCGTGGGCGCTGCTGCTGCTGCTGCTGCTCTGTCGCCTCGTCGTGCGAGTGGGATAGGTTGGCCGTTGACTTAGCCCGTCGGGTCAGTTCGTCTGCGAGCGGAGGCGCAGCCAGGTCGCCAGACGGTGTGGGGGCGTGGTAGAAAGATCCGTTGCTCGTCACGCCGGACACCACGGGGTTGTCGACGAAACGGGATGTTACTCCCTCTCCACCGCTGCCGTTGGCAATCGTGGTGGATGGTGATGCATCCGAGTCAGGGGAGTGCATCGTCGGGGGGTTGTTGTTTCTGGCCTGGGCGAGGTCAGAGGCCATCTTGGGCGGGGCACCTTGTGAGGGTGTGCGCTGCAGCAGGCGCGTTGTGAGGTACTGCTGATGGTTGGCGCGCTCGCGGTCCGTATTGGAGACCTGCTGCTGCTGCTGCTGCTGTTGTTGCTGATTCTGATCGGCCGGCGTGTCGGGTCGAGAGCTGGGAGCGCTGAGGGGTGGTCGGATAAGGGATGATTGGCCGCTGCTGTTAACAGAGCCCTTGCGGGACAGGTGAGGCGAGTTGGAGGCGCTGGCATCTACCCAGTCACCTTCTTCGTCGGGTCCTTCGGCGTCGTCGCTACCGAGATCGAAATGGACCTGCGACTTGGTTGTTCCGCGGTTGCGCGCCGTGTTGAGTCCGCTTGAGTTGCGCTTCAACTTGTCGGACGACGACTTGGGGCGCCGCTGGACATCGCCGTAGGAGCGGTTACGCTTGAGGCTGGACTGTGACGACGCGTTCTTGCTCAGGAATGCCGTGGGTGACCCCTCCTCACGACCGAGCTTGACCTCACTTATGGAGCGGCGGTGGGATGACGAGGGCGTCTGCTCGATGGGTGAGGTGACGCCTGATCGACGGCCACTATTGAAGTTGGTGTTTGTATGCACTTGAGAGTGGCTTGATCTCTGCAGCAGGGCCTTGGACGAGGGAACTCGGCTGTGCATGCGACCAACGTGATGCTGCTTCTGCGTCTGTTTATGGCGCAGGTGATGCTCACTCACACTGTCGCTCTGGTGCCGGTATAGGGGCGGCCGTTTTGATTGGCCGCTCGCCGACGACGTGCTGTCGGCGTCGCGCGGCATGATTGATGACTGTAGATGCCGGCTAAAGTGGGCGAGAAGAGCAGGCAGCAGCGGTGAAGTTGGTGTTGGGAGGTCGGAGGGAGAGAAAAAGTAGGCGCGTGACGTCGAGATAAACAGGGAAGATTGGAAAGAAAGAAAAGAAAAGAAAAGACAGTGGAAGCTGCTAGCTGCTCAAATTGTTTTGCTGCCAATCTGACGGGGCAAAAGCAAAAGTAGAAAAATAAAAGAGGAGCCAGCCAGTCGTGACCGTATCCGGAACAATGGGATAAAGTGAGGCACCCCCAGCAAACAGATGGATAGGGCACAGATCCGACTCAACAATTGGCGTCGGGGCCGGCGGCGGGCTGCAGGAGAATCGTCTCGATGATTGGGGTATTACGAAATGGACATGCGACAACGCATCAAAATCGGGTGTCGGCCAATACGAGGCGATGATATTGAGTTGTCGTGGGTGGTTGGTGGTCGATGGCGGCTTGATGGTGGGTGGGCGAGTGCAGGTGGGCGAGTGCGTGAATGGATTGGACTGGAGGTTTGGGGGGGTTTTCCGGTAATTGAGCGTCATGGTTCCTTCTAGGCAGCAGCTTAGGGGGGCACCTCACTAAATGACCCTCGGCGTCACTAACAATAGATTCCAGTGGTAATGGCCGCTATATGATTCGTACACCAAGCCCTGTATAAGCTGTGTTACAGTGCTACAGGCGGTGGTGTTACGGGCTGTCCTCGTGAGCGGCCGCGCCATCATCATCGTTAATCGTATCGACACTTTCTTCAGTATGAGCCTCTTTACCAATAAGAAAGAAACACCAAACAGATTCTGCGTCATTGTTTTATTATCACAGTACATTATACATTCTGCGTGAACAGAACCGTTGAGAGATCCATGCACGTCATGCCATGCCAAGGGCCAGTCAAAGCCCATCAGCGTTTGAACTTCGACCCTATCAACTCGGTTTCCGTCCACGTGACCCAACTCAAATCCGGAGATGGCGTCTGACCTCATTGTTCCCGCCGCCACTGTATGGTTTTGCACTTGAATCATCAGTACCAAACACTCTATCTCACGACACTTGATTCAGCCCTCGGCCTATTTCTTCTCATATTCTCCATCACACCGCACACAGTCGAAAGAATGTCTCTCTCAAGCCTCGAAGAAGAGAAGCAGCTATATCAGGAACAGGTATGTCCATCCCAACCCCAATCGCCATGATATAGACCTGCCACTGACGCCCATCCTATTACAGCTCGATATTGTCGCCGGCCAACTCCGCGACGATCCCGAAAATGTCGAACTATCAGCGCTACAAGACGAGTTGAACAACTTTATCAACCTCCTCAATGAAAACATTGCTGAGCTGAAGCCCCAGCAGCCCGCTGCCCCAAAGCAGCCTCCTGCCAAACAACAAGAACAGTCCGCCTCGCCGCCGCCGCCACCACCCTCAGAACACACTGCCGCTTTCAAGAAGAGCCATGACCCCGTGGGGGTCGACGACGACGAAGCACCGGCCAACTACAAGGTCAACGACACAGTCATGGCCAAGTGGCTGTCGGGTGACAAAGGCTTTTACCCTGCCCGTATCACATCGATAACAGGATCGTCCACAGCCCCCATTTACACCGTCAAGTTCAAGAGCTACGATAACACCGAGACCCTTCGCTCGAGGGATATTCGACCCGTTTCCAACAAGAGGAAAGCCGATGGTCCTCCCGCGGCAGCAGCACCCGTGCCGGTGGCAGCGGCAGCCGCGCCGTCGTCAAATGCGCCTGGCGTCGTGTCGTCGGCTGGCGCGACCATCTACCCCGAAGCCACGAAAAAGGACGATTCCGGAGCGGGCAGCGATGCACCCAAGCCCCCCAAGGCGAAGAAAATCAAGGCCAAGAAGGAGCTTGAGGCGGGCAAGAACAAGTGGCAAGAGTTCAACGCCAAGTCCAAGTTTGGCAAGACAAAGAAGGATAGCATGTTTCGCACCCCTGAGGGTGTAAACGGTAGAGGTATGTCTATCCTCCATTTCCATTTTGTTAGGTACAAATTACTGACTTATGGTTAATCTAGTTGGCTTCACGGGCTCTGGCAAATCCATGCGCAAGGACCCAACTCGCAGCCGTCATGTCTACCAGATGAACGATGACGTGGACTAATTTATACACTCAACGATAGGACTCGACACCTCCTTGTTTACAAGCTTTGACAACTTGACATTTACAATTCTTTTACTTGCCAACGGGGTGTTTTCACGGCGTTCGGAGAAACTGAACAGGGATTTTCAGACTGGAATCTTCAACGGTAAATCACCTGAAGACCGAATGTGCAGGCACTAACGTTTTTTTCTGGGCCTGCCTTTTCCAACCATAGGAGAGATCACTTTGCAACGCGAAGTTCGCTAATGTTTTTGGGCGGCGTCACGGCCCAAGGCGAGGAAATGCGGTATCTTTTCGGGTATTTTGCTTTGTGCGGGGGTTTCTGTGGTTGGTATGAGTTTGAAATGGCTACTGAATAGTGTGTATAGTCTTTTAGAATACATATAATACTACCGTGTCTCAAACGGTTTACTTTTCCAATCCAATCTTGGACGAGATGCCCTGGGCAATCTTTGAAAAGGCTGCCGACCGATCACTTTCTGGCTCTGCAACAACGGTGGGCTTACCCCTCTCGGCATCGTCGCCAATGTTGGGGTGCAGGGGGATGTCGCCGAGGTAGTCAATTCCGTGCTCGCTGCATACGCGGTTGACCCTGTCGCTTGACCCAAAGACGTGAGTCTCGCCTTTGCAGTGTGGGCATTTGAACAGGGACATGTTGTGCACCAGGCCTAGAATATCCACGTTCACCGTCTTAAACATGTTGATGCCCTTGACGGCGTCCTTTGTGGCGAGGGTGTGTGGAGTTGTGACAATGACAGAGCCTACGTCGGTTAGTATAAGAAAGATATTACATGCTGGCAGGATCCCCTGTAGAAAGACCGATGGCGAGCAGGGCTAAAGAGCAGATGAGAAGAAACGTACCATCTAGCACCACCTGTTGGGTAATGGTGAGCTGAGTGTCTCCCGTGCCAGGCGGCAGATCGAGCACGAGAATATCCAGACCACCCCAGTCTACCTCGTGAAGCAGCTGCTGGATAGCCTTCATGACCATTGGACCTCGCCACACGACAGGGGCGTTCTCGCCAACGAGGTAGCCCATTGACATTGTCTTGACGCCATAATTTGTCAGAGGGACAAGTTGGTTATCTATTTCAATCTTTGTCAGACATATAATGGAAACAAAGGTGGAGAGATGGGGTGCTTACTATCAGATAGCCTCGGCTCACCCGACAGATCAAACAGAGTGGGAATAGATGGACCAAAGATGTCGGTGTCTAGGATTCCGGAGCGTAGACCTAGTCGGGCAAATGCTAGGGAGAGGTTGGCCGCGATGGTGCTCTTGCCGACGCCTCCCTTTGCCGAGGACACGGCAATGACCTTTTCGACGCCCGTGATCTTGCGACGCTGGGGTTTTCTCGGCCAGTTGGGCGGCGTGCCTGTCCTGGGGAGTCCCTTTTGGAGAAGTTAGTTTATGATCAAACTGAAGAGTGCTGGCGGCCGGATGGATTTGATGGAATTCATTGAACACACCAGTGGGTTCTCATGTAGTAGACATCTAGTGCCGTGGAGCAGCCGGACTGGCGACGGGCGAAAGAGGACCATTGCTTATTGAGTGGCCATCAAGACATTAGCTCTAATACTAAAGGGCCAGCCCAAATATTTTCTTGTGCGATAAGTACCGCTAAAAATGAAGAAGATGGTCCTTTAGGAGCAAGTATGAAGATGAGATGGGCGGTTGATGGTTCATGTTCATGAAGTAAACACGCACGTTGGAGCTGCTGACTGACCCACATCTACCCCAAGCTCCAGATGTCGCTTTCTGCCACGGCTCACCGCCTAAAAGTTCGATCCCATGTTCCAAGCCAAGACGAAAAAAATCCTGACGTGGGGTGTGCTTTGAACATCTACAAGAAAAAATCCATATTTAAGGTCAAAACAGCGTACATACGATCGAAAATGGCCAAAGCAAAGAGCCGTGCGGCCCAATTCGATGAAGACGAGCAAATCGTCAAGGGTAATTACTTCCCTTTCTTTACTGTTTCCTTCATTTTCCCAGGAAAACTAACAAGATTGTGCAGACTACGACCCCGAGGCTGAGGGACGCGACGTTCCATCCGACGATGACAGTGACGCCGGCGATGTCGGTAACGCGGGAACAGAGCACTACGAGACCGTGGGCAACAGCAAGCTCAGGCAGAAGGACTCCGCGACACTAGGCCCCCAGTACAGAGGGTCCAAGGTGTCCCGGGCTGCGCTCGAACAGGAGAGTGACAACGACGACGACAACGACGAGGAGGAGGAGGATGGCAGCGACGATGAAGAGTTTGCCGATCCTGAGACTGCCAACCTCGAAGACGATGAGGATGAGGCGGCGGATTCGGATATTTCCAGCGACGACGCTCTTGCAGAATCAGATGCTGAGCGTTTGAACGGATTTGTCTTCCGTGGAAGCTCTAAGCCTCTTGACAAGAAGAAGGGCAGGGCCACTGCTGCTGATTTCATGTCTGGTTCGGAGGATGAGGAGGGTGCTGTCCTGGGTGAGGACGATGATGACGAGGACGAGGACGACTCGGGCGAAGATGAAGACATGGATGACGGGCTTGATGCTCTTGTCGACGGTGGAGATGACTCTGAGGAGGATGACGAGGAAGACGAGGAAGACAGTGATGAAGAGGAAGAAGAGAGTGAGGAGGACGATGAGGAGGACGGCAAGAAGAAGAAGAATGTGGCCAACAAGCCGTCTCAGATGACACCCACGTTCAACGCCGACGTCCAAAAGGGTATCGCGATCCAACAGCAGCGCAAGATCTACGACGGACTGCTGAACCTGCGAATCCGACTGCAAAAGGCTCTCGTGGCAGCCAACACGTTCCCGACGCTGGAGGACTCGGCGAGCGACAAATCCTCAGAGTCCGAGGGAGAGCCCTACTCGGCCGCCGAGGAGGCGGCAGCCAAGCTGCTCAACACCATCAGCGACCTCCGCGTGACGTTTGGCCCGTCGCGCGCCGGCTCGAAGCGCAAGTACGAGTTCACGGCGTCGACGCCCAGCTCCGAGATCTGGCAGCAGATGCAGGCCGACGACAAGCGGTACGCCAAGGTGCGCCGGGAGAACCTGGACAAGTGGTCGACCAAGGTGCAGGCCATCAACGGCGACGCACGCGGCAAGTCCACGACGCTCTCGCGCAGCCTGGCAGACCAGCTGGACAGCACGGAGCACCGTCTCGTCCAGCGAACCAAGGTTGCCCGCTCGTGCGCTCCCGTCCAGGCAGCTGCCAAGCGTCGCGTCACCAAGGGAGGCAACAACGACGACGACGACGACAACGATGACATCTACGACGACGCGGACCTGTACCAGCAGCTTCTCAAGGAGCTCGTGGACCAGCGCACCGTCGACTCGACCGTTGAGCAGGCCAGCGCTGTCCCCTCGGTCATGGTCACCGCCGCGTCGGATGGCAAGTCCCGTAAGAATGTCGACCGCAAGGCTAGCAAGGGTCGCAAGATCCGCTTCACCGTCCACGAGAAGCTGCAGAACTTTATGGCGCCCGAGGACCGTCGCGCCTGGGAGCAGTCGGCTGTTGACCGTCTGTTTGGTACACTGTTTGGAAGGAAGCTTGCGCTCAATGAGGAGGAGAGCGATGACGACGATGACGATGATGTTGATATGGAGGCTGTTGGCGATGTGCGCCTGTTTGGTTAAAATGTATTTATTATTCATTGGGGGTTTTTTTTTCATACAAAAGTATTTTACAATAGAACTGTTATCCAAAGACATTCAAAATGATATGACTGTGTATGTATAGACATAGTGAATGATGCTGTCACGGAACATCTCTACTGCTGAGGACATCACGATTTGGCTACTGCGGACCAGCCACAAATTCGTATACACAGGACATGCGTAACCAGGAGAGAGAGATCAGGACTTGTTGAGAGAAAAAAGAAAAAGAAAAATTGATAGAAAAACAAGGGAATAGAAAAAGACAAAAAAAGAAAGAAACACTTGGACGCACAGGGAATTGAACCCTGGACCTCTCCCAGTTATCGCAAACATGCGAAGGGAGAATCATACCCCTAGACCATACGCCCGAATCGGTGTGTGCGGATAGAATGTTGCACGGAGTAATGTGGAATTTCAGCGAGGTCTCACGATTGCAACTTCTTCCTTTTTGGGCAGTCACGGTTCCTCCTGTGCAGTTTGTGAGTTCGGCGCTCACCGATATCTGGCTACTAGATATATTGGGACTTGGATTTTATTATTTTGATACAGCGAGGAACTTTGGTGGTTGATGTGGTGCGATAGGCTGGTTTCTATGAGTAGCATAGCTGAGTTGGCAATATGGCACTACACAATAGCTTTGGCTATGGGATTGCATTTCATGTGGTACATTTTATAGAGACTAATTTAATTAAATGGAAAAAGTAAACAGAGAAAGGGTGTAAAGAACGAAAGTGTTGGTGTAGGATCAAGAAAGATAGAAATATGAGGTATAGGGGAGGCTGTGTTTGGCATGAGATTAGTGTAAGTCAACTTCTACGATGGAATCAGAATAGGACAAACAAGAAAGGCAAAAACACACAGAAAAGAACTTGAATCACTTAAGATTCAAATATATGTCTCAATTGATTGATTCATTCTTGCTTGTCAATTCTCACCACGCACACAATTGCCATCGTGCCTGCCTGAGGACCATCCTCAAGCAGCCACCCCAGCAGCCGTCCTACAAGCACAGACGTCACCACAGAACCTCTCCTCCACGTCAATACTCGGGTGAATCTGCGTATTCCTCCTAGCATGATGAACCTCACCACCAGCCCTCTTCTCGAGCTCAAAGTGGCTATCGAGGTCCCTCTTGAGCAGACGCTTAAATGCCATGGTGCCGGACTCGCGCTTCGAGTGCAGCGGTCCGTTGACAAACACCCCGGTGGACAGGTTCCTCTGCACGCCGTTCATGAGGTGGTAGTCCTCGATCTCGATACCCTCGAAGAAGTCGGCGGCGAGCTGGACGTGCTCCGGATTAGACTTGACGTTGCGATACACCTCGTACTCGGTCGTGACGGTCGTGGCCGTCTTGGGCACCACGCGCATCAGGAACCAGTACGGCGTGGACAGGTTAAGCGACGTGTTGGGGTAGTTGAATGTGAAGGCGCCGTTGCCGAAGAACTGCACGTCCTCAGGCTTGATGTCGTCCCTGTTCGGGGGGAAGTGCTCCATGCGTCCCTTGCTGGGACCCTTCGTCTCGACCGAGTATCGGTCTAGGTTGGTGATCTTGGTGATGCCCGGGTGGGAGGCTTGGCAGTGGTAGCACTGAGGGAGGCGGATATCAGTACCGAAACAATGGCATTTACTGAGAGAGGAGAACACGGCTTACCTCGTTGTAGTTCTCCCCAACGAGCTTCCAGTTATACTGGCCGTTGGTAGTCCATGTCCTCTCGTATACATAGTCGTCCATGTTAAACTCCGCAAAGCGCTCCTGCTCATCGGTGCCGCCGTTCAGCTCCTCCCAGGGGATGGGCGTCTCGGAGGCATCAAAGTTGACCCAGATGAGGCCCAGCTTATCGATGTGGGTATGGATGGAAAAGAGGCTGTAGTCCTCCTTACGGAAGTCGTCAACCTCGTCAAACTTGGGGGCCTTGGCGAGGTTTCCAGAAAGTCCATAGGACCAGCCTGTTAGTGTAAGCAAGAACCACCACTTATTAACATGTAAGTAGAAGTTGGGGAAAACCTACCGTGATAGCCGCAACTGAGAATAAGCTTCTTACCCTCGCGGCCATCCTTGTCCCCGAGAATGGGGTAGGCCCGGTGTCGGCAGACATTGTGAAAGGCATGAATCTCATTCTTGCGGTCTTTTATAAGGAAGAAGTCAAACCCGGCCATCTCGAAGCGGAGGAAACTTCCTGACTCGGGGAGACGGGAGCGATGCGTCGTCATGAGCCAGTGCTTAGCGAAGACGGCGCGCTTCTCAAAGTCAAAGAAGGCGGGTTGGTGGTACCATGAGGCGGGCATGTTACCCTCGGGGACTTTGAGAGGCACAGCAGACATGGTGAAATTTATGAAATCGAATAGTATCTTTTGCTTATTTCAATGTAGAAATGGTTGATATTGATGTCTAGGACGAGGCCGGGTAGATTGAAAGCATATTCCACCCATTTTTATACTTGAATCTTGAGCCTTGAATCAGAGTTGTCTACTGAATAGCAATGGCCTATAACAGCCCTCCGATTAGAATAACTACCAATTGATGAACGGGCTCATGATACTTTCCTCAATAAGACAATTGCAGGTCCAAGGGACTGACTGGATATATCGGACACGGGATATGATGTAAACCGACAACGTCTCCTGCCCCTCCATTGGGGAAATCCCTAGAACCCATCTGGGTAATAGAGCTCACTCTCTGCAGATGCATATCTAAGATCGCTTGAAGCTTATTGGATAACGGATAGGTAAGTCTCATTGATACTTTTCCCCTTCAACCATTGAGTTACCAAAGGACACGCTCTCTCGGCGGACTGCGCCTTCAATTTTATGAATCATAGGACCAATTGAATCTTCTTCGCCTCTCTTGGCATGTACAACACCTTATTTCCCCGGTGCGGATTATACACAGGGAGTTTTCCCACCAAGAGATGCGAATAACGGGGTCGGCTCCATTTGTTGCATAGGGAACTCCGGGCTCCATCTTTCTTATCGGCCTCCGGGCGCGTTGATCGGAATCAATCAAGACTAACCAAGGGCCGTTGTTGTAAGTGAAAAGCCTTTGGATTTGCCGGTATATGATATATATACTCATCGGAATGAAGGCTGACATGGATAATGCGACCAATAAAATTGAGGGTAAAAGTAAGACAAATGATCCATGGTACATGTAAACAAGGGCTGCCAGTTCGGCATGTCCCTACTGGCCACTGAGCTTAATACATGTATTTTAAGGCAGACTGCATGTCTTGCAACGCTGCATAATAATTTCTACAAGTAGTATCTACTCAGGTATGAATGGACTATGCATCATCCCCAAGGCTCTTCTCAATCACATGATTAACCCAAGCCGTATCACACTGCTCAGGCTATTTTGCTATTACTTGCATTATTCAAATCTCCACAATGGCTTCGCCCACTGCTACCTACAAGGAGTTCATACGATGAAGATTGAAGAGGGAAGTATCCTGAGAACTACAAGGTATGTGAATGGAGATATAAAAGGAAGGCCTTTCCTCGTGTAATTTGTAGAGATGGGTCCTGCTTTGATACGAACAAAGTTCAAGCCTTGGTTGACAATGGAGCAAAGGCCTGGGATCTTTCACGGCGGTATCTGATATACGCCGAGGGAAAGAGGGGATATAGTTTTCACAGTTTCAGGCATCCATACGGTTCAAGGCATGCTTCTACCTATAATCGAGAATTACCCGCAGGCATCAGCATTTGGCGGAGCGTCAGAGCGACCCGGTTTCTCTGTAGACATCCCTTCATCTATTTATCCATTATACCTAGGCAGTGATCAATATGCCAGGGAAGCGTCATCGTCACGAGCTTGGATGCTATGGTAGCAGGGGTTGAGAGCCGAACAATGGGGAACTGTCGGTTATGCTTGGATGCGGGGAGGTATATGTAGTCCGGGGTTCTAGTCTGGGGTAAAAGTCCGCGTCCCGACTGTTGACGAGCTGCTTACGAAGTTAGGCGACAATCCCGAGGGAGATGAATTGACGCTGATCATCGTGAGGGGGCGCTGATTAGTACGAGTTTTCCTCTCCCTCTTCTATCAGCGACCCGGAGCTGAGTCCGTAAATTGACGAGACAGACCGTTTTGTGTTCCGATAACTTTCGTATAGCCTACGTCCATTTGAACTGCGATCGTCTTGTTTTTGCGTTATTTGTGACCGTCTAAAGAAGAAACATTTCGTGGGAGGAAATAAACGAGTTTCCTCAAAGCGGGATGGGATTACCTACCTAGGCACTAGCTTAGTCCCGTTGCGGGCCTCGGATACGACAAGGCCTTGTTTGATACCTTCTACAATAAGCCCGTGCACAAACGATGTAACTCCGGTCCGCTAGGCCCGCGGACTCATCACTAAACCCGCTGATGTTAGCTCCATTGCCCATGTCTGTATGGCGCTGTCATTGATGTTTTTCATTTTGCCTATAGTCCTCTCGACCATCCGGGGTTAGTCCATGTTGTTATAGGAGAACCATCGCGATCTACATGTACGCTGTAGACCCCCGCCCCTTTTCCGATAGGTTATTGAATGCTAGCCTCGCAATACTTTCTGTAAGCAGTGACTGCGGCATGGAGGCACACGACCATGGACCAAGCCTAACCGTTTACAATCGTCGGTTGACGATATACAGGCGCCGGGTATTATAGTTGACACGCGAAATGTGTTCCTGAAAAAGTGCACCCGTAGTGCGTGCCCCATTTCTTCGCGCAGCTGGAGTCGCTTCCGTCTAACATGGGGGCCACATACGATCAATACGAGCGTTCATGCTTCAATGTATTTCTGTCAATGAGAGGAGACAAATACAAAAACGGTTAGAAAGAAAAGTGTTGTTACATCATGAAGCCGAGAGATCCTGATGATCATGATGTATAAATACAAAGTGAACATCCTGCCCGTCTGCGCGATGCTCTTGGCAAGTCCGGGTTATTCTTTTGCTATCAACCAGAATCCTCCCTTCTGATTCTTTTTTCTCAATTACAATGATCTTTCCGAAATCCACCAGTCTTGTCTTCAGGGCAGCTGCTCTACTGGCAGTCCCCGCCCTGGCTAGTCCGAGTGAGGCTACACAAAAGGCCTGCGACGACCTGGTCACCGCTATCCCTGATCGTGTGTCCAAGCCTTTGACGGTGGATTACTTCTCCGAGAGGCAGACATACTGGTCTTCCCTTCTTAGGGACGTCAGGCCAGCCTGCATTGTGTTCCCTCAGACAGCCCAGGAGGTTGCTGCCGCCGTCAGGATCCTCAACGACTACCCCGATGTCGAGTTTGCTGTTAAGAGCGGCGGCCATGAGCCCAATCCCCGCCATTCTAGCGTCGAAGACGGCGTCTTGATCTCCATGAGTGATATGACGGGAACTACATATGACGCGGACAAGCAGCTCGCATATGTTCGGCCTGGCGGTACCTGGAACGACGTAATCGGTACTCTTGACAAGCAGGGGGTGGCTATTCTTGGAGGACGTCTCGGTAAGGACAGGTTTCTTTACCAAAAATCGAATGGACATACCTAACTGTTTCGAATTAAACATATAGGCATTGTTGGAGTTGCTGGCTTGTTGTTGCAAGGCGGTGTCTCTTTTCTTGCGGCCCAGCATGGTCTCGCAGCCGACGTAAGGAAACACGTGGGTCTAAAGAGTCACCCGAGCTGACGAACCCTACTTAGAATATTGTAGAATGGGAGACTGTGACGGCGGACGGCGATATTGTCAAGGTCAATGCCGACTCGGACCCTGAGCTAGCTGTGGCTATGCGTGGAAGTGGCAATCAGTTCGGTACGTTCTAGTAGCCATTCGACAGTAGGCTAGTAACCTGGGAAGTAATACGCTGACACTTTTTGAACAGGAATCGTCACTCAATTCACTGCGAAGGCCTATCCGATAGGTCAAGTTTGGGGTGGTACGAGAACGTATAGCGACGACAAGGCCGACGCACTCTTCGCCGCTCTTCACGACTTTGTGCCGAATAACAAGGATGACCCCAAGGCGGCCATCATCATGACGACCCTCATGACGATTGGCGGAACCAGGTCGTTTCTCATGTTCTACTTTTATCAGGGACCTGAGCCTCCCACCGACGGACCTTTTTCCAAATTCCTTGACATCAAGTCTACAACCGACAACACCAAGACTCGATCATACCCCGATTTGGTAGGGTTTGAATCTCCCCTGAACCGTCCACAGACTGAACTAGATGCTAACAAATGGTGCTCAAAAACAGCTTGAATCGAACGGTGCACTGATCGATCTCCTCAACGCAAGAAACATCTTTCGGGTCAGTCTTCATCTCGTTGATATTCTCTTAAGACATAAACTAACACGAGAGAAAAAAGACCTTCACAATTCCCTACACGAGCGACAGTCCAGGTAGGTACAGGGAAATTGCCGACAAGTACAGAGACATAGTGAAGCCCTTTCTCAGCGGCCTTCCCCACACGGCAGTACAGTGCTCCGTCGACTTCCAACCCTTCCCGGCAATTATCGGCAAGCACTCCGAGGAGCACGGCGGGAATGCAATGGGTCTCTCGGGATCGGATCCAGACCGTATAGTCCTTGAGATTCAGTGCTCGTGGTCTGCCGCACACGACGACGAGGTGGGCCTCGGTCACGTCCAGGAATTGACTGACTGGCTTGAGACCAAGTTGCCTGAATGGAGAGCAGAGGAGGATGAGTACCTGCCTCTCCTGATGAACGATGCCACTTTTGATCAGAATGTGACGCAGATGTATCGGGATTATGAGAAATTCAAGGGCCTCCAGGCGAAGGTTGACCCTGATGGATTCTGGAGTACCAGGGCTGGAGGCTGGACGTATTGAGGGTTCCCGCAAACTCGAAGAGTGATGGAGGTCATGTCACTTTGGAATTTGAGATTATGAGACGAAGAGAATGGTTACATACATGTACATAGTCTACAACCATCTGAGACAGTCAACACTTGGAAAAGAGCGAGAGTATACAGGTGAAGAGCCTGCCATACGTTTCTTTATCAAAGGTGGACCGTATGTGCTCTGGGGTCTATTGAAACTATCAGACGCCGTCTACAAAATAGTAAGCCTACTTTTGTACCGACTCACCACAAACTGATTCTGGGGCTCATTGTGTCCGCCCCGTCGCCCGCCCCCGGTGTTCCGCGGACGGTCGAACAAGGGTCTATATGAGAGTAAGGGGGTGGGGTGCATATAAGGATATGACATAGGGCCTCTGGCTACCTGCTCGATACAATGGGATCATTGGGGGTTTTACTATCTTCAATGTACGGGGTACGTCGTATCAGGAACTGGGGTGGCCTCTCATTTGCTCCTAGATCAGGCATGTGTATTTGCTGTCCAGGATGAGGTATACTACCCGCAATCGGCACACTTCAATTCAACAATCACCGATTGCAAGCTGGTTAAATATACCGCATACGGTATTGAGAGGAGCAGCAGGCTATGTTTTGGACCCAGCGAGAAACGGATCCATCTTGAACATGGTGATGGTATTGAGTTGAAGGTTGTATTTTTAGAACTTGAACAAATGACATTGGGGACGCGTCTGAGGAATTTGGTGCCTCAGGCCGCATGACCCCTAAAGTGGCGAGGGCCTCAACCATCACGGCACAGCACCACTTGCACGCGCTCTGAACCTGCATGTACCTCCCCAATCCATCAAAAAATGGCACCAATACGCATCCCGCCTGGGTATGACTATGAGGCCCAGCACGACGGCACAGAACATCTCGCCATCAATAACACTCGGTGGCGCCGCGTTCTAACGCGCATAGCACTACGCACGACGGCCAAGTTCTATTCACCAGATGGCCTCTGCGTGCCCGTGTCGAAAAACGTGATTGTCAAGACGGGCTTTCGCGTACATCTAACAGAGGGGGCCACGCTCCAGTACCTGGCGGAGAACACATCGATACCCGTCCCAAAAATCCACTGCTCGTTTGTACACAAGCAAAGAGCGTACATTGTCATGGAGCGTATACAGGGCCAGGAGCTGCCGACTGTCTTGAAGACGATGTCTCCTGAATCTCTCGGCGACATATTTTCCCAGCTAAAAAGTATGATCCATGAGTTACGCGCTTTAGTTCCTCCCCTGGGAACGGGTGTAGAGAGCTGCGTCGGCGGGTCGTTATACGACTCACGCATACATCGGGGGACCCCTCGCTTCGGTCCCTTCAAGACGATCCAGGACTTTCATCTCTGGCTCAGAAACGACTTCACGCCTCAGAAGTTGCAGGATCGCGATTGGGATCAAGATTCGGATGACCTCCAAGACATGATGCGCCACCAAGATGGGCCGTGGCCTCCCCCAAAGTTCACACACGGAGACCTGAATCCCTTTAATATTCTTGTTCGCGGGGGACGTATTGTCGGTATCATTGACTGGGAGTTTGCGGGATGGTATCCTGGCTACTGGGAATACACGTCGGCCTGGTATGGCAACGTTACCAGGACTGACTGGCAAGCCATGCTCGACCAATTTCTGGATACACCAGATGCCCAAATGCTCAAAATGGAACAAGTTCGTAACAAATGGTGGGGTGAGTGAGCATCCTCCAGGCACAAAGAGGGGCGCGGTTTTAGCACAATTTGCATCCATGGGAGCGCAGACATCATCAGTAATATATGGTTAGCATTGAAAACAAATGGCGTAGGAAGCCATATGACACATTCGTTCTTAAAAGGGACTGCTTGTTCTGGCAGTCCTCATGGTACAGTCTCCTTGTTCTCGATCATGTCCCAGGTGGGCTTCGGTTTCCCCATGTCTGCGCCAGACCCATAGCGACCAGATGCAGTCTTTGCGGCCACAAACTCCCTCGCTGATGCCTCTATCTTCTTCCAATCCAACTCAGCGCTGCCTACACACCTTCCGTCCGCCTGGATCTCGGCCAGTGCGCTGGCAACCCAGGTGCGGCATCTCCAAGTCGGATCACCCTGAACGACAGGTAGCCGCCGGAGCAGAGCCACGAGACGGTCTTCGTCCTCAATCTTGGCAATGAGGATTCGGGCCAAGAGGCTGTTGGTTGACCGGACATTGTCCAGAGGGATCTCTTCGTACATCCACCCGACAGGGGAGTTCTTGACGTGGTAACGAGAGCCTGGGACTAAGCCGTGACGCTCTGCCTTGGGCCCGATGAGGAAGCCCCAGTGGTATCTGGAAATGGTCAGCATTCGAAAGGGCACATTGGTAAAGCAACCATAGGCAGTTGACTCACTTGCGCTCCTCATTGCCCACAACGCCGCTGGGGTACAGCGCAATGTACAGTCGGTTCTTATTGGAAGGCATAGTTCTGTTCTGCTCGGGGCCTAAAAAATTGGTGGGTATGTATGCACCTTTTCCAGCGTCGCAAGATAAGGAAAACGTGTTAATTAGAGAAAATTTTGATGAAATGAAGATGGAATCTCGTCTTGTCTTATAACACCCTTTGCTTCATAGAGTGTCAACTCGTTGGCACAACATGATTTCCTTGGCCGGTCTCATACGATGCAGCCTTGGCGCTTATGGCTACCTCGTTGCCCAAGCGCGCGGTTGGCACTCAACTGGTGTATGCAGTTGGAATCGGGAGAAACACCCTATCACCCACGCACCTAATCAATAAATTTGATATGTAGTCATCATTTTCAGAGTTGGCCTGTTGGCCACATAAACCCTGGTGGCATTTGCGGTACAGTCCATCAAGCCGTCGCTCTATTTCAGTAATTTTGTTGGTCGACATGTCGCTGAGCTATCCAACCCAAGGCACATCACATCCAGCAGGGTCTTGAAGGATCAGTATACATACGGATGTATTGAATCGCTGGATTATGTGATGCAAGTATCGGCGATGGAAAGAAAACAGCAGTCTCGCAGGACTTCAGCTTCATACACGTAAGGGTGGTGTAGAGCCCTATATATAGTATCCAAGCTTCAAAGTCCCGCTGTGGACTACCGTGAATCACATAAAGGCTGGTTTCACAGGGCTCATTGCACTTTCCTCTATCATCATTGATCTACCAACTATCATCAGGCCAAAGCAGCCAGGCCCCGTCGCACTCGTATAAAATTCTGGTGGCGCCTTTGCACTCTTGGTGTCACTGGCAGTCCTATCTATCATTCATGGAACGGGTTGCACGACAGATACCTCGAGGGCTCCCTGGGTCTCTTCCAGAGACGAAGGGAATCTCGGGTACAAATGGTGGCCTAAAGTCAACATGTCTCTCTAGGTGCCGTTGAACGCTATGATGCTGAGCATGATGGTGCAGCTCATCCTTGGGGCTATCTACTTCGGCTCAGCAACGGCATTTAACTCCTTCTCCTCCGGTGGAATCATCTTCCTGACCATCAGCTATGCCGCACCTATTACAATATCTCTATTTAGAGGTCGTCGAGATGTGAAGAGGGGGTCCTTCTATATTGGTCGATGGGGCGTATTTTGCAACGCTGTGTCTATATGCTCGTCATTGAACCCCTTTTTTTGATATTTTGTATTGTCGCTTGTACTAACATGAACATGTCCTGGTCTCTTCTCGCCGTCCCCCTGTTTTGCATGCCCACGAGCATTCCTGTGACGGCCAACACAGTCAACTACGCTAGTGTTGTATTTATTGGATTTATTCTGCTTGCTACTGCCTGGTTTTATGCATGGGGGAGGACGAATTACCGTGGCCCGCCAGTTGCGGGTGAGCACTCCAACGATAATTAACCACTAATAGCTCCTGCCAATCAGGATGATAGGGCCGGTCGGTCTAGATGTATGGGTTAATTGTATTTCGGTATAAGCGGCTGGGACATTGGTGTAATACATTTACTTCTATTTCTGGATGTTTTTGTCAATACGTGCATGTACTGCGGCCGTAGATCGATAAGTGCATGTAGTTGATATATGCTACATGTAATGCTGCACCGTTACCAGATATTCTGTGCGGGGTTCCGGGAGATGTGATCCGCATACCGTCCAAGATTATGAGCCCCAGGCTGCACCGGTTTCTTCAATTCGTCCGCAGTCCAATTTGCACGTACATGTATGCGCCGTACTCGTGGCCTTCGATAAGCCTGTCGGAGGGCGTAGTGAAAGCCCAAACCGGTCCAGACTAGCCAATTGACAGTCCGAGAGTAGGAGAAATCGTCTAGTACCTGTACGAATAATTGGGCCGTGTCAACGGGTAGATATCATCCATCACTAACAAAATGCAGACCCCTCTTTAATTCTCCAACACGCTTATCCTCATCTAGGAAGGTAAAATGAGACCACGACTCTGCAACTCCGTCACACCCACTGCGATTATCATCAACGTTATCAAATTCAATATCGCCTACCCAGGGCAGCGGGCAAAACATCACCGCCGTGATAATCACTTACTCAAGTATTGCCGACGTTTGTGTTGATCTAGGTGGTCGATCGGGTATAATCACCAGAAGCGAAGCAGCGGACAGAGCCGATCTTTCTACGCCCACTCCACGCCTCAAGCCCGCCCGTGGCTCATAATAACCATCAAAGTCCTCATCTTACTTTCCCCATTTGAGACGGATACAGTCCATATGGTTGTACCTCCAACAATCCAGGAACACAGACCAACGTACGCATAAGCATGTCTCCACGAAAACGTCCCTATCGCCCAAAGGTCAAGGGTAGGTCCAGTTGTTGCTCCCTGTTCGATTGATCGTCTCGTTCTCTCTACCCTACATGTACGGAAAAGTGTCTAAGATTCGATGCTGCAGGTTGTTACGAGTGCTCCCAGCGCCGTGTATCATGCGACCGGAAGGCCCCGGAGTGTGGGAAATGTTTCTCTAGGGGACTGAAGTGCAGTGGTATAGACACCAGCATTCGAGTTCGGTTTACCGACGGGGTGAACAGTAGAGGGAAATGGGCAGGCGAGACTATTCAAAGCCTGTGTGAGAAGTATGTCTCAAACCGAGCTTGGCCCTGGTCAAAAGGTCTCCATTTGCTAATCAATTCCTAGGCGTATGGCGTCACGGGAGACTACTAAGAGTGAATGTGAAGAACCCGCCCAAGCCCAATACTCATGTTTCGACTCATTTACCCCCAACAAGCTTCAAGAAGCTGCCAACTCTCGCGGGGCACCACTGCATGACGACAATCTTTTGTATTCCTCGGGGTTTGATACTTCGTCACTCGAAGATGCACCCTCTGCCGTTGTTTCTAGGAGAGGTCTTGAGACTTCGGATTCCATCCAAGACTACCTATTTTCCTTTTCGGGGACCCCTGATGCCGATATATCGCAGCTTGAGGACAGCATAGAAGTCGAAGATGTGGAAGACCCATCTGAAAACCAGACATGCTCCCTTGTTCATAAACCTGACCACCTACTCATGAAGTCCCTTTTCGATGGTATTCCATCGTGGAAGCGAGACTTGCTATTTCATTGTAAGTAACCTTGTCATGCGAGATGTTGTGTTTAATCATGGCTAACATATGGGCCCAAACAAGACTCCGACCACATTGCAGGAGAGATGATAGCATTTGACGGAATGCACAATGGCTGGAGATACATTGTCCTTCCCATGGCCCACACCGATGATCTTGTCATGACTGCTGTCCTCACCGTGTCAGCCTTTCACCGCGAAGCCATGTTGAGAAGGGATGACATGAAGTATCTTACCATTGATACTTCCAACGACCGCGAGGGCGGAGAGCGTCAACTGGCGTCCTGCCGCCGCGCAACTCCCATTAACCCACAAGCTCTCTATAACACAGCCATAGAGGGTCTACGTCAGAGGAGTAATTTGGCTGGAATTAGCCACGGGGACCCAAAAGCCACCATTGCAGCCGTCCTATTACTTCTTGTGGCCACTATGGTGACAGGCATGGATGATTATTCGACTATTTTGGGCATGCTGCATTCGGCGACTGAGGCTCTTGGAGGCGAACACCAACTACGGCAAAGTGAGCTGGGTAGGTTTCTCATTCGGCAAATTCGGAAGTAAGTCTTGCCTAAGGGGGGAGGGGCTACTTGACAACATTCGTACTGACCAATGTATCAGGATGAGAGTATACGCTGCGCCACATATCAGCGAATGGGCCGGCATGGAAACACTCACTTCCCTATCTCAATGGGACCAATGCTTCGACTGTGTACGCCACTGCTCTCAGAGCAGACCGGAGATTGCCATTGTCATCATTGACGTTATGCAGCAAGCCCACGACATATACCTGAAAGCAGCGATGGGGATAGGAAGCTGGTCCACTGGGAGAAAAGAAGGACGCGCGGGAGATACAGAGTCAAACGAGCAGATTGAGCGACTGATGCAGACTTTGAAAAGGCTGTCGATCGATGAACCGGGGGCCAATGTTTTGGTTTGGGCGACATTTTTGGGTGCTGCGGCTAGTTTCCTGGATAGGCACAGGGACTTCTTCAAGAAGCTTCTGCTCCAGCATTATAAGCGCAGTCGGTTTGCAAATTTGATGAGGGGGATACAATGTTTACCGCATATTTGGGAAAAGAGGGATCAAGGGGGAAGGTGGACGCAGTTGATGCCAGAATCCAAGTTATTCCTCATGTAAGAGAACCCCCCAGAGAGGGGAATATCCAATGACACAGGGAACAGATAGCCTTTTGTCAGAGGTATGAATATGATACAAATGTCCATCAACAGGTATGGCACGGTAACCGTTGAGATAGAATCTGCCCCGGGGCATAAGTAATTGTGATGGGTTGGTCAAATTAGGAGTGCATGTCGATAAGCAGAGCATTCACACCCACGGCTCGTGTTATTGAACATTGCCACATTTGTCCCAGACAAGTTCAAAGTTTAGAGTATCGCGGGACTCAATCGACCAGTTTGAATGTAGACCACGCCCTATGCATCTCGCTCAAATGAGGCAATGTAGGGAGACCTCGATCAACTTGACGTCGATGTTCTTTGATGTGAAACCCCCACTTGCCTGTTTAGGTAGTTTCAGCCAGCAGTCCGGGGACAGGTCGGTGATATTTTGTCCATATGGAGCATAAAACGGATGCCTGGTAATACCGATCCGCTGTCGAGACATGTGAGTTGGTGAGCTTCATAATACAAGTTATACTCGACACTAACTATATGCCGATTGCGTAGTCATCGTATCAGTTTACTATGCATCTGAGAGTCTGTAACATGCATATGTACTATGTAGTTGATATCTCCGGGTCGGTATCGGCATAGATTGTGGGTAGAAATGCCCCGCTTCTCCCCAAGCCATTCGAGCATCTGGTTGACCATTTGTGGGGGAGATCAGGGTCTCTCATCATACTTTCCGAAATAGGACAAGCACTAGCACTGACAAGCTCGAGGTCTCTGATATGAAGACGGGATATCAGAAACTATAGAAGGGATTCGTTCCCATACTCAGTGCTCACCATCAACTTCACAATTTTATTTCATCCAATTCCATACATCCCCCAGCCAGCTTGTGTTTCTTCGAGTATCTCAGCTCTCTTATCACTATTAATCTGATCCATCCCTTCTTACAACCATGTCTGGAGCTCTCGAGGGCATCTACGAGCCGGGCGTCGTCGACCCCGGCCTCCCCCGCGCCAATTGGACCATACCATACTGGCACGTCAACCCCCACACCTACGCGAACCACAACTCACCTTGGCCCCAAGAAGTCGCCGATATTGTCATCATCGGAACCGGTATCACCGGAATGGCCCTCTCGCGAACGCTATGCGCCAAGAGGCCCGACCTGAAGATTGTCGTCCTGGAGGCCCGGACGCTCTGCTCGGGCGCCACGGGACGCAACGGCGGCCACATCAAGACGATGCTCTTCTCCATGTGGAACGAGCGGAAGCACGAGTTCGGCATCGAAGAGGCCATCAAGATCTCCGAGTTTGAGCAGAGCCACCTCGAGGCCATTGCCGCCGCCACGGAAGAGGACGGCGCCGACTGCGACCTCGTCCGCACCACAGGCGTAGAGGCCTACTACGACAAGGGCGTGTGGGAGAGAGACCTCAAGGCCCTAGAGGACATGCGCGTGCACGCACCTCACCTGGCCGCCCTCCACACCGTGCACACAGACCCGGACGTCCTGCAGCACCAGATGAAGCTGTCGAAGCGGTGCGTCGGGGCCATCACCATCCCTGCCGGCTCCGTCTGGCCGTACAAGTGGATCTCCAAGGTGTGGGGGACACTCATCGCAGGCAACAAGGTCAACATGCAGACCAACACGGCCGTCGAGTCCATCGAGGACAACGACGGCGACGACTTCGCCACTGTCAAGACGAAGCGCGGAATCGTCAGGGCCAAAAAGGTCGTCCACGCCACAAACGCCTGGATGGGCCACCTCCTCCCCGAGATGCAGCCGTTCATCTCGCCTGTTCGCGTTAACGCCGTTCACTGGGCCGCCGACAAGGACGGACAGTCTACCCTCGGCACTGTGCCCGAGTACTCTGTCTGGTACCGCTACGGCCGCAAGGACTACGACTACCTCATCCAGCGAAAGGACGGAGGCGTCGTCACTGGACGTGCCTGCACGGGACGTACTACCACCGGCGATGACAGTGTCACCGATCTGATGCCGCATGCCCATCTGCGCGGATTCCCATACGAGGCCATTGCCGACCCGAAGCCCGATGCGAGCATCGATATGGCCTGGTCGGGAATTGTGGGATTTACACAGGACGGACTTCCGTTTGTGGGGTGGCTTCCTTTCCCCGGTCGCAGTCACCAGTTCATCTGCGGTGGGTACCATGCCACTGGCATGATTAAGGGATTCCGTACGTCACAGGGTGCTGCTCTTTTGCTTCTGGGAGAGGAGATTCCGAAGGATTTCCCTACTTCGTTGCTCATCACTGAGGAGCGTGTCCGAGAGCTCCGAGCCTCCTTGGACCGTGGAAACTACCCGTGTTATCGGGCAGTTGCCAAGATATAACGAATTGTTTTGGTTGATTTACACGAGAGCTAGAGCCCTAGAAAACTGGACGCAGCGATATGGCAACCCGATAGGGACATCTTTGGTACACATAGCTTCAATTCAAGCCACATGCTTGACTCACTGTCCGCGATGTGGGCCTTGATAGTGTTCATAATCGTAACATTCGTATTCGCATATAATCGCTACTTCGCGTCGTGTGTGCGTGACCCTTGCACAGAATGTAGACGCTCTGTGTGTATATACAATTTCACCATCGTGTAATAAGTGGTCAATCAACGATGGGGAGAAAAAAAAAACTGAAAACAAAAACATAGGCACTTCGACTACATTGTGAATTACTACCGCTATAGAGACTAGCACTTCTACAGAACCTGTCCCAAGTTGACATGAATAGCCTTTGTCTGCGTATACGCCTCAAGACCAGCGGCGCCAAGCTCCCTGCCAATACCACTCTGCTTGACACCACCAAACGGAACCCTGGGATCAGAGTCATTCGAGCTATTGATCCAGACCATACCAGCCTCGAGCCTAGCCGCCACGCGATGGGCCCTCTCAATGTCCCTTGTGAAAAGAGCGGACCCCAACCCATAAGAGCTGTTGTTCGCTAGACGCACAGCATCCGCGTCGTCCTTGAAGGGAGTAATGGACACAAACGGGCCAAAGACCTCCTCCTGGAAAATGGCCATATCCTCCGTCACATTAGCGAAAGTAGTCGGCTCGATGAAGAAGCCCTTTCCGCCGGCATTCTTGTGGGGGTTCCCGCCCGTGACGAGCTTGGCACCGCCCTTCTTGCCCGTCTCGATGTAGTTGAGGATCCTCTTGTACTGGTCCGAGGTGATCTGGGGGCCCTGGAAGGTGTCGTCGGAGAAGGGATCGCCAATCTTGTGCTTGGACACCTCGTCCGTGAAGCGGGAGACGAAGTCGTCGAGTATGTCCTGATGGACGAGGAGTCGCGAGGTGGCCGTGCAGATCTGGCCCTGGTTGCTCATGATGCCGCCGTGGGCCCACTTGGCGGCTTGGTCGAGGTCTGCGTCCTTGAATACCAGGAGGGGGGATTTCCCACCCGTCTCGAGTGTGATGTTCTTCATCGTCGCGGAGGCTGACTTCATGATCGCCTTGCCAGTCAACGTGGACCCGGTGAAGGCGATCTTGTCGACGTCCGGGTGCTCCACCAGAGCCGAGCCGGCTTCCCTGCCGAAACCGTTGACGATGTTGATCACGCCGGGAGGGAAGCCCGCCTTGGGAATCAGAGAGGCAAGGTAGAGGATGGAGATGGGGGTTTGCTCTGCCGGCTTGATGACGACGGCGTTGCCTGCGGCGAGAGCAGGACCGAGCTTCCACGCAGCCATGGAAAGCGGGTAGTTCCACGGGATGATCTGCCCGCAGACGCCGATGGGCTGCTTAAGGGTGTACGCCATCTTATCAGAGGTGAGGGGAATCGTCTGGCCAAAGATCTTGTCGGCCCAGCCAGCGTAGTACCGGAGGGTGAAGACGACCTCGCCGAGATCCTCGTTGAGGGAGACCTGGTAGGGTTTCCCGTTGTCCCACGTCTCCAGGGTGGCAAGGGTCTCTTGGTGCTCCTCGATCAGGTCGGCGAATTTGTACATGAGGCGGCCGCGGTCGGATGCGGGCATGGTGGACCACTCGCCGTCCATGGCGGCGCGGGCCGCTTTGACGGCCTTGTCTACATCTGCGGCCGAGGCAGCTTCCACTGAGGCGATCTCTTGCTCGTCCCTGATAAGAGTGTTAGTTGAGGTGTCTTTTCTTTTCTTACGACACACTTGAAATTTTCATCTCAGATGAATGAAGCCAGAAGTGGGAAATGGCTCAAAATATGTATAGTTGGGGGGGGGGTTAGGGGCACTCACGCGGGGTTGATGCTCGAGATCTTGCCTCCGCCGGTAGCAGCAACAAATTCATTGTTGATGAATAGACCTGTGGGTAGTGTGATCTGGCGCTTGTTAGGCGCTGTGAGGTTGACTTGAAGAGACATTTTGACTGTGATGGTCGATTCAAGAAACGCTGAGCTGAAAGGTGTTGAGATGTTGGCAAGAGGGAATGCCGGGTGTGAGATATGGGAGGTGTGGGAATGATATCAGACGTCATTTAAACTACGTCTAGTTCTCCGCTTTATTACATACGGACCCGATCGCACGGGGTATAGAGTTGAGCATAAGTGATAAGGGGGTGTGTCTCTGGGGTAGCATGTGCGGGTTGTAGCTATCGGGGTTTGTGATAAGTGCACGGCACGTCTGTCCCCGCATTCGGAATTGAACGTTGCACTTGTCCAGACTAGGAAGTTGAAGCTCATATAAGACTTTGTCTGCGGCGGTACATGTTGCACGGATTGTATCTCATACCTCCATTGCTATCACGGGTATTAATCATCGGAATCCCATGTTCAATTGCTGTAGGTATGTAGGAGATAGGATCTATCAGGCCGAACATTACGGAGCTGTGTCGGGATTGAGATGCCGAAGGAGATAGAATCTGTTTATGCATATGCGTGTGATGTATAGTGTTTTTCTCTGGACTCTCCCCGGTTCCCTTTTCTAATTCTTCTAGGTCCTCTTGTGGTTTGTCTGGTTGTTCTATTGCCGCCTCTCTTCATGTTTATCTCCTAACTTACACAATGGGGACTTTACCTTCAATGTTAGCTGAAGCTACCCGGCACAACTCTAAAGATGACATATACATTGTCATATACAACGAGGACCCGGATGGGATTTCCAAGAATGGCGATGGTATCCGCATCCATTATGCCTTGAACAATCCTCCCGAAACCTCGTCAGGCGGAATTGGCCCTGTCACTTCATGATCAACGTGGGTACCCGAGGAAATATTCTTTTTTATTAAAATCTTCTGTTCTCTTTTCGTTCTTGACTTGGATGCTCTCTGCTAAACTTTTGAATTTTGTACAATTGAAATGAATCTCGAATCCCGCAAGCGACATCAAGGTCATGCTATGCAGGCCACTCCCGATGGTCAGCGCCATGAAAAGGACTGAGAGCATGGGGTACGACAAGACGGATCCAACAAGCAAGTTGGAGGACCAGGTGTTCGCATCCCATACCCATTGTACGGGTGGACCGTACATATGTAGTATCCAGAACCCCGTGCATGCCACTACAAGTGTTCGACATTGGCAACTACACAGTAAATCCTTAACTTGCATTAATCGAACCAGCTATTTTCACCCTCGTCGTTTCTTTTTTTCTTTTTCCTATATCCGTCATTTTCAACCTTTTCGTTTCAAACAATTGCTTTTTTGTTACAACCTGTAAGGGCCCCAGTTTGAACGACCATGGCCGCAACTCGAGCAAGAATAATACTTCCCAGAGCCATCATTCGAGAAGTGATGGCCACACGTAGGGCAGCGATACTTGTAACCGCTGATCCACGGCAGCTTGCGGTACAGAGAGGGGATGAGGTCGATGGCGAAATCGGGAGATGACCTGATGAGCTCGTCAAAGTCGTCTGCCTTGACCACCTCGCCCATGCGGCGCTGGGCGTTTTCTATCACGAGGTCGCGGAGGCCCCTGTCGGTCGACGGCGTGGTCTCGTAGACGATGGGGATGGCGGCAAAGAAGTCGAAGACGTTCCATCGTGTCGTGAGGGCGTTGCGGAACTTGGTCTGGGCGTGCGCCTTGAGCGCGGGGACGTCGTACCTGTCGGCGATCTGGTAGACCTCGGCGTCGTATGCCACCCCGGTGCTGTCAGTAGTGTAGTCAGACGAGTACATGAACTGGAGCATGGATTCCACGAGGCACGGGTCGAAATCTGACACGGTCGTCTTCCTCTCGGCGGTCTCCTAGATGCGTGTGGGGTTGTATGTAAGCAATTTTGAACCGCGTCACGATGACGACACACCAAGCGGGAAGAAGAGCAGGCTCGAATCGCCACGTTTGATGGCTTGTGTTTATACGTGTGTTTGTATGTGTGTGTGTGTGTACTAACCTTCCAGTTTCCATTGAGCAATGCTGCAAAGTATTTGGAGTGTCTCGACAGAACGGAACTGTGAACTTTGAATTCTCGATCATCACATACGACGACGAAGTCGGTCAGTGTGTCGGTGTTGTTGTATCTAGGGTGGGAGAAGCGTTAGTCAGAGCGCGGATGTGGTAAGATGACTTGCCGTGTATACTCTTTCAGTGAAGAGACCAGCTTCTCAACAGAGGCAGGTGCCATGGTGATTGTTGTTGTTGCTGCCGTCATTTTGGATGGCTGTGTGTAGTGTGCGGCTTTCGTTTTTTGGCGTTTCTCAATTGAAATCAATGAAACAGGGATATGGTACCAATGACGATGATGCTGCTGCCTCTTATGGTTAATAGAAGTAGTAGTGGTAGTATCAATGTGTATATGAATAGGTTAGATTGAACCTGGGAGTGTATCCGATGATGGAGAGATGGAGAGAGGGAGAACGACAATGAAATAAGGATGACGATGGATTCCTTTTTAAAAGATCAGATTAATACTTTGCTACTTCTTCTTTCTCAAGAATGCCAAGAACTTGCGCAATGGAAGATTGAATGCAGGCTTCACCCTCTCCTACTCCCCCTGGCAAACTTGTCGAGCGGGGTTGGGCCGAGACAATTGAAGTTATATCGTAATAGAATCCAGTTTGTGTAGCCGAAACGGTCAAGCGACCTGCGCCGTCCCTCGACGGCTTCTCAATCATTCGTCGACTCTTCTCCAACTCCTCCACATCGAACCTTATGCATGGACACAACAAGCAAAAATATGAATAATGTAAAAGGTCATGAGTTTAGTCGTATTTTTTCTCCATACTCCGTACCGTCCGTACCTATAATGAGAAGTACGTCAATCATGTAATTACGTGTTAGTACGGAGTAGTGGTGACCGCTGTACCTGGAAACCTGGGAGCCGGCAACTTCCCCCCCTGGGCTCTGGCTCTATACTCCCCGCGTTGGAAAGTAATTAATTGGGGCTCCCCAAGACAAGGCTGCATCCAATCGATGTTATACGAGTTTAAGAAACAACAGGTGACGACGTGTTTTTGTACATGTATATGTATGTACTCGCATCTTTTCACCGTTCTTTTCAGCTTTTCCCATGTAACAAGTACGAGTAAGCCAATGTACACGTAGTATGCGTTGGTCAACTTTCACCGTACAACATTGAAGATTCGACAACTGATGATTTACTAGTACTACGGAGTACCATCCGTACCATGTATCATGTATTATCATGTCAATATATAGAATTGGATGTTTACATGTATCCCCCAACCTGAACCTGAGCCATGACCAACAACATGCCCCGTCCTTCGCCATGTGACCCAACAAACGCCAAGCTTCCAGCCGGCATCACATCATATGGCCATCTATGGGGTAAGCAACCGTGGGGTTTCGGGCCCACAAGCTCCACAATGTGTGTCAAGGAAACGTCCCGGCCGTCGCCAGAGCCCCCCTAACAAACCCCCCCGCCAACGTTGCGGCTAGCAAATTCATTCCCAGATCATCCGAGATCACATCACCGTCCCCGATCCCGGACGTCGGTACTGGTAGGATGAATTATCAGCATGAATTAGTGAAGAATAGCCATTTCTATCTTATCACTACTGTCTATTTATATAAAAACGAACTTCTCGCGTTTCTCTTTTTATACATGTTGGACATGCCTGCCAACGCCATCAAAAAGAAGGAAGTATACATGTACTTTCACTGCCAACCATCGATGCACGTTTTCGTCGAATTCTAAAAAATCGGTCAGACAGTACTTGCTTGGGAATGAATGATGTTGTGATTTTCGTCATCCACGTACATTATGATGTCGGCAGCGATGCAAATATTTTCTCCTCGCATCCCCTTGCCGTCTGCTCCTTCCGTCAATGGCTCCATGCCCTCTCACAACTTTAATGTTCGCTCCTTCCTCGTGTCGAGACACCCAACGGGCAATAACCACCCACCCGCTACAAACACAACATAGTAAGGTATGCTTTCTTTCTTTGCCCCAAGGTAATGCTACAAGCTGGACCTTTCAGAATCCGAACTTGCGTCTCTCTTTGAGCCCAAACCTGTTAGTGCCCCGAAAACTCTCTGTGCGCTGCGAGCAAACCAGCTTCTCCCCCTGGCCTCATCATAGGCTTCCTGAGCTCCCTCGACATCCTGGGCTTGGTGGACCTCTTGGGCTTCCTGGGCTTCCTGGGATTTGTGTGCTTGCTGTACCTTCCGTGCTTGTCGGGCTTCTTGGGCCTCTTGAGCTTCCCGAGCCAACTGTTCCTCGCTACCCGGGCCTCCTGGCCAGATCCACCATCCTTTAAGCGGCGGCATGTTTGTGCGGTCCGCGTATATCTCATTCAAGACTTTGCCGGATTTTCGGCTGGCCCAGTACACTAGGTCATAATCGAAGCCGAACGCCGCTACGCGCTCGATGGTAGCGGGCGTGACCCAATCCAGTTCGTTGTCGGCGATCTCGCACGAGCGTTTGGCGCGTATGCAGAGATGGCCACGCCATTTCGGCCATTTATCCGCTTCTGTAATCCAGTAGGATCTCGTATCTTGCCACGGGTACCCGAGGTCGTCAGGGTGATCATATGGGGTGGTGAAGTGGGTGAACTCCTTCACGCGGCCGGCGACGATGTTTTGAGGCGACCAGTGGAACCCGTCGCGCATCAGGCGTGGGATGTTCTCGACGTACAGGCCTAGCAGTACGCGGCAATTCTGACTCTCTGTCTGTGGTGGTCGACACTCGACATACAGATTTGGCTCCTCTATGCCTTCGCGGTCGTGATCAATTTCATACGTGAGGTGTGGCAGTTGACGTTGGAATCTATCTGCCTTCAAACCAAAGCTAGAGGGCTTATCTTTCTCGAAGAACTTTTCCGCTGCGTCCATGAATGTGTCGTTGGGGCAAGTAGGTGGCACCTCGTCTAGGGACGACGGAGATCCCGGTTCCCATGTATCGTCTTCTTCCTCCATGGTTGGATGATGCTTCTTTCGGCGATTGTCTTGTTGATAAAATTATAAGACGGGGGAGGGTACTCGAGGTTGCGCGTGAGAAGATGCACGGTATTTGGACGTAAGCGTGTGCGCGATGATGATTCCCTTTGTATAGAACTAATGAATGTTTTTTCCAAGGTGGCCGCTTCACTCTCTTTTCTCCCGAATCAAGTTTCCCTTTTTAAACCTCCTCCGTGATGATTATGCTGAACTATCAGTGCCTTCAACTCTAATGCTGTCCGTGAGGCGCTATGGTACTCAGGTGTCGGAATTTGACAGACGCTGGTATTATTGCCTTCCTAATTGCGAACTACATGTACTTCAGGCCAATGGGGACAGTCGACAGGTGTCATTGAGCGTTGATCCACCATCTCCTTGGCCTACATGAGGGCGTAGACACTCTCGTATAGTAGTATAAACCCGTGCTGTATAGGTTGACACAATTACTGGGCAGAAATTGCACGTGGAGTCAAGGCTTTAAGGTTGATTTGTAACTTAAAAATGAACGGTATTGATGAAAGTGGCTTATGTCAATGAAATGATAGTAAAATGATTGCAATGAGAAGGAACGCCATGTTTGTATGAGATAGGGAAAGGAGATGTCTTACCCTGAAGACGCGCATAACAGGAGTAGAGCGATAAGTGTATATACAGGTAAGCCCGTATGCCTTCTCATAGAGGCAGTGAGTTCTCCAAGTGTTAAACTAGCCCCGCGCGTCGATGTGGAGGGGAGCCCGAGTAATTGTTCCTAAATGGGTGAATGACATGCACTCGTCGCATATTGTATGATGTTACTGGATCTGCTTATCCTCTCTAGATAGTCACACGGTATGTTTGATAGCATTGCAGCAGGGCCTAATTGGAGGTAACGGTCTAAGTGCTATATCAAATACCAGTACCCAGACTCCCGGACTAGATATTCATGCTTCCTCGTTCCATCACTTAAGAACCCTCTCGCCTACCCAAATAACCGTACTGGAAACCCCTACAATGTCAATGACAACGGAACAATGCCACCAGGAGGACCGGCCCAGTCGACCCGTCCCAGACATCCCAAACAACGTGATGGACCAATTCAGGATGACGGGCAAGGTGTGCGTCGTCACAGGAGCAAGCCGCGGCATCGGAGCCGCCATCGCAGAGGGACTCGCTGAAGCCGGAGCCCACATCGTGCTCGTATACGCTTCCAGCAATCCGTCCATGGACGAAAAGGCTCAAGAGATGGCTCGTCGCCATGGTGTCCGAGTGCTCAACCTACGATGCAATGTCACCGACTACGAAGCTGTGAAAGGACTCGTGTCACGCGTCAAGGAGGAGTTCGGCAAGATTGACGTCTTCGTGGCCAATGCTGGCGTCTGCGATCCGAAACCGATCCTCGAGTCATCATTGGAAGACTACCACGCTGAGATCAACGTCAACCTCCATGGTGTGGTCTACTGTGCCAAGGCTGTTGGCCCCCTATTCAAGCAGCAGGGGTCTGGAAACTTCATCATCACCACGAGTATCTGCGGCAGCATTGTTACCGTCCCTGTGGACCATGTGACGTACAATACTTCCAAGGCGGCGGCGCTGCATTTCGGGAAGAGCATAGCTCGCGAGTGGCGGGGCTTTGCGAGGGTGAACATGGTGTCGCCTGGTTGGATAGATACTGCCATGAGCGAGGATCGGGCTTCGCTGAATGAAGCTCGCCGCATGGCCCCGATGGGGAGATTAGGTATGCTGCATTCGCGTTCCTTTCATCATCTTCGTGCTCTGTTGTGTGTGTGACATTACTGATGGTTCGTCATGACGGTAGGCGACGTTCGTGAGTTGAAGGCGGCGTACTTGTATCTTGCGAGCAACGCAAGCTCGTTTGTCACGGGGGCTGAAATGGTTGTGGATGGCGGGTACACGCTCCCATGATGGATACATGTATTCACTTTGATCTGGGGTATTTCATATTTGCGAGGAGTATTATGGGAGAAAGTTGAAATGAACGCAAGGCGGGGTGAATACCTGCATGTACTGAATTGAAGCCCCAGGGCATTATTACAGCGGGCAGTGCCCCTGTAATGGCGGGCAGTAAACTGCCACAGTGACTCTGCTCCAGCGGCTTTCGGGTGATTTTCGGCCCGGTCGCCCATATGTGATCCGAGGCTGCGTCAAGCAGACTGCGAAATGGTGAGTAGCTCGCACTTATCATAACCGCGCAGAAGGAGCAAGGGGATAGAACGAGAGGGAGTCATTGCAGCATTCTTATCAGACCGCCTCACCCCCCCTCCTGCCCTCCTCTCGTGTCTGTGGCCGCCGTCATGGAGCAAATCGACGCGCAGGCGACAGACCTGCATTACCTTGCTCAGGCCCCAGTCGCGTTGACTGAGGCGTCGCCCTACAGCCCTGGGCGTTCCGCTTCTGTCGGAGACAATTCCGCCCCGCCACCAGACGCCATCGCGACCGTCGAAGGCGGGAACCACGGCAGCGGCGGCGATAGCAACAAGCGCAAGTCTTTCGACGATGGAAGTGGTTCAGCTGCCAAGCAGACTAGGAGCAAGAGAAACAGAGTGAGTTCCATATCCCGCATGCACATTACCGTTGCACCCCCCCGCTTCAATCTACATTGGAGACATTGGACCAGGGCTGACCACGACTCCCCAACTGTTTAGTACATTTCCATCGCATGGTAAGTATGACTACAAATTGGGCCTACTCGGTGCTGTTGATGACTGTCATTGTGTTAGTTCCTGTTGCCAATTTACTGACACGTTCTACAACAGCAACGAGTGCAAGCGACGCAAAATCAAATGCAATGGAGAAACGCCCTGTAATCGGTGTGGTAACCTCAACCTGCAGTGCCTTTACACTCCAAATTGTTGCACCAACAACTTCAAGGACACGGATGACTACAGGCGCATAACGGGCCACCTTGCCATGCTGCAGAATGAGGTCAACGAACTCAACCAGACCGTCAAAGCCATGCAGGCGGATACCACCCGCGTCGCCCCGATCCAGGACCGGTCGCTCCAGGGCATCATCTCCCCGTCTGCACCGCAGCCGTCTCCCGCTCCCCCCACCAGGCGGCCCGATCCGACGTATCCAAGAACGGGCTCGTTTCAAGGCCCAACCACCATGGCTTACGGACTCGACGTTGCGAAGAATACCATCTCCAACATGGGATATAGGTCGTTCAACGAGGGAAATGAGACATTGCAACAGCAGCAGCAGGAGCTGGGGCCACTCGCCGCCACACCTGCTACTCAGGTAACTGACTGGACGGGCCGTCCCGATCCCCTGTTCGAGTTCGAGAGGGATGAGATGGTACGGCTGTGCCAGCTGCACGAGGACGAGGTCGGCGCCATGTACCCTGTTTTCGATATCGAAGCCGTCATCTCGCACGCCAGGAGCCTCGCATCCTTCATGGGTCCCCTGCGGAGCCAGCCGCCGCTTAGGATGCTCAATGATGACAAGACGCTGCTGCTCAAGATCGTCATGTGCTGCGCTCTCGTCGTGGATGAGCATGGTCACAGTGAAAGGGCCGTGCGGCTCTTCGACAGCATGGAGAACGTCCTCAACCGCAAGCTTCTCTCAGAAGCTAGTAGTGTGGGCAACCTGAATGTCCTCGCCCTCATGGCCGGTTACAGGTACCTTTCGAACGATGAAGTCCTCGGTTGGCGAGTCGTCGGCCACGTCACCCGCCTGTGCTTCGAGCTTGGCATCCACAGGCACATGGGTCTCATGCAGATTAAGAATGAGCAAGAGAGGAAGGATGCACTGAACAGTTTCTGGTCGGCCTTTGTCCTCGACAGAAGGTGGGCTTTCCAGACCGGCCTCCCATTTGTCATACAAGACAGTGAGATCGACCCGAAACTGCCGATGCCCGATGAGCATCCATTCCTCGTCGTCATGATCACCTACTCCAAGCTGTCAGCCAAGGTGTGGAAGCAGGTTACCAATTTTGAACCCGTGCTGGCCCAGGAACTCCATCAGGAGGAAATAGAAAGACTGGACCAGGAGATTCTCCAATGGTATGAGACGGTGCCCGATGAAATGAAGGTCCGCAACTGGGCTCTGGAGCACAGACAAATGTCGACGACACCATCATATAACCTCCGACGTCTACGCATCTGGACTTACCTCCGGCTCAACCAGGTATGCATTCATGCGACGTGGCTCGCTCTCACATATTGCACTTTTGCATCTTGTCCGCTAACATAACGATTTGACAGCTCCGTATCTTGTTGTACACCCCTGTACTCCACAGTGCCACAAGCATCATGACCAACCCCACGCAGGCTCAGCGAGTCGTCGACCTAGCACGCGACACAATCCAGTACCTCCACCACATCAACACGACCACCAACCTGTACCGGAGGATCCAGGTGTTCTACCACCAGTTCCTCATGTCAGCCATCTCGGCCGTGTTCCTGGCCTCGGTGCACGCGCCTGTGCGCTTCAGCAACGACTGCCGTGACGAGTTCTACAAAGCCCTGGACCTCGTCAGCGACTTGTCTGCCAAGAGCTGGGTTTCCCAGCGTCTGTGGCGCACCATCCGCTCTCTGAAGGACGTGGCCCCTCGCTTCGGCCTGGACCCAGACAACGATGCGCACTCGACTGCAGCCCTGGGCATGATAGGTCTCGCCCGCGGCCATGTCGACTCTGCTTCCTCTGGCCAACACGCGGCCCCCGGTGCTAGGACGACCACCTCCAACAACGCCAACCACCCACCCCAGCATAACTTTAACAATAGCAGTACTGGCGGGCCAACGGGGGCAGGGGTCGCACGACAGCCATCACAGAGTGCCGAGCCCCCCTCGCTGGATCAGAATGGTGCCAGACTCCAGTCAGAAATGTCCAGGATATTTGAAGGTTACGTTGGTCTTAATGGTGTGCAAAACATGATTGACCCTGATGGTGGCGTGCGGTCTGGCACTGCGTCCGATATGGCTAATAGTCCCGGATCATCGAGTGGCGTCATGTACGGACCGCATTCTGGCACAATATTCAGCCAGTTTAGGGATATGCTTTAATCGTCACCATCCGCGTCCTGTCTTTTTTTCTTCTTTTCCTTTCATCATTATTCCCTTCACTTCACTTCTTTCCTGTTAAGCGTTGAAACAAAAAAGGGTTATACCAAAGGGGTTTTGCTTTTGTTTCTATTTTTGGATATGTATATACTTCATTCTCCTCATGCCGAAACGCTAAAACAATAAAGAATCAAAATATGCTTTTATCCATATCCCACCCATTTCCCTTTTAAATTAATCAAACACCATCTTCTGTCCCGCAAACGCAATACTCTTGAGAGACTGCTGCGACTTCTTCCTAGCCTCCCAACTGGGGTGCAGGGGACCCTCATCATCCTTCTTCGTAGGCGGACGAGGCTTCTTGTCACCATCACCCCCATTGCCCTTGCTGTTGCCGGCGGAAGAAAACGGGTTGACGACACCCTTCTTCCAGGGCGTCCTGTTCCCAGCGTCGGCGGGGTCGACGGCGCCGCGACGCGCATCCCACCCGGCGTCCCTGCCCTTCTGGCCCTTCTTCTTCTGCTGGGCGAGATGCTTGGCGCTCGCGCCGTACTTCTTCTCCCAGATGGCCTGGCGAGCTCGCTGGCCGCGACGCTTCTTGGGGGCCTCGACGTCGACGTCTGATGCTGACTCAGAGCCTGACACGTAGCCGCCCATCAGGGAGGGGAGGAACGTGGTGTCGCGCGGTGGGGCGGTGAGCTTGGATTTCTTGGTCTTTTTGGTGGGTGGGGGGGATGGCGATGGCGATGCGGCGGCGGGGGCTGCTGCTTCATCATCGTCGTCGTCGTTGTCAGAGTCGGGGTCGGCGTCAGAGTCCTCTCCAATGTCGGATGCGTCGGCTTCAGAGGCCGAGCCGGATGATATGTCGTCTAGGTTGACCTTTTCTGTGCCGCGGTACTTCTCGAAACGCGCCAGGTCATCGTCGTCGTTGTCGTTGTCCGAATCTTCGTCTGACGAGCTGCCCAACAGGGTGTCGTACTTGGATATGCGGGCTTCTTCCAGGTCGCTGTCCTCTTCTTCGTCTTCTTCTTCCGGTGCTTCGCCTTCTGAGTCGGAGCCCGATATGTCGTCTAGGTTGACCTTTTCTGTACCCCGGTATTTCTCGTAGCGTGACAGGTCGTCGTCGTCGTCGTCGTTCTCGGAGTCTCCGTCGGATGAGCTGCCCAGCAGGGCATCGTATTTGGATATCCGGGCTTCTTCGTCGTCGCTGCCAAGTTCTTCGTCTTGACCTGCTGGGTCATGCTCGGCGATGTCGTCGTCGAAGCCTTCAAAGTCGGTGTCTTCCGCATCATCATCTTCCTCGGGCACCTGCTCCTTTGACCTCACGGGGATCTTCTTCGGCTTTTCTTGTTCTTCGCCGCCTTCTCCATTCTTGCTCTTCTTGTCCTTCTTGTCGTCCTTGTCCTTGGGGGCCTTCTTTCCCTTGCCGGGCGGGTCGACCTTGAGGTGGGCGCAGGCGACCTTGATGGCGCGGTCGACGGCGTCCCGCACCTGTTTCCGGTTATACAGGCCGCTCGTGACGTTGTGCAGGGCTACCCTCTCCTCCTCGGGGAGGTCGGGCTTCGATACGCCGTTTCGGATCTGGTCGGGAAGTTCCGGCGAGGAGGCGATTGATTTCACCTTGAGGAGGGAAGAGGCGAGATGGGCGCGTGCCGTCTGGTGCAGGTCGAGAGACTGTAGAGCAAGCAGGGCGTCAGCGAAGATCAGGTAGGAACGGGGAGAAAAGCGGGCTGGGGTGATTGAATGGTGAGATTGAAGAAGAAAATTCACATACCTTGAGGACAGTCACCTCGCGTTCTAGCCTCTGCAGCTTGTCTGGCGTGACGCCCTTCTCATGCTGACGTTTGCTGAGGCGTTGGCGCTCGAAACCCTTGGCTGTCTTGAGCGCACGGGCGACTTCGTCGTAGTACTTTTCTAGCTTATCTGAGAGGGTCTGTTCCTCAGAGCGCTTGCGTTTGGGCATCGTGACTTGTGTCGTTTTGCAACCGTGGGGGTTGCTGCGATACCGGAAGGACGTAAAGTTGGTGGGATGATTGGCTGGAGTACAGGAAAAAGACCGTCTGAAGGCATCGTCAGAGAGGAACTTTTTTTTTTTTTTTTGGTCAGACTATGGAGTGTGAATTATATTGGCGCGTACCGTGCCCATGTGGGGTCATCGGTCGTCTTATCAGTGCTAGTCGCCGGGTCCCGTACAGTGTGTATTACAACTCTCGGGTGTCGGACCCGGTATATCTTCAATTTGATCACTGATACGGAGCAGCTAGCCCGGTCGGAGTTAAGAAGTATCGTGCACACTTATGGCAATCTGCTATCGTGCTTATATGCTTGTTATTTCCGTGTAATCTGCCCTGAATTCGGGCTTAACAAGACGATATCGATCCTAACCACCGGGCATAGGGTGACCTATGCTTGGCGGAGAGGGGTCAACGTGGGGCAATACAACGGTCGATTGTATAAAATGCGTCTGATACGGAACAGCTGTCTACGGTCTGACTCATTCTCAGTTTGGATATTGATGATAGATATCTTCGGAGACTTTTCCTTTTTTCTGAATGCAGCTCATGACAAATTGATATGGCTTCATGGGAAAAACAAAGAATCAACGTCTCATAGGACGTTGGTAGCCGATAACACTTCACCATGGGTGTGAGTAGTACATGTAGATATGGGGTGTATTTGCAGTATTCTGAGTAATCATCAATGATGCAATTGAGAAATTGCTTGCAAATATATAAAGACGACAGGTACGCTCCATTGAACACTTCATCATCACTTGAAAATCACATCCTCTCAAACAAGAACGCTCGAAAAGTACAACAACGTCAAAATGGCCTCCAACGATAGCACCCTCGCAGCCGCAGCCCTCTTCAACGTCGATGGCCTTGTGGCTTTGATCACCGGCGGAGGATCAGGTTCGTCAATCATCAAGGAGACGGTGTCTGGTAACCTCAGTCGATAGGTAGCTAACCTCATTTTCCATGACAGGTATCGGCCTGATGATGACCAAGGCTCTCGTCCAGAACGGTGCCGCAAAGGTCTACATCGCCGGACGCCGCCGCGAGGTCCTCGAGCAGGCCGCATCGTCCCTGGGACCCAGCGTGATCCCCCTGACGTGCGACGTGACCAACAAGGACAGCCTCGCTGCGGCAGCCGAGACGATCAAGAAGGAGACAGGCTACCTGAACCTCCTGGTGGCCAACTCGGGTGTCAGCGGGCCCCAGGTCAAGCCCATCACAGCGGACACGAGCATCGAGGACTTTGCCGCCGACAACCTCGCCGCCGACTTTGACGCCTACGTCGGCACCTTTGCCGTCAACACGGCCGCCGTGTGGTTCACTGCCATGACCTTCCTGCCCCTCCTTGACGCCGGCAATAAGAAGGGCAACCTCCAGCAGACGTCGCATGTCATCGTCACCAGCTCCGTAGCCAGCTACAACAAGAAGCCGACGGGCGGATGGGCCTACGGCCAGTCCAAGGCTGCAGTCACCATGCTTACGAAGCAGCTCTCCGTTGCTCTGCCGCAGTGGAACATTCGGTACGTTTCTTTTTTTTCTTCTTTTTTTCCCTTGCCCTACTCTTATATCAGTGCTCGTATTCTCTCGATTATATGGGGCATTTGCTTTCGGGGTTAAATACATGTATGTACTGACAAATCAAACTATTAGTGCCAATGCCATTGCACCTGGCCTCTTCCCTAGCGATATGTCGGCGCCTGTGGTGTCTGCTCACAATGGCAAGGTGAATGAGATGCCCAAGTCTGCTATCCCCCTTGGTCGTATGGGCGACGAGAAGGATATGGGTGGTACGGCTTTGTACCTGGCGTCGCGGGCTGGCGCTTACACTAACGGCGATGTCATGCTCATCGATGGCGGACGTCTGAGCCTGTTCCCGTCTGTTTTTTAAATATGCTTCAATTTTAGATAGCAAAAACATAAATTACCTACCTACATGTACCTTCTGGCGGTGAGCCACCTTTCAACGCATTGAACGTGGGAGGGTGTTTCGTCGGAGGTCTATTAGTGTGCTTACGGGATGTGCCGAGCAGGTAGTATACAACAATAAAGAGACGGGAGAACATCTCCGGGAGCTTGTTTTCATCCCATGGTATTAGTACATGTCATAGAATCAAAATACTACATTTACATGTTTACGAGCGCCTGCCCCGAACATCAATAGAGCACCTACGTCTAGATACTACAAGATTACCAACCACCATGGCATACGGCCATAGGCGTTGGGAAATATGAGGCCCCGTGAACATCCTTCCCAGTTTTTGATATCCGCTTCTTTCGGGGGCGATCGGCCGCCATAATTAGCGGGACCTGGAATCAAACCCCGGCCCTCCGCATCCTGTTTCTGTTTATCCTGTCTTACACATATTACACGTACCGTAAGCTCTTGGTGGAACCGATATTCAGGAGATCCCGAGGATTGGGGAAACGATTGACATCACTTATGGGCTATAGCCAAGCGGACCCGTATCTTTTCATATATTACGGTATACTCGGACCATCGGTGGAGGGCCGTTGGTTCACTTACGAGACCGCCGTGTGCTGATGTCAGATTCATGACATACCGGAGCCGATGCCCCAGGATTCAGCAAGATGGTGAGAGGAGGAGATCGTCCGCTAACCCGCATCAGGAGGAGAACCCCTGTTACATGTACCTGTGTTTAGTTCCTTCGGTAGCCAGAATATGTAGGTACGTGCCCATGGGGTAATCGTGGATTCCACTGTTAACTCTATGTAATACCCAATTTCTTGAGGATGAGCATCCCTGTTGTCAACAGCCATCGGTACGTTTGACCCCGGAGTTTGTGGTTATCGACGAGGGTGACAGCAATCGCATCGCCCAGACCGCCCCCACAGAGCCCGAGCTCCGGAGTAGGCACCGGGCAGACGTCTTGGCTATATAAAGGGGAGCTTGCTCCCTCATAGTCCTTCCTGTCTTGCTCTGTAGACAACAGAAACATCATTCATTTTCACTCAAACATCTCTTAAACTCTTATTCACTATCAACACAATACAACAAGATGCGCTTTACATCTATTGCAGCTGCCGTCATGGCCCTGGCCACTGCCACAGTCGCCGACAACGTTGACAACTGCAAGAACTCTTGTAGCTACGGCAATAATGGCTGCGATAGCGAAGGAGCCTGTGTTATCAACTGCGTCACATGCACAGACCAGAAGCTGGGAGTAAGTATACATTCCTTTGGTTGAGTACGAAAACCTTCGCATGTTAACCAAACAATCAAGGTCCCGCAAGGCGTCTGTGGATGCGAGACGGAGCCCAGTGATTGCGACACCGAATGCAAGACCGACTGCTGGGGACACTGCGAGGCCTTCCAGGGATCCGTCTACGACATCGGTGTAGCCGTGTGCCAGTCGCAGTGCGATGACAACTGTGGCTGCTAAGCTTCTCGGGCGTCTGGCGGGATCTGTACGCCCCTCTACTTGTCCATGATGGTGTGGCCATGGTGGATGAACTCGGCATAGGCAATGTGTTAGACGGGAAGAATGGACATTGGTCCATCTCGGAGGACCAAAAGGAGGGGCCAAACAAGCAAGATTTCGAGAAACTACTAGATAGAACTCGAGGAAAGCGAGGAAGACGTCAATACGATGAAGATCACCTCCATTTAGAGACGTACAATTTGTGATCGTGACCTTTAAGCACATCAGGATCATTGGCACGCTTTCTGTGAGCTATGAGGTTTCTTTCGCAAAAGAATCACGGACACATGTATTGAAAAGTACTACATGCACCTGCTGTTACATGTATTTTTATTCACCTCATTGAAATGGTCGTACCCCGGCGCTAAACGGAGAATACAAGCTAACGATCAAGGTACGAGAAGCTGCACCAACACATAACATGGGCTGTTCACAGAGCTTCTTTTGTTCAGCTCCGCTGATCGCCTAGATACGTATCAGTTTTAAAAAGAGAATTCGTGATAAATTTTTATATTCAATGTTGAAAACCTCATATCTGCAATTCATCCTCGCCCTCATCCACCTTTTACCATTTGGCGCACTATATCTGCATGTGCTCTATGGTTGGCCACTACGTCCAAGGACACGAGATTTTGGGGAAGACATAAACCAACCCTCCACCCTCGCAGGCATAGCCACTTTTTTCGCTGAAGTCTGTATATCTGAAGCAGTCGATGGGATCGTCGCGACCGGGACACGTCAGACTTCCGGGCCGATACTGATTGCCACCACTATATTTGCAGCCCTTGATCCCGTTGACGGCCTTGTCCAGGGTAATCGAGCCTTCCGGGTAGGGGATGGAGTTGAATTCAGGGACATCGGGGTGGGGCGCTTTTACGCGTCCGAGGGGGTCGTTACCAGAGCAGGCATATTTGACGTTCTCGGGCTTCGCGCCGGGGGACCAAAAGTCCCAGTTGGCTTTCTGGCTCTGCCTCTCCCACGTGTAGACGGCTATGACCTGGCCGGCCGGGTTGTCTGGAGGGTTCGTGAACGGCAAAGTCCCGTACATGGTCGGGGCCAGCGCGCCAGGGTCGTACGAGTACGTACTGTGTGCAGGGCAGCTGAGCGTCGTGGTGCTGGTCGAGGTGGTGTCGGTCACCGAGCAGGCCGTGACCGTCATCTGGCACTCAGGCTTTTCGCACGACGTCGTCGTCGTTCCTGGGTACGTGACCACGGAACAGGGGACGTCGCATGACGATGCCGTCGTCTTGATCCTGCAATCGTCACCATCGTCGCCTCCACCGCCGCCGACTTCATAGCATCCTGGGCCAATGCAGTTTGACGGCTCACAAAATGGGCCCTTGCAGTCAGGGCTGCTTCCGCAGCCAGGGCCGATGCAGCCGCAGATGCCTTTGCAATCGCTGTTGGACGGGTTGCAGTTGGTTTTGCACTTGGGGCCGCAGTGATCGTCCGGCCCACACGTGGGCTTAGGGTCACCGGTCGCCACCCTGACCGTGGTTGGGAAGGCCGTCGGTGGCGGGTCTGGCCTGCCTGTCGTGCTGGGAGGGTACGGACCGGGACTGTAGGTCCACGTGATGGGGTCGATGGGGTCATCTCCACGTTTCGTCTGGGTCAGAGTGATTGGTGGTCGATCGATGCTCGAAGTCATCCAGATGACGGTACCGTTGTGTCCGTCATCATCGTCGTCGTCGTCACCAGTCCACACGACATTCCAGAGGTTGATCTCGCTCGTTGTCTTGGGAGGAACGGTGACGACGGTGGTAGTGACCACTCCCTTTGTTGCAGTCACGGCTCCGCCACCTGACCCAGTAGATGTTGTCTCCCATTGCTCATGGTAGCTGAACGTCTCGGGGGGAAACGAGATTGTTGTGGGCGTGGGGAGGACTAGCGGGGGGAGGACAAATGTGCAAGGTGGAACGCACTTCACTGTGGGGTCTTCATCGTCGTAGATGTCTGGGCTGATATAGATGGGGCCTACGCCATTGTCGGCACCGCCTGAGCTATAGTCCATGTCGAGATCAATCGCCCAATCTGAGAGACCGCCAAAGTTGAGTTTGGTGACTTGGTCAGCGCGTAGGTCGTAGTTACTCTGGTCCATCCACGATATCCACTGAGTGTCGTTGTATACGAGGATGTCATCGCCCTGCTTAGTCTCAAGCTTTTTGATATTTTCGCCCGATGCGATGAGTTCACGAATCTCAAAGTTGGAGATATAGCCCCGCGTATCGGTGCACCTCCCAAGCATTGCGGCCGAGTCAGGCCCGACGTAAGTGCAGTCGGGTCCATAGCAGCCTGATTTAGTAGCCTTGAAGGATCGCCCATACCTGGGCATTCCCACGATGACCTTATTGGCCGGGACATCCGCCTTGGTTATCATGGCTAGAGAGAGCCACGTCTCTGTCTGGTTGGTGTGGTGCCGGAGGCAGTTGCCTGCAGGGCAACCATCTCTGCATGAATTGTTAGATACATGTATGTCCGTGAATGCATCACCGTCCCTCAGTGGGGCCATTGCCGATGTGTTTATGTATTGTCACTCAAGGAGACACGTGAAGTGTTGGCGGAGAGAGATATGAAGAGACTGGAGGGGAGGGGGGGTTTGAACTCACGATGCCCACTTGCTGCCGTAGTCCCATTGGCCGTGAAGGTCATAGGTCATGTAGATGATGTAGTCGACAACCTTTGATATCTCTTTGATGGGAAAACCCTTGAGGTACCAGTAGGATGCCGGTGCGGCTATGGCCAACGTCTTGTCATCCGGGAGGGCCTCCCTCACGAGCTTCAGGAAGGCAAGGTAGTTTTTGCCCTCGTCTTTGCTGCCTGCCGGTGTCCCAGGAATGTCGGTAGCCCCTAAGAACTACGTTAGCTTCAGGACAGATATGATGCATGTGCAGGTGTGGTCCGCATGTTGGTGCGTATGAGTGCAATAGAGAAGACGGCACTTACCAGGATACTCCCAATCGAAGTCGACGCCATCGAGGCCTTCATCGACGACAAACTGCGCCAGTGTTATTATCATTCCCCAGTTAAATTTCAAGACCAACTTTGCGAGCGTGCCACATACCTTGGCTACCTTGGTGGCAAACATCTTCCTTTGTGCCGGAGTCACGCCGTCCCTGAAGATGGGAAAGGTGTCGTAGTCGGTCGAGAAGGACCAGCCACCAAAGGAAAGGACGCGGTTCAGCCCCTTGAGGGCCTTGAAATCGGCATACATGTCGTCAAGATCGTCAAGCTGTACACCAAAGTCCTTGGAGATGCCGGCGAAGGCAAAATGCTGAGAGCGCAACGTGCACGGGTTAGCTAACACTCGCCGAGTGGACACGCTTCGATAGCCACATCATGTCAGATCAAGACTTACTATGTCGGTATACTTCTTTGTATCGATGTTTTTGGTCTAAAACGGGGGTTCACATTGGGGATTAACATCGACACATACGTCTCATGGTATGACTTCGGGGAAAGGGAGAGACTCACTCGCATGTGCAGACATGTCCGGTTGAAGTTCCAAGCCTCGAAGTAGCCGACCTTGCGGAACTTGGCGGGGGGCTTGTCGTTATTGACGATTGTGCTACCGCAGCCCGAGATGCAGCCATTGGATCCAGGCTTGGCGGTTCCCGGGGCGCCCGTGTCGGCGGGATTCGGGATGCAGAAGTCGTCGGTGGTGCCACACTGCCCCCAGACATTGCAGCAGACGTTAAGGGGGCAGGGGTTCAGCTTGGCAAGGTCATCCATGTCGTCGGGCTTCTTGGTGCCGTTGACCTGAGGCCCGCAGATGGCGTTACTAAGAGTGTCCGGCATAGGGGGTGACCCCTTGGACACGCAGATAACCTGGTCGGGCTGGATGCGCTTGCAGCCGGCCCAGCCCCAGGTCTTTCCGTTGCGCTTGCCGATATCGCTAACTGTCATGGAGTTGGATTTGGCGATAGAGTCACACCCCTCGCCGGACTTGACCTTGTGCGTCTTGCACGAGCCGTCCTTGTTGGGCTGAGGCGTTAGATCCGGTCGGCTTCCCGACGCGCAGCAGATGATGTCGTTTGCTTTCAGACTGGAGCACACGTTCTTGCCGTTGTACTGGCGCAGCTTGGCTTCGGTCGTGCTGCAGCGCTTGGCGACATCCCAGCAGCCGTCACCGGCCTTGACCTTTGTGTACTTGCAAGTGGCCTGACTGGAAACGGACTGGATAGAGGCGTTTCTGGCCAGGAGTTCGCTGGGACTGATGAGCGACTGCGCAGCGGCAGTGGCCAAAAGCCACAGCCACGTAACGGTAGTGCCCGAGTACATGTCTCAATGGGGTCCAGTGCTTCCCCGTGCACCCTGGAAAGGAAACGACAAGAATGATGAGAAGGTAGAGAAGGGGTATGAGGAGGATGGGGGATGAATGGTCTGGGAAAGATGAGCGACGGAGGAAGACTTCAAATGTGTACATATCCCGGGAAAGATTCTTCTCTTGTAAGTCGGCACATCGGGGGTCGACTGGCAACGAGGGCTGACAATATGATATCGGCATATACTGCAGGACGTGTACGGAGTACATGCGCTGAGTGTTGGTGCCGGCACCAGAATAGGAACTTGCCCATTCGCTCCCGATGTGATTAGAAATTGAAATCACAAAACATTGGATCCATTCTATCCTGTCCAGGAAACTCGCCCACATGCAAGTTCAATCCTTTGTTCAACTTTTGCCCGAGCTCCGTCCGAGAGAGTTACATTCGTTTGCAATCATACTGCCACGCATATCTTGTTGGCCCAATGCTGAAGCCAACGAGCAGGATCAGACCTTGAATCAGACGATGTTGATTCCGTTTGGCAAATTATCCTCTCACTGACAATCATCTTCTGACCCCGACGGCCCGCAATTCAACAGCACGTCGAGGCATGCGTGTTATAAGGGGACCATTTACAGATCAGGAACCAAGGGTCAACTCGACCAACCAACGGCATCTCGGGCAACCAACAGCATTTGGGCCCTGCAGCAGCGGGATCACGCAGCACGGCCCCACCCGGCCTTGGCGTCGACGACAAGGTACATTCGCAGATCACTTCCAAGGCTGGGCTTTTGTTGGCTCTCTCAGCCTTGGCATGCTATTTGCATACATGCCCAAGTCAAAAGTTCTGCCGGCCTGCTCGATTACCAGAACCTCGAAATGGAGAGCCAACTGCGTTTACATGTGATGGAACGTTATTCAGGGGGAAAGGATGAGAATGGATTTGACCCATTGGAGGGTTCGCAGCCGAGTCTCCTTTTTGGTTTATGGATCGCGCATAAATGCATCGGCTATTGGCTATGTGATATGTCGCCTCGTTTCAATGTTCCTTTCGAAGGTTGAGGTCGCAGGGAAGACGTGCATCCGAGGATCCTAGGGGACCCAGAACAAAGAGCAGGGATATGAGATGGAAAGGGAACAAAGAGTGCCGAGTTATGGACATGCGTAAAGTGTGAAGCTCGTTGGATCAGTGGACACATGTAGTTGTACGAGTACGGGTATTCGAACTTTTCTTTCCCAGGTCTCTCCGATATCT
>FYEV01001806.1:166616-229322 GCA_900188565.1 Geosmithia flava
CCCCCCCTCCGCGGCACCACAAACACCGAGTTATCAGCGCCCTACAGCCTCCCAATCATGCCACCCGCGTCGCTTGAAGGTCTACCATATCTCGTACTCGACGGCCTGTGCGAGCACCTGGCTCATGACCCGAAAGATTTGTTTTCCTTGAGCCTCGCAAGCGCTCATTTGGCCGCCGTCACTAGACGCCGTCGCCTTGCTTCCATCCACTTTGCTATCTCCACTAGCCTGCTGGGAGATGAGGCGCACGTCCGTCGTATCCAGGATCTGGCCGTGTCTGGGTTGATTACGTATGTGCGCAGCATCAGGATCCACGAAGAGCCGCCTGATGCCCACGACCCCCAAGCGATGCGCAGTTATTTAAGCCAGAGGAGGGGCCCCTACTACGTCCCGAATCCCCCCAGTGTATTTGACGACGAGAGCGAATTACCGCAAGCGATCTATCATTATTTTTCCTCACAACCATATTCAGCCAAGATCAAGGCGAAAGTCAACGTGCGGTGGAAGCCGGTTGTTGATCTCATCGGCCGCATCCCCAATCTCGCTGATCTCTTCTTCGAGATCCCACACGAGGTACCGACGCGTCTTCTGGAGGCGCTCCACGCCCGCGAGAAGCCTTTGGTTCGCCTCCACGTCTCGACCTTCGGCCTCGGCAGCCTCTACCAGCCCAGGGGGGAAGCAGCTCAGCCAATTCACCCCGATGAGCTCATGCTAGCGACATCGCCATGTCTCTACAGCATCGGGGTCACTTGGGCCGACATGGACGAGACTGGAGGCGTCGGCTACGTTAAAGATGCCGTTATGCATATGGTCTCGCAGGCCGCACCCAACCTCAGATCGGTAACCATGCGACACTCATTTCCGACCTACAATGCCGCGATACGCAGGGTTTTTGAGAACCCCTCTGACGTACCAAATGTGTGGAGGGGGTTTGATGGAAAAGGGAAGCCACAGGAACCTCTCACACGAAGGGCCCTGCTTCGCCATCTATCCTGTCAGAGTTCCGATCTGGAGGAATTTGACACGGTTACCGACCTGACCTCGTTGGAGAGTCTACGGGTCGAGTATACGGATTCCGAGACGATAAGCCTGCTGCGCCGATTAGCCTGCGACTCCTCCGGTTTTTTGTCTCTTCGATGGCTAGACCTAGACCTGCCAGCACCGGGCCAGAACAGCGAGCTCGGCCCTTTTCTCGAAGCCGTCTCTCCCCTCGGCAGTCTCTTCCTCACTCAGTACAGAGCGAACGCAGAAGATGTTCCCCGGGGCCAATTAGGGGAGGACGCCTTCCGAGCCGTAATAGAGAAGCACGGTCCGTCGCTCAGCCAGCTCAGGCTGGCGGAGGACCTCAGCCTACAGCGTGTTCAGGGTCTTCGAAACGCCTGCTCCCGCCTGCGGCAGCTCGATGTGACGATCCGCCGCACCCAGGGCGACCAAGTGGAGGTTTCCGTCTACCATGGGCTAGCGCAGTTTCTAGCCCTCGAGGCTGTCTGTATCCGGCTCGATTGCGAAAGCGAGGGGATAGTCCCGCATGACCCTGATAGCGTCCGCATTCTCGGGGCACCCAAGCCGCCGAATGACTACGGTCTCCTGCGGAGGAACTTGGTCAACTGCGCCGTCGACGAGAGTCTTGCTCGGGCCATCTTTAAAATCATCAGCAACGGCGGCGCAAACAGAGTTCAGCATATGAAACTGCGCGTGGAGAAAGCTGGACATATCCCGGAGCAGAAGGGCAGTCACACTATTTCAGAATTACTGCGCTGGGTTTCCCGCCACTGGGTCTGCGAGAAAAATAACCAGGGCGATGGTTTGAGTGTGCAGGAGCTTGAAGATACTGGTCGTCCTGGATCCCGAAGGCCTCTCAAGTATCTGCAGACTGACTTTGGGCGTCTGACGCCGACCGGGGCCAGAGCCGACCCCACCCGTATTAAGCCCTGGGACGAGAAGCTAGGGGAGGTATGGACGAGCCTTTGGCCGGGTCCCACAGGTGACAGAAGCGACCGGTGGTCTAGCCTACCGCTCGAAAGCCTAGATTGAGAAGGCGGGATAGGGGTGATGGTGATGGCACTACACGGAATTGCCGTTGCGATGATGTTGCTGGACACTTGATCAATATCAATGGAAGGTTAACCATACTTTTACATAGCCCTGGGGGGCAGGAGCGTGCAGTGGGGCGCTGTTTCCCTACGCCCCTGGCCCAGGCATGGCTGCTGTTTGTTGACTGGGATACTTACCACAAAACACGGTGGACATGCATGTGTTGTACAGTCAATGGGAACAGCCTGTGAATTATTAATTCGAATTGATCAGCCATCGTTTGAATATAAAGGTAGAAATAGTGAAGTGTTGGAAACAATCTATCACTAATGTCAATTTATAATCGCAACTTTAGTCCTCTAGCTATTCTATTCAACAAACTCGAAATATATGTAAGTGCACGCACAACGCGATCCTCGTTTGTCGCATATATCGCATACACACAGGTACATGCGTGTACAGGAATTACCTGTGACTCAACCCAAGCTGACCAACGAATCCCAACTTCGACCCTTGAACCAAGACAGCAGCTGTAGCTGCAACCACAACCACGGCAGCGAGCTGTGCGGCATTCCCATACATGAACGCCGAAGCGGACGAACGCTTTGCATCAACAACCTCATCGTCATAAGGCCAGTGGTGCACAGCCTTTGGCTTGCTGAAGCAGTCGCCGCGCAGGCTCAGTGCCGGCGCAATCATAGGGCTATGGAAATCGATCGCCTTGTTATCGGGAACCCATGGAGCCAGATACTTGATTGCCACCCCCGTGAACCACGACTCCCAAGCATGGTTGCGCATCTGCACCTGACACTTCTCTACCATGTCGGCCAGCCGATCGACCCTCTGGGCCTCGACTTTGATGAATGCCTGCTCCAGCTTGGACTGCGACCATCCCTGGTTGCCCTGTCCCTGTAGCTCGGAGCCGAGCACGTCTTGCAGGAAGTTGGCCAGAGAGGCGCAGGACTCGATGCAGCTGTTTCCTCCCTGGCCGACGAGGGGGTTAAACTTGTGCGCGGCATCACCCAGGACGATGATGCGACCGTAGTGCCAGCGCCGGAGGACGAAGTTGGGAAGCGCCGTGACGCCAGTCGTCTCGAACCGATCAATCACCTCTTGGAAGCGGACGCCGGGGTCAGCCACGACCATGTCGGCACTGCGGGCTATCTGCTCCTGCTTGTCGGCTTCGGTGAAACGAGGGATCTCGTCGATGGGGCACGAGCGCATATGAGGCGGCAGCGTCCAGAAGACAAAGGAGAAGACCTTCCCGCCGTTGCCGCACATGACGCCCGTCATGGCGCCGGGACCGGCGACGGCCACAGTGTCACCGGGGTTGATGCCGGGCGTTGGCTTTGCCGTCCCGAAGACGCAGGCGTGCTCGCAGTTGATGTTGCCCCTGTCGGCCTGCGGTATAGCACCTGGCTCCTGCTCGTCTGCGTTCCTCCACATCTCCCTGCGTATCTTGCTGCGGACGCCGTCTGCGCCGATGACCAGCTGGGTGCGGAACGCCGAGCCGTCCGCCGTGTGCACGACGGCGTGGTCCTCCAGGCTGTCCACCCTGACGACCTTCTTGTTCACGAGGATCCGTCCCTTGTCTGCCAGGTGGCGGTGCAGCGCGCAGAGCAGCTGGTGCCTGCCCGTCAGGAGGCAGGGGTAGCCGTGTCGGTGGATGAAGTGCGGCTTGAGGACACGGGTGCTGCGGCACTGGGCTGGGTTGCCGACTCGCGTGAAGCTGTACTCGACCGCCTGGCCATCGGACAGGAGCTCGTCGTACACGCCTAGCTGATCCAGGATGCGCAGACCGTTCGCGAGGAGTCCGATGCTCGCTCCTACTTCCGGGGTCACGCTACCGTATCCCTCGAGGAGAATGTAGTCGACTTTGAGGTATTGGAGGATGAGGGCCATGGTCAGACCGGTGATGCCGCCGCCGACGATGACGACTTGGCTGTCTGTGAACTTGTCGTCGTCCGCCATGATCGATGTTTGCTTGCTGGTGGGGTCTTGGGAATGAGAAGATGGAAGGAAAAAAGGAGTTGTGTCTATAGGGAGAGGATGCTGAACGGATCAAAGACTTTCCAGGAGCTTAAGGAGGGCCGCGGGCCTTTTTAAGCACCACGAATCACCGGACGTCACGGACATCACCAGCACCCGCTGGAAAGCGACGGTTCACTTGTCACCGAGTCCTTGTATATACTGCCTACTCGTACTTGTACATGTAGGGGTTAGTGCGGCTCCGTGACCGTTATTTCTTGATATCAGGGAAGCCAATCCCGAGGATACGACATCCGCCGCATGGACGACGATAATACGAGTACGAGTGATAGTCGGATTGGACAAGGTTCACTGATATCATAGGGCTAAGTAATTGGTTTCATCTGGTCGGCCTTTATTGCAAGCAGGGCATATTTCGGGGACGACGGGGAAGGGTCAAACAAGGTAGGTCGATGTGTTATTACATCAAAATCTGATATATCACCACTTGTAGATGCAAGTATAAGCGTATATGGGTCCCATCTGCTGGGCTGCGAAGCCGGAGATATTGAATCTCCGCCTGAGTCCGAATAATTGATGCTACAAGTCATGTTATGCAGGGTACGAGTACGCGTACTCGTATAGGGGCGCGGAATAGTCTAGTGTCCGGGAACTATCGGTCTTCTGCCCATATTCCCGGAAGTCATCTATATTTGGCCTATCGGCTTTTTTTTGAGTCGGCTTTTTAGTGTTGGTGTGTGTGTATGTACAATGCACGTAGTCTCCGTTGAGCCTCGTACATAACGCCACAGCTGTCATTGATGGGTTGCAGCCGGTTGGCCCACCACGATGGTAGGCGGTAGCCGACTCCAGCTGTGGGACATAGCGCTGGAATACGATACTCTCAGAGGGGGTCTAAGGGGCCGCCGTTACGAGTAGAGGCTATTATGGATACGCCTTTCCTTGACATCAGCGACTAATATACGCGTATTTTCAAGATTTTGTCCAAATGCGGTAACCAGCTCGTAAATTAGGACGCGCAATGCGTTCAATAATACTCCGATGGGTTTATCATTCTTTATTAACTTACTTCACCTCATTCCATGACCTTTCCTGACGTCCCCTTCCCTGACGTCCCCTTCCCTGACATTCCCTTCCCCGGCGTTCCCTTCCCTGACGTCCCCTTCCCTGACGCCTCCTTCCGTAACACCTCCTTCCGTAACACCACTTCTAGCCGTAGTTCCCCCACAGCCTCTGACAAGCGTGTGCGAGAAGACACACCAAGCAGGTCAGAAGGACAGGCAGTAGCAACGAAGAACAGACACCTCAATGAACCTCGGGGCTTGGTGAGTGTTCAATCTCAGCGTCGTTTTGTCTGTCGCGCATCGCACTGCCGGCAGCTCTTCCCGTGGAAAGCTTGAATAAGCCGCGAATCGACAAGTTCATTTGTCTTCCGACGGCATGGCGACGTCTAATCGTGTCGGTCCCCGGGATATCGTCGACCGTGTTCTCGGCATCGAATGTGGATGTTGTTGGTCCTGCGACGGGACCATGATCGGGGCCAGTGGTGGTGGTGGTGGCGCCGGGAGCTTGGGTTGAAACAGGTTCCGGTTCGGCTACAGGGCTGGGGCTCCTGAAGCTTCTCTTTAGTCTCTCGGAAAACCTGGAGACGCTCGGCATTCTTCGTGCTCGGTGACCGACAGCAGTGTCGTTACCCGAAGAGCTGCTTCGAATTTGCTTCCTCCTTGTGCGTGCCCTGTCCTCGGTGTCCACCGCTCCGCCAGGCGTTGATAAGGTCGGCTTTAGGCTGCCATGCTATGGCGACTCCTGTTCCCCGACCTGCTCCCCTTCCGTGGCTAGGCGCATGAACATATCCGTGCTCCACACTGGGGGCACCGGAGGGAGATCTCGACGGAGCTCGTCAGGCGCTTCAGCAGCACCTGACAAGGCAGCGATCTTGGTCATCACCCATTCCGCCTCGATGACATCCCTCAGCTTGGTTTCATCGCCTTTGTCAACACGGAATTCCTCGCAACGGCCGGTCTCCCAAAGACGGCCCTGAGAATCTCGGGCAGATAAACCGCGACAAGACCATGTTGACGTCTGTGCCAACGACCGCTGTAAGGATTGAGCCATGTCGTTGATATGTTCATCAGTGCTAACGTCGACACAACGTCTGTACTCGAGCATTTTGGGGGCATCGCTGGGGTTCACGTAGTGCGACTCCACTGCCTTAGAGATGGAACTGGGCAGCCAGTTCCACTCCACAGAAGCGTTGACGTAGGTGCGCCCAGACTTGTTGTCATCTGCGGCCGGCGGCGAATAGTCACTGGTGCCGACCCACCGAAGACCGAAGTACGCTTTCCCCCAGGCGGTGTGAAGAGTCGGGCTCAGACAGATCATGTTCCATGATCTGTCCGAGCTCGCAAGCTCCCCGCTCTCGGGAGCAAAAAGATCAACCAGGCGGCTGCGAAAATCCTGGGCCAGGACGAGTGTTGACCTTTGGAGTGCGATGCGCGTGTTGTCTCTATTTTGAGATGATCTGTTGATGGCAAAAGGCCAAATATGGCACACCTCGATAATCGGGTCACCTGTGAACATAGAACGAAAGTAATGCCTCTCGGGGATCTGTGTCGGGCTAGGTCAGATACTGTACAACAAAATGTAGCACGATTGCACTATGCTGAAGACATCATGAATGTGACAGAGAGGGCCAGGGGCATAGCGGGAAGAGAGTAGAATACCATTTCGCGGTCCTTCATGGATCTCCTTCGTGCGACGTCTTCGTGGGCCCCCGACTTGTACGCCGAGGAGTCCTTGTCGGATTTGGCGCCGCTGATAGAAGACAGAGGCCTCTTCAAGTCCTTGGGCTTCTCGGCCTCCATCTCTTTTGGACGAATCTTTGGTGGGTTCTTCTGTAAAACTGTTTCGTAGACCGTTAGCAAAAGGTGATTGGCTGGCGAAAAACTGCAAGGTAGTTAGTTGCTCACACGTAGCCAAAAGACACTCAGTTTGGTCCAAGCTCTGGAAGATGGCCTCGCCATCGCTGGCGTTGACAAACGATGAGAGATTGTCCATGTCGACTGTCAAAAGCACCGCAAGATGAATTTGTGTAAGGTTAAAATTACGGAAAACCTCAGCCCAATGCTGATCTGGATGAGCATTGGCTGATGCCCGAATCTTGGTGACAATCCTTTGCGAAATGCGAAGACGAGTCTCAATCTCCTCCAATGAGCACATTTGGTCAATCGAAGCAGAAAACTTGGGACGTGATGTCATTTGCTTGTAGACGTTCAGTACAGTCGGCGAACTGGTTGTATCCGAATTCAAAAAACTGTCGGCAGCCTCGAAAAAATGCGGCCCTTTCACTATCCGGGAGGTTAACCTCCCAAGGAAGGGGCATGTTGCTGTTTTGATTGATTCGTATTTAGCGCTTTTGATGAAGATGATGATTACAGAAGAGAGAGAAGATAAAAAAGCCTCGATGGACAGAAAGACGGTATTTATATGCAGCCATAATTGGTGGTCACTGGTCATCACCTGTAGGCAGCTGCCGCCACTCACTTTGTCACTTCCGATGGTTTTTGCCTTTGAAGTCACTGTCCTGCAGCTGTACGCAGCTGTCAATACGCAGCCATACGCAGCTGTCACTACCTCCTGCCCGGGTAGAGTTAATTCTAAGTGTGACGCGCGAAAACCTCAAACGTTCAACCTGATCCTACTACACTCGCTTCTGCCGTTGTGGGCCTGTCTTTTTGTTTTCCAATTCTCCACAACGACTCCTGATTGCGTGTTTGGTTAATGTTTGGTCATTCATCATCAATCTGCATCACCAACTGTCTACCTGCATTGACTCCTGATTGTGTGTTTGACTGATATTCGGTCAATCATCATCAATCTGCATTATCAGCTGTTTATATCCGTGCATTATTCACATTTACACGTGCATGCAGTTATTCCTAAGAAAGGAAGGGGGCTCCTGCTGCGCTCCTGCCTTCTGGCAGTTGACAATACGGAGGATGTAGGGTATATACATAGCCAGGGGGCAAGTGTAGTGGGAATCTCTCGCCGAGAAGTTGCCTAAGAACTAATAATCAGGTACATAAATGTAAAGATACCCCTCTGGTGATCTCTTCTGTCTACATCAATCAACTTCACTCTTCGTTTCCAGGTTACTAACGTACAACACACTGTCGGGTGTGTGGTACAATATAACCTCATCTAGAAGAGTGATCGCAGACGCACAATACTTAGGAGCATTCATAACAAGCATAGAGTTTGCAACAAACAAGACCCTGCACAGGCGTCGGGGAAGGAGCCGTCAGGGAAGGAACCTCTTTCCGAAAAGAAAAAAAAAGAAAAAGAAAAAAAAAAACAGGAAAAGCGAACCTTGTACATTATGTAAGAAATATAGCTAGCCAGACACAGGGAGAGTAATTCCATTCCCGTCAAGACCATAATACCACTCAATACGCACTTCCTTGTTGTTCCTTCGTGGCCTTGATCCCATCCTCACAAAACCATATCGTGGAGAGACGCTACAAGTGGGGCACAGGGATCAGACAATCACACAAGTAGCATCTTTCTCTATCCATCGAGGAAGATGCCAACAATGAATATACATCCCTCAATATTGGCACCATCCATTGCTGCTATCTCGCCTCTACCTCGCGTCACTCCCCAGCAGACCTTGGCACTTATCTCACCCACCTGCCACAAGTACAGTCTTGTTTTCTGAAAACACTATGGAATACAGAGCTGTTGATTGTTACAAATAGGATCTGATAAAGCCCACAACGCAAAACCCAGTGACTCAAACATTCAATCTTGGCTAATCACTAAAAGTGTACATATCATGGAGGTTCCCCGGCAGGGACGGAGACGCAACTCCGCGCTTCAAGCACCCGCGTACCCCGCCGATATCGTACATATCTGCATGTATACATATGTGCATGCAAACAGCAAAGTTGATAGAAGCTGTCAAAATATCTTAATTCCACCAATTTTCAATATTGTTTTTCTATTCCCCCCAATTCTACTACTGTTCCAGTCTCCATATCCCATCACATAGAACCATGTCCGCTCCAGAGCTCAAGACAGGAGCACAGGTCCGCCTAGCCAGCCGGTCTAACCAGCACTTGAAGCCTACAGCCGGCCTAGCCCCCTCATACCTCCAAGCCAACCTCATCGTCCTTCCCTCGCGCTACGCATCCGACTTCCGCGACCTATGCGCGCGCAACCCCGTCCCATGCCCACTGCTAGCCGAGTCATGCTCACCAGGGGACTACGCCAATCTGAGATCCTACATCCCCGGGATACCATCGGGCGAAGCCATCGCCAGCGCCCTCGACCTACGAACCGACGCGCCCCGATTCAACGTCTACATCGACTCTGCCCTGAAAAAGGCTGGCGTCACAGACGTGACGGACGAGTGGGCGTCGGACCATGTGGCATTTCTCATCGGGTGCAGCTACAGCTTCGAGTCAGCCCTCGCCGCGGCGAATCTGACACCCCGCCACGTCGTGCTCGATCGCAATGTCGCCATGTACCGGTCCAATGTGCCGCTTAACCCGGCCGGGGTGTTTACGGGAGCCACATACGTTGTCTCCATGAGGTCTTATAGGAGGTCGGAGGTTGATAAGGTCCGCGCCATCACGAGGAGGTACCTCCCCACCCATGGCGAGTGCATTGCCTGGGGGTGGGATGCTGTCGACAGGCTGGGTATACGGGACATCGACTCGCCGGAGTGGGGCGATAAGCCCCTCACTGTTGACGGTAGACCGCTTGGTGCTATGAGGGGGGATGATGAGGATGTTCCGGTCTTTTGGGGTTGTGGTGTCACGCCCCAGGAGGCTGTTGTTAGGGCTGGTCTGGAGGGCACTGTCTTGGCCCATGCTCCCGGACATATGATCCTTCTGGATACCCTAGAAAAGGATATTCTAGTGTAATTGGAAATAAAGTCTTTGTATTTCTCATAGGTCAAGGTCAATATTACAAGTAGATAAAAACGTGTCGGCGTAATCATCCCCCATGTCTGTGGTGCCGGGATCAAATGAGTCAACTGTCCCGCCAGGATGAGCAGAGGACGACAAATTGAAATCGACAAAGGCCGTCATACCACCCATATCAGGAAGCATGGAAAATGCTGGAAAGTTTGCCGTAGGGGGTACATCATCTGTCGAGGATGAATCAGTGGCGGCAGTGACAGCAACGGTCTGGTTGGCAGAGGCCTGGAGGATGCCGGCCTTGACAACGGCTACACAAGGCCAAGTTCCCTGTATGGCATCCATGGCGTCCAGGATCAGCTTGAGAGACCTGGTGCTCTCAATGTCGTCAAGGGACGTAGCGCCAAAGTGTCGCTTCATGAGGACTGTGCTAGCGGCCGTGGATAGAGTCTGCACAAAATCCAGTGGAAGGCTCTCGTAGCGGTAGAAGCGGGAGTAGCTCCGTATGAGACGCAGGATGGCCTGCAGAGATTCGTAGCATATTTCAACATCCTCGCTTCCCGCCACCTCGGGGCTAGAGTAGAGCCGCGGTGGTGGGCGGTGAAGAATGATCATGACGGTGTGGAATAGCATGCTGTATCAAGGTATAAGTCAATGTGTTTGAGTAGGGCAGGATCCAGTTACACATACTGAAGATGAAGGACACAGGCTGGTATCTTTCCAACAGACCACTGGTTCCAGTATAGCTTCCCAGGCAGATTGGCCAGCCACCTCGTCAGCGACACGTGCGTCTTCTGGGCAGCCGTAGTGACAGCCGCCGAGTTGGGATTGACACGGCGATTCTCAAAGAGGTCAGTAATCATGCTATGCATAATCTTGGAAAGTTCCGCCTGGTGGATGAATGCGCCGACCAGGGCAACGCCGTCTTCGAATGCCGAGGCCGACGTGCCAGGAGGAGCAATGTACGTCTCGAGAAGGCCCTCCCATCCAGGGGGGTACGGTATACGTATTGTCTCAATTACATCCGACTCATGCAGGTACAACGCTGGTGGCCGGCCAAAGTACAAGCTGAGCTGCTTGTCGGCTATGAAGGCGGCCCAGTACACGCGACGGAGGACCTCACGATCAATAGACATCGGCGAAGATCTAGGAGCGCGACGTGTGGAAGCGGAAGACGAGGCAGGGGATTCTCCGTGCTCCATCCTGTACGTCTGGGTTGGGCCAGATGATTCTCCGTCAGGCTGGTTATCCCAATTTGCTGGATCAAGATGCAGTCCCATCTCGTGTGCTAGACGGAAGGCCATGCCGCAGAACAGCCACCCCTTCGAGGCATGACCGTGACCTGTCTCGCGCTGCGCAAGAAGGATCAGGGCCTGCAGGGCTGTCAGGTCGGGGTTGTCAAATGCAGCTGGCAAGAGAGCCTGGGCCTGGCTGGAGAAGATGTCGGAGAGGACCGTCTTGTCTGGATCGTCGGTGGCTAAAGCGCCTTGGCAGCAGATGGCGTAGAGCAGCATGTCCGAGTAGTACCGTCCCGAGCCGGTATCGTAGTCTCGCAGGAAGTACTCGCGGTACACGACCATATTGTACTGGTACTGCTCTTGGAAGAACCTTGCCATCAGGCGCTGGGACACGTCGTGATGCGGTGGGTACCGGAATCCCCCTTCTTCATTGTTGGCTGGAAGAGGTGGTGACCCGTATCCTTGAACTGTGAGTGATGATTGATGGTCTGCTGCATCGGCTCCCGAAGGGTTCGTCTGCTCTGAGAGAGGGGACATGGGAATCTGGAAGAGGCTCGTGCCCCCGTAGAAATGCGTCGAGGTACCCGCCACGAGCCGTCGTATTTGACCTGCCCGAGCTCGTACGAAACCTGATGGGTCGGCACCGTCCGCGTCGGCATTCACGCCTGCTGAGGTGCCGTTTGGCGACGATACCGTGAGGGCTGTTGGTGCTGTGGGACAGAAGCTGGCTAGCATGTCGGTGCGTTGCTCATCGGTCGCCCTTGCCAGTTTGAGAATGAAGACCTCCAGGGAGGCAATTTGGTTCTCGAGGGCCTGGACATAGCTCTTTGGGGTTGGTCTGTGACGATGGCAGGTGGTGGTGTTTGTCAGTCGCGAATGCCATGTTGTGAATTGGCGGGGTTATGGTTTAGGGTTATTGCGGGGTTGTTCCCCAAGGCTTCTCAACCCGAGTTGCTCTACAATGGATAACGATGATGGAACCTACCTCTGCTTCTCGCCGGTTCCTCCCCTCACACAGTCGTTTCCGGCTTTTCGGCACCTCCCACATGGTTGACGTCGGTCACATTTAATCTTGAGGGGTCGGACGAGATTTGGTCAGCGTTTCGTTGCATGTGGTGTTAGGGTCTGGGGGTTGGGGTTGAGTAGGGTCAACTCACCTTACGTCGTCGACATCTTTCACATCTAGCATCCACAGGAATTCCTTCTGTTAGTTGAGGAGATACAAGTAATACTATACACTAGACTGGTATCTTGTAGAAGTGGCTCTGTGATTTAAAACTCACGAAGTAGTCACCGTTTCGCCGATGGCCGTCTTGGATCGCTCAGAAGGGGGGTCAGCCATGATTAAGAGCCAGTTCTTCCCCCAAGACAAGTGTGAGACAAGGTTGTGGACCTGCGTGTTAGCAAGCAGGCTGCAAATGTGTTTTGCAAGTTGTAAGAATGCACGGCTAATGATGATGGCTCTGAGGAGTTGATGGATGCCAAGCCCAATTGAGTCTTATCACCGATATTGAAAAAAAGGGCGATAAGTAGCCGTGGGTGTCCGGTTTTCGCAGGCCGTTGATAACCGTCAACGAACCAGCCATTTGGTTCCGCGCCCTTCAATATTTCCAGGCAACATGGCACAAACCCAAGAAGACGGGTTCCACGCGTCTGTAGTATCCATGCCACAAGACATTGCCCGAATGGGGGGACACAACGCCCGTGGGTGGTGAGAATCCCAAGGCTTGATCTGGAAGCTGGACCCACAGGGCGGAAGCGCAACTCCGTCGTCCTCGGCGAGATAACCAGAACTCCCATAACTGCTGACTTGGTGGGCGTGTACACATGCGAGCTGCTGGGCGTTTTTGGGGATGTATATTATTTACTTGGAGAGATAATTCTATTCAAAAGAAAAAGGAAAAAAAAGAAAGAAAAAAAAAACAATTGCGAGCAGCTTCGTAATCTATCTAGCAAGGCAATTCCACTCCTCGACAATCAAAATGATCCCACGGTCGCATATTCGTGAACCCATAGGCGGCTTGGACAGTTGTTCATTGGCAACGCGCCAAGGTGCATGCAAAACGACGAGTGGCCGTAGACGCTGATGTCTCGTTTACTTATATGTTCTCCGTAGATTTAGGATCTATTGTCAATCATAGGCATGTCAGTTTGCCAACTTGATGGCAATCAATCATCTAACAATGCCGCAAACATACCGGAGAGCGGTATACCGCTGAGGGCCTTTGCCGCCCTGTGGGTGAATAATCCTGGTAAAGAGACCAGTCGTCATCTCCAGCAGACAAGCAGCATATTTGCCTCCCGTGATGGCTATTTATATATTTGACCAACTGCCAAGCGACCTGTGCCCCTTATACGTAAGCGGTGTTTGGCTGTGCCTCTAAGGCACATGCATGTATGGCCAGTTTGCGAAGAAAAATGAATAAATAAATAAACCCCCAAGGCATCAATTTCCGAAACACACGACAAAAGTCTTCTCATCACACGCATTGCAAATCACCAACAGATGGAAAATTCTGCCTTCTATTCGTCCTTTTTCTCAACTACCAACGAGTGTGGCAGCCCCGGTCAGACACGTTGCAAGTATGGATCGACATAACCAAGAGTAACATAGGTAAGATGCAGTAAAATGATGCTACCTCTGTGCATATATAAAAAAGCTGCAATTCCCGACCGGATCCTGAACCTGGACACACCATTTTTCCATGATCGACTGCACAATCCATACACCTTACATGCGTTATATGGTCTTGACCACCACGATGCACTTAATTCGATACGCATTCTTTTGCCTAGTTCTCCAGCACTCAATTCATGCCTGGAATATACCGGTGTACTTTCAACCACACGTATTCGACGAGCAGTACCATATCGGCCTCGGTCCTAAAAGCACACGTGGTATTGAAGATTCCTGCAAGCAAGTAGGATCCGACCCCGTCGACTGGGAGGTTGTCGAGGGCCAGATACCCCAGCCCATGGCTGAGATGCACAACGAGGACCTACCGGGTTCAGCTAAGAGCGCCCGTGGTGATGACGAGTGTTATGGAATGACGGGGACTGAGTACATTGCCTGCGAGTTACTCCCGCCTCGTTGGGTTATCTGGATCGCAGGTATAAGCACAGTCATATATTTCGCCCCTAGGGCTATCGACCGCTTACTGGATCTTGCAGCGATGGTTTACTACGGCGATTGGCATTCGGAGGCACGGTGGCGGCGACAGGGCAGGGTGTAAATGCACTGCGTGTCACCAGAAGCCGTTGTGCCTGTAGGATATCGGTGAGCAGTCAGGATGGAGACGATGTTATGACAAGAGAACCACCAGTATTCAGAGCGCCCTATCCCCCCACTGTACATACAAGCTTCCTAGACTCATACTTGGTTGCTGCACCCGCGATCTTTCCATGCCAAACCTACTGCCTGAGACATTATAAACTCCAATGTTTGCCGTCCGCCTGGATGTACCACGAAGCATACTATACCATACATGCACATCGACTAATATACATAGCGAAAGTCCAAAGCACCCTCGCCCGTCGCCTCCGCCCGATCGTCCGGCCTCTCCTCCCTGGATATCTGGTCCTTCTTCCGATTAAGCATATAAAGGTAGGCAAGCTGTGTGGAAATGAGGGCCATGCAAATAAGTGCCGATCCGAGAGAGCACCAATGTCCCAGAACATAAGGGGCGCTGCGGTAGACCTGTGGGGCTACAACACCAGCCATATTGCCGACTGTCTGCTGGATTCCAATGGCAGTAGCACGTCTGTAGTGAGGAGCCATGTTGTTGTTGATCCCTATTGTGAGAACTTAAGTGTTAGCATCGAGACTTAGATGGCAAGTTGGTTCCTGGAAATTGACTTACAGATCTCGTTCAGGCCGGGACCACAATACAGAGGAATGGCGATAAGGTAACACGCAAAGTAGCGCACACTGGGTCTATCTCCAACACCCAGGAGGATTGCATATCCGATAACAGCAAAGACATCAAGACCGAGGAGCAGCTATATCATACCCAGCGTCAGCTATCACGAACCGCCACGATGTTCAATGTTAGACAGTGGATTCAACTTACAGTGCCGCGCAGCCTCCATTTGTCGCCTAAAACAGCACTCGACTGCAGATTTCCTTGATGTCAGTATTTGCACGCCTAAATGTCTGTCGGGGGGATGATGTAGACTCACGAAAAATACCACACCACCTAGGAAGTACACAGGTACACTGAGATACTGTGCTTCCATGCTGGTAAAGCCGAGATCGTTCTTCAAGATCGAAGGAAGGAACGTGCTGAATCCGTAAAGAATGATGTCCTGGAAGAATTGGATAAAGGCGCTGTTTGAACCTTACTGTTAGAGAGATCCGTGGTATCACGACGCGTATAGGGTGATGTTCAAACTCACGTCAACCAAACCTTTGGGTCCTTTACCGCCTTGGCAACCTCTGCCCATTCGAAAACGAGGCTGCCGAGATACTCCTGTCTCTGAATCTCCCTCACAACCATGACCTCCTTTTCTTCCGGCTTGAGCCACTTTGCCTGTGCGGGATCCTCGGGTAGGCCAAACCACGCCCAGGAGACAGTCACTATCGAGATGATGCCTTCGATAATGTACAGCCAGCTGTAAAATTTATTATCAGAAACCCGCTATACTTGATCATACGAAATCAGCTGTAACATACCTCCAGGAATTGATGCCATGTCTGTGTCCAATTTCTGTGATGCCCGTGCCAATAAGACCACCAAACATGCCGGCAGCGGACACACAGCTGAACAGGTATGCTAGACGAAGACCCTGTCAGAAACCATGTTGGCGTTAGTTCTCTTTGCTACAAACGGGATCAAACACTGGAGTTAAAGACAAACTAACCTGCTCTTCTCTCTTGTAGACCATAGTGATATACAAGCTGAGACAAGGAAAGAAACCAGCCTCGCAGAGACCTAGAAGCAGCCGAACGGCAATAAGGTCACGGAAGTTCTTGACAAAGGCCGTCCCAATAGTGACAACAGACCACCCAAGTACCATGGCCGACAGGAGACGGTGCGGCTTGACCTTTCTCATGGCCAGCACAGCGGGTATCTCAAACGTGACATAGGTGGCGAAGAAGACGCTGACGGCCGTGCTGAACTGGGACCCAGACAGGCCCAAGTCCTCAACCAGCCCGGCCACGGCGGCGTTTCCAATGTTGCTGCGATCGAGGTAGGCCAGGAAGTAGAGTGTTGCGAAGAGAGGTGCGAGACGAAGATCGAGATGTCGGAGGAGCTTCTTCTCCAATTGAGTGTCTGGGGTAGGGATGGAGGTGACGTTGGCGTCGCTGGCTGCGTCGCCTGTTATCGTGTGGCCTTTTTCCACTTCGCTTTCATCTTTGGTGTCCATTTTGGAAATCGAAGGAGGGTAGTTTTGGAAAGAAGAAGATAATGGAAGAGAACAGGTGAGACCTTCAGTATGAAATGCCACAATCACAGTTCAAGTGGGTCGTTGAAGAGGCAGGTTCTGGTCTATAAAAGCTGTTTCGAACTAGGCCAAAGGAAGGCGCAGACACAGACGATAGAGGTTGGTTTCGAAGCCCGAGTCCAAAGGTATTGCCCAATGTTGGAGACTTGGATGTTATAGAAAAGCACGGGGATAGTAGATGCCAAATTAAAATGTGTTTATCCCAGGATCTGACTGGTATGAGAACAAGAAGACTCAGGGTATCACTATGCGTCCTGTCTTATCTAGATACCCCGGTCGCCCCATATACACCATTCTGCGGGCGCGGGTAACGATAGGCATACGTAGGAAAGCCGTGAGATGTAGATCGATAACACGGACAATTTGCTTCAGATGAGAGGTAAGCAAAAGCGAGCTTTTTTTTTCTATCCTTCCGCCAATATCAGCGAGGCTAAACCTATTGAGCCCTAGACTGTATAATAGTCCCTGCATATGGTTGATGGTCGGTATCAACCCCGGCACCTCACAACGCCAATGACTTATACATGAGCACATAGTATTAATTGAAGATGTTATTGCGGGCAAAAGACTCAGAGTTGTCTGAATTTTGATAAAACGGAGTACAATCAGCTCTGGTCAATACTGTAAGGGTAAGATATCAATGCGGAGGTTTCAATTTTTTTGTGTTCTTCGGCATCCTATCTGCCGGATATCGTAGTTCCAATCAGGGCCCACTCTTGATAGCGGCGCATGATACAAAAACGCGGAGGTGGATGTCCGTCATGTAAGTCGTCAGCCCTCGGACCAGACCTCGCTCTTACAGGCTAGTAAGGAACATTGAACACTTGCATCTAGAAACAGCCACATCACCGGTGGAATTCCGTCAGGTTTGGTAAACTCGCTTTCCCTAAGTCAGATCATCTTGTCACAGACACATAGCATTGCAAAGTGTTTCTTTTCGTATAGTCTACTACTGCGTAGTAATAAAGCACATAATACAAGTAACAAGCTCCTACGCCTACGAGGGAATTCGTCTTCATTTGCCACAAACACATCCAACTCCAAGTTCATTATTGACTAAGTCATCTACCTTTGAAACCTGATAGTTCGCTACAATGGCTTCCCCAGACAAGCACACAGTTGGATACATTGGCCTCGGCCTCGCCGGTGGTCCACTGGCGCAAAACATTGCCCTCAAGGGGTTCAAGATGGTAGTGAGGGATGCCGACAAGGCACGACAAAGCGCCTTTGTTAAGGACAACAGCACTCTCCCCATCTCCGAGGCCTCTGATACCCCCGAAGGCTTCAGTGATGTTGACGTGCTCGTTACCATGGTGCCCAATGGCCACATCGTCCGCGACATTCTTCTCGGAAAGGATGGCATCGCACCGCACATGAAGAAGGGTTAGTCCATGGAATTCTCTACAATGAAAGCTACCCTCATATTTATCTAACAGTAAGCATACGACAGGTGCCGTAATCGTGGACACTTCTTCCTCAGACCCCTTTGGAACCAAGCAACTCGGCCAGGACCTAGAGCAGTACGGCCTGCGTCTCGTCGACTCCCCCGTGACGCAGGTGCGTATGCACGGCATCAATGACGGGGAGGCAAGCTTCATGATTGGCGGTGCCAAGGAGGACATTGATTTTGTGTGGCCAGTCCTAAAGACTATGTCGCGCTGGCGCTTCGTCATGGGGCCCCTGGGCGCCGGACACGTCATGAAGACATTCAACAACTACGTTACTGCCGCCGGAATTGCCGCCCTGAACGATGCTTTCATCGTGGGACGCAAGATGGGTCTCGACCCCGTGCAGATCACTGATGTCCTCAACGTTGGCACCGGTCGTAACTACGGGACAGCTCACTCTATTCGAGCTGAGGGTCTCACGAGGACGTATGCTAGCGGGTACGGTCTCGCGTTGCTTGTCAAAGATCTGGGTATCAACCGTGATCTCTGCACCAAGATGGGGATTGATACTACGCTGGCTGATCATATGCATGGGCTTTTTGATGAGGCTCTCAATGAGCCCAATGTGGAGAGGAGTGCGGATTATACTGAGTGTTTGAAGCTCTGGGAGCGCAAGGCCGGGTTTGAGCTTCCTACCGCTGTTGACATTAAGGAGTGTGATGAGCCCCGGGATTTCGAGACAGAGTAGATAGATAACTATATAGTAATCACACGGGCTTGGTGGTAAGCCATTACTGCATACGGGTTCAATGAGAGCAATAATAATAACTATGGTGATGAGAGCTTCCTCATGTTTCGTGTTAGGCATTGATAGAATAATGGGGTCCATTTTGTTTGACTGTTAACCAACATGGTGTGCCAATACATTTACTCCATGAAACGATCGTGAACTCTTGCATTTCGATGTTGTTGTCTATGTATGTATGGAAAACACGTGTAAGTCCAAATAACTGTGCAGCGCATAACGGCGCTTACACAACAGAGTAATCTAGACAGTTGTGGACTAGGCTTCGACTCCTAATTGTACGGTTGGAATTGGAACAGGATGCTTCGATAAGAACTTCTCTGGAAGCGGACAGCCGAAGACCCAAAGTGTGGACGAGATATGTCCTATCCAGGGCTACGTGTGATGATCCCAGTCAGACTACAAGTCAACGGAGACGGAAGCCCGCTCCCCCATACAACACGGGTCCCACCACACCTCGCGACCGAGGACGAAGGCGGGATTCCGCCAACGTTGATGGATATACTACGTAGTTTCCGGGAAATAGCATCCGACATTTTAGGCTAGCTGCTACGATGATGGCCAACCAGTCCATAACTATGTCTTTAATTGACATTCCAAGGGTTGATGGTATAGTTGCCATTAGTTTAGTTCTTTCCCCTAGTTACATAATTTTTAGAGAGTAACACAAAGAAGAACAAAAGAAGACAGAAATAAGGGAAATAATTGAGGAAAAGACAAAGAACCAAGTATGGCTCCTGCAACACAGATCACCCTTCAGATGCCTGACGGCAAGAGCTGCCAGCAGCCTGTTGGTGTCCTCATCAATAACGAGTTCCGTCCCGCCAACGACAACTCAACGTTCGATACAATCAATCCATTTACGCAAAAGACCATATGCTCCATCTCAAGGGGCAAGAAGCCCGATGTGGATGAAGCTGTCGAAGCCGCTTCACGGGCCTTTAAAGGCTGGAAAGGTACCCCGTCCCAGGATCGGGGCCGGCTTCTCAACAAACTTGCAGGCCTGATGGAGCGAGACGTTGATGTCTTGTCCAGACTAGAGGTATGTCCATTTTCGTCACTCATCCATACATCCGGATGTTAATATAAGATCATTTCTAGGCTATTGATGCTGGCAAGCCGGTCAAGGTGGCCAGGGATGCTGATGTCCTGGCGGCAGTAGCCTGTTTGCGATACTTTGCCGGATGGTAAGTGTACACAAAATTCTATCACATATACACACACCCGAGACTAACAACGACATTGATTACAAGGGCCGACAAGCTAAAGGGCGACACCATCGAGACAGACGCCAATACACTGAACATGACTATTCGTGAGCCCGTCGGCGTATGCGGTCTTATCATCCCGGTATTGTCACCTCTAGTCTGGGACGTAAAAAACTAAACTGACGGTGACTTAGTGGAACTTCCCCATTCTCATCTGCGCATGGAAACTAGGCCCCTCCCTGGCCTCGGGAAACACCGTGGTCCTCAAACCCGCCGAGCTGACCCCCCTGTCCACACTCTACGTAGGCAAGCTTGCCGTAGAGGCCGGTTTCCCTGCCGGCGTCATCAACATTGTCCCCGGGTTTGGTGTTGAGGCAGGCGCCGCCCTGTCCAGGCACCCTGGCGTCAAGAAGATATCCTTCACAGGTAGCACGCCCGTGGGTAAGGGGCTGGTGCACGAGTCGGCCGATTCGATGAAGAAGCTCACCCTGGAGCTGGGGGGTAAGTCGCCCACTATCATCTTTGACGATGCCGACCTCGACAAGGTGGTTGAATGGGTGAATGGTGGTATATTCTACAACATGGGGTAGGTTCTATACTTATCCCCCTCTTCGTCGAATACAAACAAGCTGACAAACTCCAAGACAAAACTGCTGCGCCGGAAGTCGCGTGTACGTCCAAGAGACAGTGTACGAGTCTTTTATGGAGAAGCTCGTCAAGCGGGCTAGAGAAAACGTGCAGGGTGATCCCTTTGACGACAAGACATTTCTGGGTCCCCAGATCAGTGTCTCCCAATACGAAAAGATACTGCGCATGATTCAGACGGCCAAGACCCAGGGTGCAGTGTGCATCGCAGGCGGCCGGGCCAACTCGGCTTTGGGTGGCTGGTTCATTGAGCCGACCATCTTCAAGGACGTCAAGTCTGATATGGAGATTGCGAGAGAGGAGGTCTTTGGCCCTGTCCTGGCTGTCGCGCCTTTCAAGGATACTGACGATGCTCTGGAGCTTGCCAATGACTCGTGCTTTGGCCTCGCGGCCGGTGTCTTCACGTCGAATCTACAGACTGGTCTGCGTCTGGCAAAGGAGCTTGAGGCTGGTTCTGTTTGGGTCAACTGTTATGGTATGATTACTCCCCAGCTTGGGTTTGGGGGGTTTAAACAGAGTGGTATTGGCAAGGATCTCGGGGAGGATGCACTCCGGGAGTTCACCCAGTCTAAAACGGTGCGCTTTATGCTGTAATTAAGGGTTCAGAAATTCAAACCTAGTTATTGAGAAAAGAATATAAATGCAGAAATTCCTAGAAGAATTAAACTGGAGGCTTTACAGTTAAGCCCGTCAAAATGCGACCAGGTTAAAGAGTACATGGAGTTGGCCTGATGCAGCGAAGCTCCGGGGATCGGTGGGTCCCGGACTCCGGGAAAGTCTCCACTGCCGGCCGGAAGCGGGGAGCACCATATACGGTACGATGTTGTCAACGAGGGAAAGGCAAGCAATATTACTGGGAATAGTACAAAACATAGAACAAAATATAGAACATTCCCACTGTACGTATAAACACATTCGCGCGAGACAGGTTAATCAGCCGAGTACGTCCAGCCCGACTTCACCATTGCTCCTCTTCAAGTTTCACCACTCTGCGCAGCCGATCTTAACAGCGTTTCGTACAAACATGACACCGATATAACAAACATTCAGTAAATTCATGCGCATATCTCCTTCGAGACAGTGAACTCTGACCGACGGCATTCAAAAGAGGCCAAACAACGCATCATCGGCCGACTCTGTCCACCAGTCAGGGCTGATAGGAGGCGGACGATTCATTGGAGAACGAGGATGTGTCTGCAATAACTGAAGATGTGACCGGCTTTCTGGCGCTAGGAAAGAACCGCTGTGCTCGGTATAAAAGCTGACGTTTCGATTTGGTTCGTCCGCAAGGGGGTGGGGGGTTTCCTGCAGCATGTGCAATTGGCCTTCTGGAAGCGGTGATCTGCCACGATGACGCGGAGAATGACTGATGTTTCGGTTTGTCTCATCCGCAAGAATGTAGGGACTTTCCTGTAGCACCTGCAACTGACCTTCTGGCGCCGGGGAAGAACCGTCATGTAAAGCTGGTGGCTGGACCTCTTCATGAACCGGGATTCCAGCAGCATCACCCTGCCGCTGAGCTTCCCGATCAAGCTGGCGGAAGATGTCGAGAGCCATGTCTTCATCCATGCCAAAGTGCAGGCAAAACGATTTCGCATCAGCAAAGGATGTGTAGGTGCCGGCCCCGACGCCACCCTGCCGGACTTTCTTATCCACGCGCCACCGCAAGAGGTACCTCTGTTGTTGGTGCCGCGAGCAGTTTACCAGCTTGGAAAGGTTGGTTACGTTGACTGTGATGTCAGATGGATTGTATGCGATCCAGACGCCCTGGAATTCAATGAACCCGTATCGCTCTCCATTCCGGGGCAATGCGTCAGGGGCCGAAATCCTCGGTTGCTCTTCAGGCATTGCATGTTCGCGATCAGGTGATCGGTCTCGGTTTTCAGCATCTTCATCATCCACCAGGTTGAGATCTCTCGTTACATCCCGTAGGGCTGTGGGAAGTGGGGCCGTTTCCGGGATCTCAGTGTCGAGTGCCACTTCTGGCAGGGAAATTTGAGAATCGTCGGCCAGGAAGGAATGCTTCGTACACTCTTCGGCCGTCATCCGAGCGTCCGGGTCCATACTGATTGACCTTCTTAGAAAGTCGTACAAATGACCATTGTTCCCGCCTACCCAGTTCTTCTCACGAATCATGGACAACCAGCATTCGCGGTCCGCATACTTTGGCAACCCAACCCACAGCTCTGCAGTTATAATACCCACGGACCAAATGTCAATTTTGTTGGTATATGGCGGGTGCGCAATTTCAGGTGCCATGTACTTCTCGGTCCCAGCAAAGGTAGCGTGCTCCTGGTCTCCTTCAGCGGCGATCCCGAAGTCCCCGAGCTTGGCAAGTATAGGACTGCGAGATACTAGGAGTATGTTGCTTGGCTTCAAGTCTCGATGCATGATACTCCGTGAGTGTAGGAACACGACAGCTTTCAATACCTGGGCGATGATCTCCCTAGATTCGCTGGGCCTGAATCTCATCCTTTTGTGTTCTCCGTACAGATCACCATAAGCTGCGTACTCCATAGCTATAGTTGGGAGGCCCGTAGGGCCCGATGAGAATCCGTAAAAGCCAATGATGTTCTCCTGTGTTTTGTTAGCAACAGCCCCTAACGAGCCTTGGGATAATATATTATGCATACATGCTTGCATTTTTCAAGAACCTGAGCCTCTTTCCGTGGCTCATTCCTGAGGGTTGTGTTTCCAGAAAAGCTCTTGATAGCAAATATAGCACCAGTTATTCTATCAACGGCCTCGTAGACAATGCCGTAAGTTCCTCTCCCAGCTACCTTGAGAAGCTTGTAGGTGTCTGGAGACATATTGGTGCTTGGCGTCGAATGGGTCTTGATTTGTAGCTTCCTGAGGTCTGGCTCTTCCAATTCAAAAATCCTGAGGTATCTCCGGTAGGCGGTCGAAGACCTATCCACCTGAAAGCTGCCAATCGACAGTTCGCATCCAGGTAAATGTATGGTGTAGTAGTCTCCCCGTAGTAAGGCTCTCTGGGTCCTGAGATGGACATGTCCCGTTTCCTTTGACCACATGTTTGTGCCTCTCCTAGAGAGGTTCTTGAAAAGAAGCTCGCCCGTCTCCAGGTTGAACGTGATAGCGAATTGTTTTCTGCTAATGCCCATGTGGTGATTCGGGTGGAGGAGTATGTCGCATGCTTCTGAGTCCGAGCCGAGTATAAACCCAACCGTAACATCTTTTGGTAAATGCTGTGTTGTGACTCTCAAGACAGGCTTTCCCGCGATCTCTGGGGCCGGTGTACCACCCTCACTTGGGTCTTTCGAGAGTTCGGTAGCGAATTCGTCCTCTTCATACGAAGGCATTTCGGTTGCCCAGTAAGACTGGTTGTGAGGGCCACGGACGACATGTAATGCTTCTGAGTGAACTTGGAAGAGTAACAGCGCCATTTTCCTGCTGTAGGTTCACGTACGCTCCTTGGATGCATACTCCCTGCTGGGTGCCATATTGCGGATTGCTTCCAGTTTAATACAACGACTCATGAGGGGACAAGAGTACGTATTGCAAACGTTTCGTGCCCAATGCGTTGGCCAAAGCCACGAGTCAAATGTGTTGCAAGTTGGCTTTCCACGATTGGAGTATGCCCATATGCAGACCATACTACTTGCATTAATGTGCACATGTATGCATCGATGTTGGCCAGTCTGGCGTTGACTTGGAAGGTTGCGCTTCGTCCTATTAGCTCGCACTACGCCGGAGTCCATAACGTTGGGACCAACAACGATTCCCTCCATGTTTTTACCACAGCTTTCATAGTGAGCTCCGATACGACAAACAAATATACCGGTACTTCTAAGCTCTACGTCCAGCATTCAAGTTTGCAATCAAGTAACTACAACGTATCGCGCCGTTCCTTACCGTCCGTATCGTTCGTAGTCTTGACTCCGTGTGAGCACAGAGGTAGCTATAGGAGCATTCTCGTACACTTTAATTTTCCTCTCGACATTAGTCAATCAATACAACATCAGGTTGCACAGTGATCTCGGCCTTTTTTGGACGTAGAGTTTAGGGTTCCGGGTTATGTCCATATGTACATGTACAACTGCACGCAACACAACTGCACGCGACAGGGGTGGGGGGGGTCAGTAGCTGATCGGGTTCTCGGTATTCCTTATCTTTAGAAGGCCCATGGAATAAGTCACATGCACGTACATTTGAAGTATCTCAGCCATACAGCTGCTACCGCTCTACCCCTACTGCTGCCGCTCTCCTGCAATTGCTGCCGCTCTCCTGCAATTGCTGCCGCTCTCCTGCAATTGCTGCCGCTCTCCTGCAATTGCTGCCGCTCTGTTACTGCTGCCGCTCTACTCCATGTTACTGCTGCCGCTCTACTGTTACTGCTGCTGCCGCTGCTCTGCCACAACTCCACGCTTCTACAAGAGTACCTTGTGGCGGTTTGGATAAATAACCTGAATTTCCTGACAGTAGCAACTGGAAGGTAGTGCTCCGTACATTGCGATATAACTACGTGCCCTGTACCTGCTTCCGGGTCAAAACTTGAATATTTCCACTCACTGGCACGCACGGTACTGCCTGGAGTGAATGGATCATTCACGGAATAATATATAGCCGAGAATTTCCCAAAACCACGCCCTTTCCAGCACGTTCTGCCAACGACTGCCGGATCTTCTTTCCAAACATCAATATCCGAGCTCCACAGTCTCCACTGCATCATGGAGTACCTGGAGCCCCCAGACAACCTATCCCCGATACCGAGTTCGCGGACTGGAAGCACCCCCACGCCCCCACCGTTGGATCCCATCCGCGTCCTCCAAGGCTGTGTTCGGGCGATGCTGTTCGATTTGGTGTTGTCTCTTGGAGACGATGGCAAATCTGCTGCGCGTCAACTAGAAGTTCGGATATATAAAGGTTGGGAAATACGACGCAAGGATGGGAAGCCGTGTCCGGAAGATATCAAATACTGGGAGAGCTTACTTGAGCGCATCGACGTGCCATTCCAGGAAGCCTGGCACAAGTTCTATCCAAATGGCCGCGAGGAGCCCGACCCCGAACGCCGGGAGATTTTGAACTGGCTTCGACAAGTTGAGGACCCATCGAACGACAACGAGGAACTTGCCCATCCGAAAACCACATGCACCCAACAAACGAGCCCCCTACCACAAGCCCAAACAGAAAACAGAAACCGGTCGCCGCGCGAGCGCAGCGATAAATCTGACAAACGTTCAAAAAGGCCTAGACGAGAACCGATACCCAAGGCTGCTGCCCAAGCCACGACTCGAGAAAGCCTACAGTCAAGGCGTCGCACTAGTGCTGCCGCCTTACAGAACGGAGCCCGCCGAAGTAGCCGGATTGCAGCAAGACCTCGGGTCCGCTACGCCTAGGCGCATGGCTGTCGTAGCCAGCACTGGCTTCAGGTCGAGCTAGGCCTTAGGTTTTCCATGGAAAGTGCGTGGTGGCATCGTGAACTAGGTAAGGCGCCTTACACCAGGCACTGATACTCTCGCATCTCTCGAATATATGCTAACGTGGTTATGGCCAGATGAACCCCGTCGATATCCACGATGCGTACCGCTCCCCAACTCCAACAATTTGTCCAAGTCGGTTCCAAAACTACGCTGGTGTCTGCTGGGCTTGAGGCCGACCCGGGCCCGTCGACCCCCCGACCTACATTTGACTGTCGCGATGGCTTCAAGATTGGATCGGGTATCTCTGAACCTCTTGTGAGAATCAGTCGAAGTACATGTGGTGGCCCCGGTGATGGTGGTGGCGGGGGCTGAACCCTCGGCGGGCTAGCCTGTTCGACCTGCTTGGGCTGTTTTTTCTCGATGGCGTTGTTGAACTACATGCTGCTTTCGAAGTCTTCTTCTTTGATTTCTTTGCCTTGAAGTTTCGATCGTATGTAACACCCCTGCTCCCTTTCGTAGATCGATGGGAGTCGTAGCCTTTATCTTGCACTTGCTGAAGAAGATGCTGAGCACTGAGCACTTGGCTACGAGTTCACGTAAAGTCTCCAATGCAGGCCGGGAGAACCGTAGCACCATGCACACACTAAGGCTTCTATGCCCCAAGAAGAGGAAAGGCAGGTAAGATTGAATACTAGTAATGATGAACAAAGGCGATTCCCATGGATAAGCATGCTCAGTTGGATTAACAGGGAGGTAGCATTGTGATGGACAAGCTGTAGCAATGGCAACTCTTGCGGTCAACCCGTAGTAGGTGGAAGTAGCATGAGCTGTCAGTAGTAGATGACGTCGACACTCCTCCTCCGCATGGATCACCATCAACATCCCAGCAGCCATGAATATGCTTTGTATGCTCGTACATCTACAGGCTAGACTTCAATACTTGCACTAGAACATACCACTCCCCCTCATTCACGGACCATGTTCGGCATCCTTTAACCCATGGTTCCTCCCGCCCGTAGAGTGCTATTGCACACACAAAGGTCAAAAGGAGCATGGGAGGTATTGAAAAGATTCCGAATCAACCCCGCATATACACACTTGTAGGTAGTTACACCGTTAAATTCTCTTCCGCGCCATCACATCGCCTTTTTGGCTCCCGATTCATGTAGCTCAGGATACGCCCAGAAAAGAACAATTGTTACGAGAGGGTGTGTGGTGAGAGGATGTCATTTGATGCTCGCCTCCCACCACAATTTGAGGCCCCGATAGACCGATACTCCCTCCCCAGGTAACATTCCCCTTGGGCTACCTCATTGAATCAGTTGGACAATCATCAAAGTGGCGCTAATCAATTCCCTTCTCGTTTCGTATGTGTCGTAATGTAGCTGTCTCTTGTTTCTTTCTCCCCGCATCTATTGTCACTCTAGCTTAGCTACACCAGAACACGGGACCATGCGAGTAAGGTCTAGATGGTGTGTGTGTGGGAGAAAATCATATTAGAATCCGGGAGCTCACTTCCGTCTTTTTTTCTGGCTCCAACTCTTTTCTCTCTTCTTACAACTCGAACTCTTTGTCTTTGAATAAAGCTCCTCTCATCTTGTTCCTCTTCTCCCTTCCATTATTCTACTTGCCTTCTCACTTCATCGTCGACTTATAAAATCCGTTTCTGCGACCCTCGCGAAAGCCTGTGCTGCGTTCCCGCCTTGCCTTCTGTACTCGACTCACGTTCAAATCAACAACAGAGAAACAACATTGTTCTCCCTTGGCCATTTACAATCACTTCGAGGCAGAAAGAAAACACAATCCGACCTTTCGCTCTTCATCATGTAAGTTTTCCAACGTTCAGTATTGCAAATTGCCCCCATCGTCATTGGTCCCCCTCCATGATAGCGCAGTCCCTCGGCTCCACCCATCTACGTCAAGGATAAGCTCGGGATTGCGGGGGAGGACCCAACTCGCCCCGCCTTACTCGTGCACTATCCGGGGAATCGGGCCCCACCGGGATCTCGAGGAAGGACTCGCCAAGGAGCTCAACATACCATCCACGCCGCTGTATCTCTTGCTCGCTTTGCCGCATCATTCCACGTGCAAGAATTTGGGCCTACTCGGTTCGAGCGGGCGGTCGGGTCAATGGCAAGATGATGTCAGCTATTTTGGGTTGCACGAGCTGACCAGCTCACCTCGAGCTGGCTCTTTCGGGTCCGGCCCGAATCGCATCAATGAGATCCAGAAAAGCTCATATATGGCTAACATGGCGCTCGAAAGTCCAGATTTACTATACACACAACTACGCATACACTCGCTCACATGATACGTATCTGAACTCGGTGTCTAGCCCGTCAGCCCGTGTACACATCAACAGCATACGCATCTGCCCCCAACCCCCTCCAACGACATGACATCCGGAAGTTTGAAGCAGGCAGCCGAGTCAGCCCGGTCCAAGGGCTCCGAGATGATCACCTCGGCCAAGAACGAGATCGTCTCGGTGTCCTCAGGTATCGTGCACACCCCAGCAATGCGAGTAGCCCTGCCCTTCATCAACGGTGGTCTGAGCGGTATGGTGGCCACGACCATGATTCAGCCAGTAGACATGGTGAAGGTGCGCATCCAGCTCGCGGGCGAGGGCACATCCACGGGTCCCAAGCCGACGGCCCTGTCCGTGACGCGTCAGATTGTCAGCAGCGGACGCGTCATGGACCTGTACACGGGTCTGTCGGCCGGACTCCTCCGCCAGGCCGTGTACACGACGGCGCGCATCGGCTTCTTCGACACCTTCATCAAGACGCTGACGGCGCGCGCGGGTGAGCGCAAGGTCGGCTTCGCCGAGAGGGCGGCGGCCGGTCTCACGGCAGGTGGCCTAGCAGCCATGGTGGGCAACCCGGCTGACCTGGCGCTCATCCGCATGCAGAGCGACGGGCTCAAGCCGGCGGCCCAGCGCAAGAACTACCGCTCCGTTTTTGACGCTCTGTCGTCCATTGCACGATCCGAGGGCGTCGGGGCGCTTTGGGCGGGTGCGGCCCCTACCGTCGTACGTGCCATGGCGCTCAACTTCGGGCAGCTCGCCTTCTTCAGCGAGGCCAAGGCCCGGCTGCGCGACAGCCCTGACTTGACGCTTTCCCCGCGTGCCCAGACGCTCAGTGCCAGTGCGATTGCGGGTTTCTTTGCAAGCTTCTTCAGTCTGCCGTTTGACTTTGTCAAGACGCGACTGCAGAAGCAGCAGAAGGGTCCGGATGGGAAGCTGCCCTACCGTGGTATGGTGGACTGCTTCGCCAAGGTTGCCAAGGACGAGGGCGTCATGCGCTTCTATCGTGGATTCGGGACGTACTATATTCGCATTGCCCCTCATGCGTAAGTCAATTCCTCTCTGTTATTTGCTATGTTTTGAAGAAGAAACTGCTGACTGATGATCGATGTAGAATGGCCACTTTGATTGTCGCTGATTACCTCGGATGGTTGACCAAATAGAGAGGGGAAGGAGGATGTACCTTGATGATGAAAGACGCGGTGAATTTCCTGTAATTATTTCCATGGCGTATGGTTTCTATACTCTCGTACTGTATCTCCTTGAGCAGTTTCCTTCAGTCGAATGAGAATATGTATTCGTTTATAATAGCAGAAGCCCGATATTCAATGTCTAGCTCAAGACCCTTCCTCGGTTGCAGAAGGGAGAGACTGTACGACTGGCTGGAGCTTGGCAGGTGCCAAGATGGGAATGGGCTGGAACAGCAACAAAAAAAAAAAAAAAAAAGAGCGGCAGAAAAGCCAAAAAAAAAAAAAAAAAAAAAGAGCGGCAGAAAAGCCAAAAAAATTATGCCCAAGCTGAGACTCGAACTCAGGTTTCCACGGAATTGGTATTAAACCACAACGTGGTGCCCTAACCACCTAGACTACTTGAGCTGATTTCCTATCGGAAGTGACGCTTGGATGATTGGATCCGAGGTCTGTGACTTTTTCCTGAGAATAATTTCCTTATGGGGGTTTGACCCCCCTGCTCATAATTGACAAGGGTCAAATAGCAGCATACTCCCGCCAACAATCAACCTTTGCCAACGCCATTGTCGGTGTTGTTGTTTTTTTGCTTTTTTTTTTTTTTTGGAGAAAAAATGAAGTCTTACCTGATCAAGAATAAATCCCCATCCTCTCCCATGATCATCTTATAATCATTTCGAATCAACACTGATGCACAGCTTGTGTAATCCCCATTTGCGTACAGAGTCCAATCTATCTCCGCTTGTTTCACGTGACTGCGCGCCAGACACCAAGGGTCTCGTCCCGCGTAAACTGATGACGCAAAGACACCCCGAACTTGTCCGAACCGTGAATATCAGCATGCGCATGACGTCGCGTGCCGCCCGTTCGGTGCCCAGGCAAGCACAATGGCACGGCGAAAACGCACAGATACGGCCAACTCCAGTACACGAGGTCCAGCAGGCGTCTACGAAGACATGCTGGTTGAGGCCGGTGTGTCAGGACAGCCAGAGCGGCAGCAGCAGCAGCAGCAAAGCTCACCACAAGCCGACCGGCCGCTGAAGAGGCGCCGCGCAGGTCGGCATTCCCAAGAGGGGGATGCAGTGCCACAGAAGCAAACAGAGAATGGCAATGATGATGAGGAGGGCGTCGAGTTTGAAGATGTCTCCCTTCCAGCGCCGACAGTCCAGACTATGAAGATGGATTCCGACGAAGAAGACGACGACGACGATGATAACATCGAATTCGAGGACGTCGACTTCACGACATGGCTTAATTCGAGCGCACCAGCAGCGAACGATAACCTAGAGTTGAACCTGTCAGCTGAAAAACCAACCTTGGCGCCGTTCAAAACGGCGGCTGAACGGCGTCGCAAACCCATGACCCGCGAGGAGAGACAGCAGCGCATTAATATCCACCAGACCCACGTATTGTGTCTGCTCTTCCACGCCGCCCGGCGCAACCAGTGGTGTAACGACACAAAGGCCCAGGAGCACCTGCGCCGTCGCCTAACGGACAAGATGGTCATGTACCTGAAACCCGGGGCCAACTTGTCGCAGTTTGGTCGCGCCGAGAGCCTCAAGAATGGTCTGCGTCAGGCCGACGTCATGTGGAAAACGAAATTCGAAAAGACAGAGAGGGGTCTGCGTCGTGCGCGCTGGGCTGAAGACGCCGAACAATTGCAGAATGTATGTATAGGCGCTACTAGGTATCCTACGTGGCACATGATTGCTAATGTATTTATTTTTGAACAGTACGAGCCCCCAGAGGACATGGACTCTTGCATGGATCGCGAAGATTTTAGAAACGCAGCCAAGTCGCTCCAGGGATCACGCGACGTGGGCGCGCAGCTATACTGTGCCTTGCTGCGTAGCGCGGGCGTGAGAGCGCGGCTGGTCTGCTCCCTCCAGCCTTTGGCCTGGGCGCCGGGAGCTCCGACGCTTCCCAAATCCAAGGGCAAAGGCAAGGTTAAGGCGGAGGCCAGGAAGGCCTCAAAGGACGAGCTGTTGCGCACATCGATGGCGAATTTCCAGGCCAGGGCTGCGGCAGCCAGGGAATCGGTGGCAGCAGCAGCAGGTCCGCCTACGGCACGCCGACGGCTGGGCCACCCTGGCGCGGCATCATACGGATTCGAAGCGGCATCCCCGTCTCCGTCGTCGCCGGACCGCCGGCCAACCTTTGCGACGCCCAAGAACATCCGCGAGTCAGCGTACCCGGTCTACTGGGTTGAGGTACTAGACGTCGGGCACCAGAAATGGCAGCCCGTGGACGCCGTGGTGACACACAGCTTCTGGAAGCCTCATGTGCTAGAGCCGCCGGCGTCAGACAGGGAGAACTGCATGACCTACGTTGTGGCCTTCGAGGCCGACGGCACAGCAAGGGATGTGACTAGGCGGTACGCCAAGGCGTACACGGCCAAGACGCGACGTCTACGAATCGAGAGCGGCCTAGAAGACGGTACAAGGTGGTGGCGGAAGGCCCTGCGCCCCTTTGCCCGACCGAGGCGCGAGGACCTCGACCAGATCGAGGACCATGAGCTGGCGGGTGTCGAGGCCAGGGAGCCCATGCCGCGCAACGTGCAGGACTTTAAGGACCACCCTGTCTATGCTCTGGAGCGGCATCTCCGTAGACACGAGGTGCTTGTCCCGGGGGCCACACCGTCTGGCACCGTGGGCGCGGGGGCCAAGGCTCCCCTAGAGAAGGTATATCGTCGCAAGGACGTGCGTGTGGCCCGCACAGCGGATAAGTGGTACCGCGCTTCAGGTCGCGAGGTGAAACCTAACGAGATACCAGCCAAGTGGCTGCCCCCCAAGAAGTCGCGCGACGATGATCGCGACGGCGACGGTCACCACGACGATGCAGGCACGCCCGTCTACACGTTGGACCAGACGGAGCTGTACGTGGCGCCTCCTGTGCGCAACGGCCGGGTACCCAAGAACAAGTTTGGCAACATCGACGTCTACGTGCCCAGCATGGTGCCCCGCGGCGGCGCGCATGTGGACGAGGAGAATTCTGCGCGCGCGGCATTCCTACTGGGCATCGACTACGCGCCCGCGCTGACGGGCTTCTCCTTCAAGGGCAGGCAGGGCACCGCCGTGCTGCGCGGGGTAGTGGTGGCGGCAGAGCACGAGCAGGCGGTGCGCGAGGTGCTGGTGGGGCTGTGCGACCTGGAGAGGGAGGCGGAGCTCGAGAAGCGGAGGGTGATTGCTCTCAAAACCTGGAGGAGGTTGCTCATGGCTCTGCGGATACGAGAGAGGGTGTGGGCTGGGGTGGATGAGGGGGAGAGGAGGGAGGCTGATCGACAGGCACTGCAGGGACGTCAAGTCAGTGGTGGCGATGATCCTGATGATGATTATGATGATGGCAATTTGGAGGATGCGCCGAGCGATGTCACTGAGGAGTTTGACATGGTTGTTGATGATGAAGGTGGAGGAGGGTTTGTTGTACCCATGGGTGATGATGATGATGATGATTATGGTGGTGGGGGATTCCTTCCTGAATGATGGGTATAGGGTGTAATACTACTTTTTGGCTACAATTATATAAAATGAGCAAGATGTAAATGAGCAAGTAAAAAAATAAAGATTGCTGCAGCATCCTGGTGGTGAGATTGGAGACTCGAAGAGGGCACATGTGTCTCAGATGGTGTTGGGGGATTAGTGGAGTAGTGAAACCTGTATCGTGGGAGACCTAAAGCTGCTACCTGTGCAGTTGGTTACAGACCATGGGGAAATAATAGGTATTTTTTTACTTTTTCCTCAACCTTGGCTTGATGACGCGTAATGGAAAATCTTACATACAGATACCTTGTACACAACACGAGGAAAAGTGCATCTTGGCAAAGGAAGGATCAAAAAGGTGATAGTATGGGCCAAGATGGCAGTGAATGGGTGAAATGAGATGATCAACACATGGACGGGAATGATGAATGATGAATGTTGGTAGGGGAAGGCCTCCAATGTGCCAATCCCGGTCGTGCAGGCAAGAAGCCAAGAGCGTGCGGGATTCGACTCCGCTCCGCAACCTGCAATTACTCGCCACGAGCAAAGTCTCACTAAGCCCGAAGCCGGTTTCAGCGACTTGGCGTTGAAGACGCTGTTGATGGCGTGCAACGGCGGCCGTTGGTGGGTTGAGACCACTGTATGTACTGTATATTTAAGGGCCAACTTTATTTTGAAAAAGGTCCGGTCCATTTCCATACATGTATCCGTACTACCAGAGGAATGGGTAATATCCGTGAACTATGGGAAAATGAGAATAGGCTATAGTACATACATACTCAAATACGCAGGAACACATGTCCTCTCACTCTAATAACAATGTTCTATTCCTGAGCAGTAGGGATGAAATTATCTCTGTGTACAGAGGAGGAATACTGCAGTGCGGCTCTTGCCCAATTCGATATCTACCCGGCGGCCTAATACTTGACCCGATCAATTTGAATCCCGTCTCCTCCTCTCAATCTCCATACGAGCAATACGACTAGTAGGAGACCCGGGGAGAGAATGCTACCCACCGCCAGCGGCCGCTTGGTGGTGCTGCTGCGCCAGGGCCAAGAGCACGATGCGCCGTTCATTCTCCACCTCCACCCCAATCGGGTATGCAAACTGGTAACTCCGCGAGCCTGGGACACACCACACCACACCACAGCGCGCGTGTCGCAATTGATTTCTTCTCTCATGTTTTTTTTTCCTTGTCCCTTTTCTTGGTTTTGTTTCTTTTCCCACCCTGTCTTTTTTCTCCCTTTTCTTTCTTTCGGTAGCCTGCATGTGGGAGAAATAATGAGCCAAAGACGAGGCTCTCCCTATTCCCTTCGTCATTATCATTCGCCCCATTCTAGGCTCGCACCTGCCTTCTCTACGTGAGGCCTTTGTTCCTTCCCTTTGATGTTGATTCATCAATCTTTCTTCCCTACGACAATCGCTTACGCTATTCCCACCCCAACTACTACAGTAATAAATAATATTTTATACTACTACTCCGTACGTCTGTGACGACGGATATATCACCCCGAAAGACGACAAACAGAGTAATACTGGTACTCTTTTCACGTACGCCTTCCTTTCCTCCCCTCTCCGTCTCCTCAGGGAAGAGACGAGGACAAGAGGTCGTCCTCCTCCTCCCCGGCCCTCCGGCCCGCCCGCCACCATGGCCATCGTCAAGCAGATATGGACCTTGATGGTCAAGAACTGGCGATCCACCCTCCTCCGCCACTCGACAGCATGTATATTCATGGCCTTCATCGTACCGATCGCCCTGTCAGCCTTCTTCAGCTACGCCCAGAACCTGTTCGTCCCGCCGGCCGTCTTCGGAATCAGTGACGTCTACCCCGTCCGGTCCCTCGACAATGCCTTTGCCGCCGCCATCGGCAGCCGCCGCGAAAAGGTGCTCCTCGTCAACGCCGGGCCCTCGGGCGGCGAGCTCGACACCGTCCTCGACCGTGTAGCGTCCCAGATCGAGAGCACCAACGACGCCATGCGCGCCGTCCGCCTGGACTCCGAGGACGATATTGCCGCCCAGTGCCCCAGCAGCCTGCGCGGCGTCACCACCTGCTACGGCGCCGTCATCATGCGGTCCAGCCCCGAGCAGGGTCGCGGCGCCTTCTGGAACTACACCCTCCGCTCCGATGCTGCCTTCTCCAGCGCCCCCTCCAAGATCGAGGTCGACTCCGACTCCAACCCCCAGCAGGTCTACCTCATGCCTCTGCAGCACGCCGTCGACTCCGCCATTGCCAGCCTCGATGACAGCACCTCCAACGCCCTCGACGACACTCGTGAGCTGGCCTACACGAGTCTGACGCCCGATGAGCGCGAGACCGAGGTTCGCGAGCTGTACCAGCGTTCCATCATCAACTTCATGGGTGTCGTCTTTGTCGCCTCCGTCATCTGGGTCACATACCACCTCACTGGGTTCATCGCCTCGGAGCGAGAGAGCGGCATGTCCCAGCTCGTTGACGCCATGATGCCCGTTCGCCGCCAGTGGATGGGACTCGCCGCCCGCATCGTCGCCCACCACCTATCCTTCAGCGTCATCTACGCCCCCGCTTGGATCATTTCGTCCATCATCGTGCGCCAGGGCGTCTTTCCCCACACGAGCGTTGCCGTCGTCCTCTTCTTTGTCCTCCTCGCCGGTCTCGCCTTCACCTCCATGTCCATCCTCTTCGCCTCCTTCTTCAAGCGCGCCCAACTTAGTGGTATCACCGCCATCCTCTCCTGCCTGCTCCTCGCCATTCTCGCTCAATCCGTCACCCGACCCAATACCGTCACTGTCGCCGTGCTCTCCGTCTTCTTCTCTCCTTGCACGTTTGTCTACTTTGTCACCTTCATGGCTCGCTTTGAGCGCGAGGGATTGCCCACAGACCTCGCTCAGAACCCGCCCTCCAGCCCCTGGGAGCTGCCCGGAATCTTCTTCTGGGTTATGCTCATCATCCACATTGTTGGCTACCCTCTCATCGGCGCCGTCATCGAACAGTACCTATACGGCACATCCACCAAGGGCCGCCAGGTCAAGAGCGGCGCCTCAGCCGACCACGGCGATAATGCCGTCGAGCTCCGTGGGTTCAGCAAGGTCTACCAGCCCGGCTTCTTCTCTCGCATATTCGCCACCAAGGCTAAGCCTGCTAAACCTGTTGTCGCTGTCGATAACCTTAGTCTTGATGCTGGACGCGGACAGATTGTCGCCCTCCTCGGTGCTAACGGCAGTGGAAAGAGTACTACGCTCGACGCCATCGCTGGCCTGCACAAGCTGACTGATGGTACCATCACTATTGACGGCACCGGCGGTCTCGGAATTGCTCCCCAGAAGAATGTTCTGTGGGATGATCTGACCGTTGAGGAGCACCTCCACATTTTCAACCGTCTTAAGAGTCCGAACGCAAGGGCCTCGCGCCAGGAGATCATCGACCTCATCGATGCTGTCGACCTGACTAAGAAACGCAAGGCCCTCTCCAAGACTCTATCCGGCGGTCAGAAGCGCAAGCTTCAGCTCGGCATGATGTTGACGGGCGGCAGTGCCGTGTGCTGTGTTGACGAGGTTAGCAGCGGCATTGACCCTCTATCGCGCAGGAAGCTGTGGGATATTCTCCTTGCTGAGCGTGGAAGGCGCACAATGATTCTGACGACCCACTTCCTTGACGAGGCCGATCTTCTCGCCGATCACATTGCCATCCTCTCCAAGGGTACGCTGCGTGCTCAGGGCTCGTCAGTCGAGCTCAAGGACAAGCTGGGTGGCGGATATAGGGTCACTATTCACAAGACACCTGGCTTGAAGACACCTGATGTCGAGGGCGTGACCAAGAAGGAGACGCTCGACCTCATCATCTACGTATCCCCGTCCGCCACTCTGTCGGCCCGTGTCATCAAGGAACTCGAAGACGCTGGCATCGCAGACTACCGTTTCTCCGGTCCCACTATCGAAGACGTCTTCCTGCAGTTGGCTGAGGAGATTCGGGACGAGGAGGCTTTCCGCGGTGCCCATCAGGAGACGTATGCCAAGGAGAAGGTCCACGCGTCTCCAGACGAGGAGATTGACACAGCTTCTTCAGAAGATGGCCTCAAGCTCATGGACGGTCAACTCATTGGCTACTTCAAGCAGTCTCTGATTCTGTTCAACAAGCGTCTAACTGTCCTCAAGCGCAACTACTTGACATATCTCATCGCGTTTGTCCTCCCTATCTTCGCTGCCGGTCTCACATCTCTCTTCGTCAGTGGCCAAGACCTCCCTGGCTGCTCTCCCAACGACCGCAATTCAGAATCGAGCACCGAGGATGCCTTTACGCAGAGCCAGGATTCGGACGATGTGATCGCTCTTTTCGCTGGCCCGGCGGCCAGCCTGTCGAATGCTACTCTGGTGCGGCTCTTCGGGCCACTGTTTGCAGGTGACGGAGGTGACGGCGGCGGCGGTGGGTCCGGCGGTGATGTCCTGAGCAAGATCCAGATGCTTGACACATACGACGACTTCACCCAGTTCGTCAGCAGCAACCGCAGGAGAGCGACAACAGGTTTCTGGCTTGGAGACGACTCCAGTCCAGCTACGTTTGCCTGGGTGGCCAACCTCTTCATCACGAGCCCCATACTCGCCCAGCAATTCCTCGACACTGTTCTCACAAACACGACGATCCAAACGACCTGGTCTGCCTTTGCCGTGCCCTTCAGCCCCAGCACGGGTAATTCGCTCAACCTCGTCATCTACATGGCCCTCGCCCTCGCATGCTACCCGGCCTTCTTCGCCCTGTACCCGAGCCACGAGCGCCGGTGGTTTGTGCGCGGACTCGAGTACTCCAATGGTGTGCGTCCCGTGCCCCTGTGGATGGCCTACCTCGTCTTTGACTTCCTCTTTACCCTTGGCACAACCGCCCTGGTGACAGTCGTCTGGGTCGCCCTGTCGGACATGTGGTACCACATTGAGTATGTCTTTGTCGTTCTGTTCCTGTACGGCCTGGCGTCGACCGTCTTTGCCTACTTCATTTCGCTCTTCACCAAGACGCAGCTGGCGACGTATGCCTGGGCCGCTGGCACCCAGGTTGTCGGGTTCCTGATATACCTGATTGCCTACCTGTGTGTCATCACGTACGTGGCGGTTGAGAACATTGAGACGAGCCTCCGTGTTGTGCACTTCGTCATCTCAGCCGTCGTCCCCATCGGCTCAGCCATGCGTGCACTCTTTGTCACTACCAACCTCTTCTCAGTGACCTGCGACGGGCAGGAGATTTCCAATAATCCTGGGTCTATGCTCCAGTACGGAGGCCCTATCCTCTACCTGATTATCCAGTCCATCATCCTGTTCTTGCTCGTCATCTGGTTCGACAGTGGATCCGTCGGCTCGTCCATCCGCGGACTCTTCCGCAAGGACCGCGTGCCAGACTCGGAGGGCGACGTTGACGAGGAGGTCACCAAAGAACAGACCCGTCTGGAAGAGACGGGCTCGCAGGAGAATGGTCTGCGCGTCATGCACCTCACAAAGACGTTCAAGAACAACATTGCCGTCGACAACGTCACCTTTGGCATCCGTCGTGGCGAAGTGTATGCTCTCCTAGGACCCAACGGTGCCGGAAAATCGACCACCATCTCCCTGATCCGCGGTGACATCAAGCCCAGCAGCAACGGAGGCGACGTGTACATCGAGGAGGACTCCGTCACCAAGAGCCTAGCAGCGGCGCGCACGAACCTCGGTGTCTGCCCGCAGATTGATGCCGTAGACCACATGACGGTACGCGAGCATCTCGAGTTCTACGCCAAGGTCCGCGGCATCGCAGACGTAGAGCACAACGTCTCAGCCATCCTCAACGCTGTGGGTCTCGCATCGTTCGAGACACGCATGGCAGCAGCCCTTTCCGGCGGTAACAAGCGCAAGCTCAGCCTGGGTATCGCCCTGATGGGTAACCCTACAGTGGTTCTTCTCGACGAGCCGTCCTCCGGTCTTGACGCAGCATCCAAGCGCATCATGTGGAAGACCCTAGCCACCCTCGTACCCGGCCGCTCCATCCTCCTGACAACGCACAGCATGGAGGAGGCAGACGCACTAGCACACCGCGCAGGCATCATGGCACGCCGCATGCTAGCCATGGGCACACCCGACGACCTACGCCACCGGTTCGGCGACGTCCTACACATCCACCTGGTGCACCAGGACGCGCCGCGCACGCCAGACGCCGAGATGGACCGTGTGATATCGTGGATCCGCGAGACCCTGCCGACCGCCAACGTCGACGCAAAGACGTACCACGGCCAACTGCGCTTCCAGGTCCCAGCCTCAGACGTGCTAGACGTGACGAGCAGCATCATCCGCCAGAAACAGCAAACGGACAAGACAGATCACGGCGTGACTAGCGATGCCGAGGCCGCGGCCACCAACCAGAGCGCCATTGGACATCTGCTCATCCTCCTCGAGGAGAATAAGTCTACCCTCGGTATTGGACACTATAGTGTTAGTCCTACGACCTTGGACGAGGTATTCCTCACTATTGTCGGTCGTCATAATGTCCAGGAGGAGGGCTACGAGGATAAGAAGAGGCCTCTATGGAAGAAGTTGTTGACATGGAAGTAATGTTCTCTGTCACCGTTTTCTGTCCTCTTTCGTCACTTCTTTCCATCGTTGCCTTTTGAACATTGTCTTGTCTGAACATGTTGGACAGTCCATTTCTTTGGATATATTTCCCCTTTCCATCTCTGTTGATAATACCCCTGTCATTTTCTTCTTGTCTTTACTTTCCTTTTCTTTTTTTTACTTATTTGGCCTTTTTGGATATATGATAGAATCTTTTGCATAAAAGTAGAATTGACGCATACAAAGTCCAAGCCTCGGCCCTTTGCGTAAACAGTGATCCACAGTAGTCATTGCCTCCGGCGGCCCTACCGGGGGTTATGATCCTCGCTCCGCTCGAGACGTCCAGTGTGGTTAATATGCCTCCGGCGGCCCTACCGGGAGTTATCCTCGCTTCGCTCGACAGTGCCCTGATGCCGGCGCCGGAACAGGATCACACCTCGGCACAACACGACAAGGAGAATAAATCCCATGAGCACGAAGCAGTCTCACAATAGCCTCCTGGTCGAACCCCTCCCTCGTGAGGTCCCTCACCGCCACAGCACCATTCACCCTCTTCCTATCCGTGCTGCCCTTCCTATTCTGACAGCACCGCGGAACAGCTAGCACTTTCTGTCCGATGTACTCCCCCACCGCGTCGACATGAAAGGGCAGGATACCACAGTTGGCGAACTCGCCTTCGTCCTCATCCATGTCTATGATGTTGATCTGTAGGACTTCTGGGAAGGCTTCGTCCGGGGGGACTAGGTGGTCGAATGTTATGCCGTAGTAGTCTATTTCGCTGGGTGGGTGTTAAATCTCGTAGTGCAAGTGGCAATACTACTAGTAGGTTGGAAGGTCGTACTTCTTCTCGTGTATCCAGCCTGGGGACTCATATCTCATAACGAGGGAGTTTTCATTCTCATCATCGGGGTCTTGCCCGTAGAGATGTCGGTATGTTAACCTTGCTAGTTCTGGTCCCGCAGGCTGGATGGCAGGCGTGGGGTCTGAGTGGGAGATGTTCCACGCAGCGGAGGGGACGAGTCTCTTGATGGATACTAGAGGACCTTCGATCTGTATCCTCAGTGGCTTGTCGAGCGGGGGTGGATGGTGGGCATCTGCCGGATCGCGTATGCAGTCTGGTATGTGTAATGGAAGAGCCATGATGGATATGGTGATGCTGATGCTGAGTTAGGTACGGGAGAGTAAGGACATGCGGAATGCATGCACTACATTGCGTTACAGTGCAGACTGCTCTTCTCTCACGAGAGCACTGTGCGAGCTCGGGGGCCCAATGTGCATATTCTTCGATCTGACGCATGCCATTATTGGCAGAATCAAACCCAATATCTTTCTTCAAATCTCACTGTCAAAAGAGTAAAACGACATCTCGCCATCTAGAATTCAAAAGAGTAAAAAAGAAGAAGAGTAAAAAGATAAAGAATAGAAAATTCATTCCTGACATCTGCTAAATTCCAACACCAAACGCCAAAGCTCCAACCGTATGCGTGAGCATGGTTCCTTGTATAATTCCCTTTTTCTGTTGTCGTTTTTCGTTTTCTGTGTGTCTATGATCCGTTCCGTATATTATCATCACGTTAACGTGATGTACAAATATAAAAGTATATGATGTAATGTGGAAGTAAAATAATGTAAAGATGAAAAGAAGATTCATGTAAATGCGTGATGGAAATATGATGTGTATGTGAGAGTGTGTGAGAAAGAAAGAGTGTGTGTGAGAGAGATGGACAGAAAATGGGAAAGAGAGAGTGAGGATATGAGTATGAGTATGAGTATGAGTGTGAGTGTGAGTGAAGGAGAAACCCCTGGAAGAGAGAGTCTGTGTGAGAGAGAATCAACTCAACCATCCACCCCTCTCCCACTCTCCAGGTTCATAGAGACAGAATGACCGAACTTGAGGATCTCTAGTCCCCAACAACAAGGTATTCAACCTCGGAAAGTCAATGGGCTTGAGAATCCACCCGTCGAACCCGGCGTCAATGTACTCTTGTCTTCTCGTCTCTTCCAGAGAAGCCGAGACGGCAAATATTGGTATGCGGGGGGTGGTACCGCCTCCAAGGTCCTTCTGGGACTCCTCGAATGATCGAATCATTTTGGTGCTCGTTAGGCCGTCTACTATTGGCATCTTCATAGGGCAAAAATTAGCATGTAGCCATGTTTCGTGTGGTAACGAGGTGACCTTCTGGGAAACCGAGTACAAGGGAGACATACCTGCATATCCATGAGGATCACGTCAAAGAAACCCAGTTTATCCCTGTGTAGAGCCGCACAATCCTCACCGTTAAGCGAGCTCTCCACCATGTGTCCCGACTTCTCCAGCCTCTTCTGCATGATCTTGAGATTAATAGGGTTATCCTCTGCTACGAGGACCTTCAACCCTTCTTGTTTCTGTTGTTTCAGGCCGGCTGCACCCGATGTAGCGCCACCGCCACCACCAGTCGTGTTTGTCGTGCCCGTGGCTACGCTGGCCACGCTGGGGGCCGGTATGAGGAGGTCTGTGCTGGCTCTGGATTGGAGTTCGTCCAGGGTTGCCTGCTCTGCCGGCTCTGATGGGGGTACGACGTCATCTTGTGGAATCTTGATTGCGTGGACTGGCGGCCCGGACTCTGGCGCTGTCCTTGCTGCCGGTGGCAGTGATCGTCGGGATGCCAATGGGCTGGTAGGTTCCCTGGGCTCAGTCGAGACGAGACTGCTGCGCTGGGACGTGGCATTCCTCTTCGGTGAGCTGAAGTTGGGATTATGCGTGTCGTCTAGGTCCATGGGCGTCTGGATGGCCTCGATCAGACGGTCCGTGTCGCTCTTGTGGCTACCGCGACTCTTGCCGCTGTCGAAACTGTTCCTGCTCTTGATGCTGCTGCTCCTCCTGTCCAGTGAGACCCTGTGCGATCCGTCCGTCTCCGTTGTGACGTTTGCTGCCGTGGTACGGTCCAAGAGCATGATCTCTCCCTCCCGTGCCGCCGTCATGGATGCGGGTGCCACGTTGGGCACATTGTCGTCTGTGACTGTGGGGTCTGATGACGATGACAGTAGTGGTGGCGTCGACAGCGTTGGAGATTGTCCCTGTGTGGGATCTTCCAGCTGGGGCGACGCCGAGGCCGACTTACCGGGGAGGTGAAAGGGAAGTTGGACGACAAATCTCGATCCCTGGCCGACATCCGACTTGAGACGCAGTTGGCCGTCCATGTTGCGTACGGTGCGAGCGACAACGGCCAGTCCCAGGCCTAGGGTGCGGCCGCCGACAATGCTTCCCTGCGAGATGCCGCCAGAGAGTGTGTCGTCGAAGCCCTCAGAGCTGACTTGTTCAAGGTCGTGGAAGAGGGAGTCGAGCTGGCTCTGGGACATGCCAGACCCAGAATCCGTCACCACAAAGTCTACCAGTGCCTGACCGTCGTAGAGCTCGGCGACAAAAACCTCGACGTGGATGTGCCCGTCGTTGGTGTGCGCCACGGCGTTGGCCGTCACATTGGATATCACCTGGCGAACGCGATGGCTGTCCCCGTGGACGAATCGGGGCAGGCCTGGGTGGCGTATCACCTGGTAGTCGACATTCTTCCTACGCGTGTCGTTGATAAAGGGCGACGTGGCTTCCTCGATGCAGTTGAGAAGGTCGAACATCTCGTCGGGGACCAGGTTCTGCCCTTCCTCCGTCTTGGTCAGGTCGAGCAAGTCATTGATGACGTGGATGAGAGACTTGGATGCCGTGTACGACCGGGACAGGTTGTCGCGGGTCTCCTTGTCGATGCTACCCTCCAGGGCTATCTCGAGGTAGTTTATAATTGCGTTGAGCGGGGTGCGGACTTCGTGGGCCGAGTTGGAAAGAAGCAGGTGGGTGAGCTTGCTGCTCTCCATTGCCTGTTCCTTTTGCCGCCAGACTTCAATGAATTTACCTGCATAACAGTCAGTGTGGGAGTACGCGGGGGGGGGGAGGAACATCCAAAAGCTGCTTCCAAGAAACTTTTGAACTCACCATAGACGAGACACAGAACAGCCGCCGTCTCGACTTGTTCCTCGCTCCACTCGCGACATGTACCGATGACCGTCTCGTACCATGCCTTGAAACTCGTCCTAGGCTCCAAGTATCCAGCAGTCCCTTCGCGTACAATCTTGTCATACGGATTGCCCGCCCACTTGACCTCTTTGGACTGGCCCTTTCTGAAGAAGACGATGAAGTCGTTTCCGTTCACGCTGAGGGGCACATAGAGCAATCCAGCAATGACCTTGAACCCGGGAGGGTACTTCAGGTCGGGGAAATCCTCCTTGAAGTCCCGGGAGGCGACGACGGACGTCAGGTTGCGCACCTTGAGATACTCTAGCATAGCGAGGGCCTCCTGGCTCTGGGAGATGGTGCCCATCATCTTGGTCTCGCCCTTGATAGACAGAAGGCCCAGGTCGGCGTCGAAGAGGCGCAGCAGGTCGTCGGATGAAGCGATGATGTAGCCCGAGGGGTTCTTGTCGGTGGGCGTCGTGTTGATGAGCTTGCGAGCTTGCAGGCGGGATGCATAGGACAGGCGCTCAATATTGCGCGAGACAGTGTCACCGATGAGACGGCACATCTTGCGGATGGGGAAGGAAACGCGCATGCCGTGGTTCCCGTACGAGTGGCAAGAGACTAGGCCCCACAGGTCGTCGAAGGGGCTGATGGAGATGGACATGGATGATCGCACAGCCATGTTTGTCAAGTACTTGGTGTGGATGGGCGACATGGCACGCAAATACGTGTGGCTCATGTCCAGGGGCACGTCGAGATCCTCCTTTGTGCGACACACGATGCGCGCGCTCTCAAGGTCGCGGTCGTACAGGAGCCGCACCTTGTTGAGCTTGTACAGCTCACGGGCCTGTCGGGGGATGTCCGAGGCGGGGAAGTTGAGGCCATAGTATAGGTCCTTTGTCTGGACAGGGTCGACCAGCTCTGTCACCACCTTGCCATTGTACGACGAGTCGAACTGGTAGATCATGACTCGGTGGAATCCCGTCAGTTCCTTGACGATTCCCACGAGAATCTTCAGGAGGACCTGTAGGTCAGGGGCCGAGGCCAGCTGGTCCTGCACCTGGGACATGATGTCGAATACCTGCATGGCGCCCTGATCGCCCCTCGTCCTCCTGGCGCTACGCATGATGCGCAGAGGCTTGGCGAGCACCTCGGTGCTCTGGCCCCACTCCTCGGCGGTGGGAGCCGCGTGCAGAGTATCGGGGGGCAGCTCGGGAGCAGGTTCGTCTGGGGGTCGGGTGGGGTATTCCGGGTCGTCGATGGATTCGAATTCGCAAATGACCAGGTCCGGATGGGCAGGATTGATGTGGATGGCGCACCATAGCTTGTTGGACCTCCTCTTGCCCTTGGGAGTGCGTATCGACAGGCTGAAGACGTCGGGGCCGTCTACGACGGGGTCTGCACCTTCGTCTCGGATGAAATCGATGTGGTCCAGGAGGTTGTCCTGCTGCTCGTCGCTCAGGATCCTCATGAAGTCGCCAAGCTGGAAAATTTGCCGTGGTGAGAGGCCGAGGAATTTGACAGAGTTCTCGCTCACGTAGCGGGCGGCAAAGGCGCCGTTGGGCTCTTCGCGCAGGGCCACGAGACAGCCAAACCCCTGGACGGCGCCGGGCATATGGATGGGCTCGTCCTCGCAGCGCTCGAGGGTACCGTCGTGGCCGGTGATGACCGAGTGGCCCTCATCCGTCACGACGTGTGTGAAGCGCGTAGTGATGTGGGTAAGGTCGGCCAGAGACATGGACCTTTGATCAGATGGTGCTATCGAGCTGGGGGGCCTGGACCCGCTGGCAGCATCATCATCCTGGCGACCGAGGGCTCCCGATTCTTGACTACCGGCATCCGACACAGAAAGGATATTTTGCAAGGGCCCAGTCGAGCTCATGACAGAGGCGCGACGGGCGTCATCGTCGCGCAGATGGGATGAATGAGCAGAATGAGCAGAAGGGGCAGCTGGGGCAGATGGGGCAGATGGGGCAGATGGGGCAGATGGGGCAGATGGGGCAGATGGGGCAGATGGGGCAGCTTCTGCGCCGGTCCCTGCTCCCGTCCCTGACCCTGCGCGGGCACCAATCGAGTCGATACTGCCCCATCTATGGCCCTGAACCGTCGTGTCTCGCGGGGATACTGGAGCCGGAGGTTTTATATCCCAGTCTAGGCCGTTATATGTGCCTCTTCGGGAGCGCATATGTGTTGACCGCGAGGCGTTCGAGGGGGCGTCGGAAGGGCTAGTCGGAAAGTCTGGTTCGGAAGGGTCATTGAGACCCGGCGTCTTTGCAGACGTAGGTTCAACGCTGATGACGGATCGTATAGGGAAGACGCGATCGTCAGAGTGGTCGGAGCCGGTGCTCCATGAGGATTTGGGGTAGTGCGAAGAGGAGGGTGTCCCAGCGCGGCTCACGGAGGCTGCCTCATGTTGGGGGCCGTTGGTCGAGGCACGTGAGGGCGATGGCGGATTGACATTTGACCCATTGTCGTCGTCGGTGTCTCGGTCTCTCGTAGAGTCTCTCGTAGAGGGCTGTTGGTCTTGATGGCTCGTCGACAGCCATTGTTGTTGTGACGGAGTTGGCGTCGGTGGGGCATCCTCGTCCTGCGGACTTGAACCAGGATCCTTGGCGGAGTCCATGATGTCGTTTTTTTTGGTGGGGGGAGGGGCAAACAGGAAGAAGGAAGTGCGCACACACAAATATGAACAGCCGACACCAAGTCGAAGAGGAGGTGAGGAGGTGAGGAGGTGAGGAGATGAGAGGGGAGGAAGACTCTCTAGGTAAAAGAAGAAGCAGAAAAAAAGAAAGGAAAGATGATGGAGAAAAGAGGGAAAGAGTGATAAAGGGCAGGAGCGAGACAGAGAGGCACCTTCCTACATGGCCCCCTTACAACATCTACTTTGTATAATGCTGAAGCCGAATAGACGGCAAAGGCAGAATAGCCCCAAGCAGAGATGTTTTTTTTGTGACGATTCTATGAAGTCAGCCAAGGGGGGGAAAGAGTGTGACCAAGGGAAGGATTTTTTTATTTTTTTTTTCTTGTGAGGGAAATGGGGAAATGGAAAGATGGGAAAATGATCAAGTTCAAGGTTTAGACCGATCGAGACGGGAGACAAATCGACCATGTCTCTTGCCATCCAGCGGATCCCATGAGCTAGTACGAGAAGAGTTGCGATGGTGCGCGTAGTAATAGCAGTAGCATTACTTTTTTTTTCCATTTCCTCTTTCCATTTATCTAGAAGAAAACTTGTATTAAAACTCTTGAAACAATGTGAATTTCCCATATCTTCCATATCCCTTCTATGTTGTTCCCTCATCGTACTACACTACACTTGCGTCATGAAAATCAGAAGTTGCCAGATTTGGCAGGAGATTTCGTCGATCTACACTACCCTGCAGAGATGATGACCATCGCCAGACATAGATTCACGATACCACCATTCCATCAGAAGCAGGATGATTTGAATCTCCCTCCAAGATGGTCCATTTTGCCATTCTCGAAGAATCTCTCACGTCTTTCAATTCTACGAAACGAAAAAGAAACGATTGAATAAAAAACCCCTCCACCGACAGTGTTGATCCCCTTTTTTTACCCCTCTCCTCTTTCTCTCTCTCCCAATGTCCTCGTTTCGACCAACTCCCAACATCTCAATAACTTGGAAGAAATATGGAGATGGAGGGGCCGCTTTGGACGACGATCGCACCAATTGCCATGTTTTCTACTGTTCGAGCACTACTAGGTCGTCGGCATTGGAAGAGGTGAAATACTGACCAATCAAGTGTCTTTTCTTTCTATTTCCTCTCTCTTATATGCATATTCACTCTTTATACCTTTATACATGTATTCCGTACTCCGTATACTCGTATCCGTTTAGGCTACAAGTTACGAGAGTCTTGAGTGTGGTCGGTCAGTCACATTACAGCCTATTATCCACGTTTGTCTGCATTCAAATGTAAGCGCCCAGACTCTAGGCATTCTAGCTTACTGTCAATAAAGACATGCAGATCTGTCAAACATTTGTATCACCCGTAGTCTGTATTTTAAACTAGACAGCCACATGTGATGCAATACTATATCTCCATCTCCATCTCTCTCCTCACCCCCCCTCAGCCCTACGACATTAAACCCCACCGCAAGAGTCTCAACCAAAAGTCCAACATGCCTGGCGTCCCCTCAGGTCGGGGCTGCGAGGCCTGCAGGAAACAGAAGAAGAAGGTGCACCATTGCCCGATATCCTGAATGCATGAGATGCATCCAATGTCTGATAATTAACGCCCGTGACAAAAGTGCGACCTGGCCAAACCCGCCTGCTCACGATGCGCCAGACTCGACATCCCATGTCAAGGCGCAGGCCAACAACGCTTCAAATTCGTCAACCAGACAACGTCATCCTCATCATCCTCATCTTCATCCTCTTCCTCTCCTGCCATCAACTTCAACGTCACCAGTAACCCCAAGGTCAAGACCAGGTCCAAGCCCAAGCCCAAGATCGGCAACAGCAACAGCAACAACGTCGTAGCCATCGTCAGAGCACCAGCCCCAAACCCTCTCAGCATCATGCCAAGCGACGAGACAGCAACGATTGCAAGCAAGCTCGTATCCCGACTCACCATCGACGATGCCCGCTACGACAGCGCTTGCTTCGGCTCCTTCATCCGCTTTCTCCCCCAGCGCATAGGTGCCAACCGCGCCCTCGACGCCGCCGTGGACGCCTTCTGCTCCGCCCTGTCCAACATTCACATCGACGCCAACGCTGTGTCGACGCAGGCCGTTGTCAAGCACGGGAGGGCCTTGGCCGCGCTGCGTAGCTGCCTTGATGATCCGATGTGTGCGCGTGCCTCGGAGACGGTATGCGCCATATACCTCGTTATGATAACAGAGGTGAGTATGCTGGTCTGTGTGATATGAATGAGGGTATATCAAAGCTAATAGAGACAAACCCAACAAGGGAATGGTTGGCGCTGATACTGGTCGTCATGTCGAGGGCATGTGCTATATTCTTCAGGCCCAGACTCAACGTCAATGGACGTCGCAGTTTGAGTTGGAAATGTTTTCCGTCATGTTCTTTTCAGTTGTGAGTGTTTGTCCTTTGCTCTTTCTCGTTAGCATGATACTTGTTTTCTCTTGTTTCACATATGGGAGTGTAGGCATGTGTACCTACCAAACATGAATGCGAAAGAGATACTGACATATCTCCCAGCTCATGGAAAGCATCGGCAACAAACGCATCAAGACAAGCCCCTGGCTTCCCATCCTCCTCGACCGTCTCGAGCCGATGGAGCTGGTCAAGAAATTCGAGGGGAAGCTCGAACAAGCCGCCGAAGCAGGCATATACACATCCCTCTTCCTCCGCTCGCTAACCCACATGACCGACCTGATCATCAACCCACTAGGACGACAGTCCGAAGTCTCAAAAGCATACCAGTTCTACCTCGAGGATCTATCCAGGATTCAAACATCACTCAAATCCATGGACTCTTCCCTCTGTTCTTCTGGTGATGCCTCTGCTGCCGCTGCTGCTCCTGCTGCTCCTGCTGCTGCTCCTGCTTCTGCTGATACTTCTTCTTCCGACGCTGCTGATGCCACTGACCCAATCGAAAGAATTAAGGCGAAAACCCGATTAGAAGTAGCATCATCAGCCTCGAAATTGAGATCAGCACGCACAGTCAGGCAGACGCAGCTCGTCAGCGTGGCGTCCATCTCCCTCATCATGAACCGCATCCTGCAGTCCTTTGACCCGCTCGACGTCGAGCTCATAGAGGGGGAGACTCGGCTGGTCGACGTCATCATCGCCATGGGGGAGGAGGCCATGCCGCGGAGGCCGCTGGGGGCAGCGTACGCCCGTCCGGGACTGTCGGTCGCCTGGGCCGCGTCGGGCGATCCAGAGAGGTGCGCTGTTGCTAAGGATATGCTGTGCAAGATCAGGGGTGCGTCGCCGCCGGTGTCGTCGTCGTCGTCGTCGTCGTCGTCGTCGTCGTCGTTGTCTGTCAATCGGAGGGATTGGGATGGTATGCTCGAGGCTAGGTGGGTCAAGAGGAAGTTTGCCGAGATTGATGCTGCTCTTGGGGGGGAACCTGGTGATGATGTTGGTACAGAGGAGTGTCATGTTCAGTGATTGTTCTCAGGTGCTTTAGCCTTCTTTTGTCTTTTTTCCTCTAGCCCTCTCTTTCTTCTCCGTTTTATCTTGTTATGGTTTTGTTTCCTTTTGAATGTCTGATGCAATGTCTGAGCGAGAGCGATGATTTTCTGGAGCGAATAGCGAGTTTTCTTTCCTTTCGTGCTCCTTCTTTCTGGGGGAACATGAAGACGCGGTTGATGAAACGTTTGTGGGCGATGACTTTATGAAGCGAATAGCGAGTTTTCTTTTCTTTTCTATTGTACTTCTTGTTAAAAGAAAAAGAAGTACTATTATTATATCACACAATGCTCACGGGACCACGATCTTTATAAAGCGAAGCGTGCCACCTTTACCTCAACTCCCCTCCCTCTTCTCGCCCTCTTCCTTCCCTCCCCCCTCCCCCCCTCCGTCCCAAAAAGGCAATATGCAACGCCCGGGTGTCGGCACCAACATCACCCCAACGAATGATGAAAACAACAATCCCAATCAGCAAATCATTTCTTTCATTCTCAGCCATTGTAGATCTATGAAATAGTGTTGACTTGTACAACATGGCGTGGCACGATGCGGTATCTATAGGCATGTACATCCAACATGAAGCAAGCACAGGGTAGGGTGAACCAAGAATGCATGTAAACCTCAACGAACGAGAGTGTAATCTAACAAGAAGGAAAGAATAAGAAAGAATAAAGAAAAATTAATAAAGAAGAAAAGAAAGAAAGAATAAAAAGAAGAAGAGGAAATGCGAAAAGTAAGAATGAGATGAATAAAAGGTAGGATGGCATATAATCAAGAGTAGCAAGATAATAAAATAACAAGGTAAAATGACACAACCAAGAGTTAAGATGATAGACCAAAGAACAAGGCAGAATGACATACAACCAAGAACAACCCGATATATACTAGATCATCTCAAAATCACAACTTCCCCTCCCTCTTCCTAACCTCCTGCGCCGACCGAAGCAGAGCATAAATGCTCTGCAACCTAGGCATCTCGACCCCCTTCGCCCTAGCAATACGCACAGGATTTCCGAGAATGACCTCGAGCTCCATGGGCTTCCTAGCCTCCCAATCGAGCAGCATACTCGGCCTACCGCCCGTATTCCTCTCTGTGCTCCTGAGAATCTTCTCCGGGGTAGCGACATGATCCGGCAGGGGGCGACCGAGCACGCGCGGGGCAGCATCCCAGATCTCCTGCATCACAGCCTCGAGGTGCCTCCTCAGCTCCGGGTCGGTGGTCATGTCGGCGCTGCCCCGACCACCGGACAGCACGGCGGAGGGGTTCATGGCGGCGTTGATGCACAGCTTGTGCCAGCGGACCGTCTGCAGGCCGATCTCGTCGTGGGGGTCCACGTCCGTGATGCTTCCGAGGTCGGTCCACCACCTCGTCAGGTCGGTGGTGCATTTCGTGCTGCGGGCGCGGATGACGTCGTCGGACGTGTCCTGGCCTTCTGGCCTCTGGGTCGAGCGCTGGTCCGTCAGGAGACCGTGGGCGTAGGGGCCGATGCTGATGCGCGTCCAGCGGTTCTGGCGCACCACGCCGGGTGAGGTCTGCTCTGCGCTCACGACGGTGACGGCGCTGACGATGGAGGTGTTGGGGAAGCGTCGGCGGAAGGGGTCCTCGACGCCCACGCCGTTCTGGATCAGCACGATGCATGTGCGCGGTCCGACTAGCGGCGCGATCATGCCTGAGTCGTCGCTTATGTCGGGGAGGGCCTTGGTCGTCACGAAGACGTAGTCCCAGCTTCTTGGGGAGCCATTGCCGTCCGCTGCTGCTGCTTCAATGGATGGGAAGGCTGCCTCGGGACGGAACGTGTAGTCGCCAAAGTCGCGTGTCTGCAGTTGTACGCCTGACTGCTCTATGGCCTTGTAGTTGGACCTGGCGACGAGTGACACGTGAAGGCCATGAGAGGGCTGCGATGGGCAAGACCCGTTAGCAAAACCTTGTGTGTGTTTGTTGAAAAATACGAGAGAGTATGTGAGAGTCTTACATGATGCAGTCGTGAGGCATAGAAGCAGCCTACTGCTCCGGCCCCGACAAAGATTATGTTGACTCGCCTAGCGTAAACGTCTGTCAGTATGCTGCTGCATGTGATTGATGGGAAGGGAGATACTCACTCTGCTTCAGACATTATGGAAAGGATATTAGAAGATCAGATGTCGAAGAGGAAAGAGGGAAGAATACGTGTATGCTGATGAGGCTGTCAACGTTTCAACGTTGGGGATAACGGATTGAAACCTTGAAAGTTGGCGCGGTACGTAATACCCTCGCGCCATCGCGGTGAGGGGCAAAAAAAGGTAGGAAGGAAGGCACAAGCGAGACGGCATATTGGGTGGGACTACAAGTATTGGACGCGAATGCAGGCATATTTTCTAATAGCAGGGTACTCAGTCACTAGGGGAGCATGGATGAGAGGTAATGGAGTAGAAAAGAAACTGCCATTGGATTTGAATTTCTTGCGTTGAAGCCATCACGACGACATGAAACAGCTTACACCGTTCTAGCAGTGTGGTCAATCATGCCGAGGGGTTCTCTCAGCTCCAGCTCCTAGTCATTCGGGGAGACCCACAGGGCCACCACAATCGGCATGCCCATGGGGATAGGCACATACAACGTACAGTTACGAGTACGTCGTACGGCTGAGCCTCAATATTGGGGAGGTGGGAGCTCAGTAAGCTCGGGTGTTGAATGCAGACAGATGCAGGATTACTTTTACGAGAGTACGTCGGGATTTTCCAATGTACTTGGTACAGGAAAAAGAAAACTACAAATACATGATAAAATGTGCCTACAGCTGATTCCCGGCTTGTCCATGAAGTCAAGACGACTTCTCAAGGCCGGGTGCCCAGCAACGAGACTTTAAAAATTCATCTATGCCAGTGCGAAAACATTCAAGTCAATGGTAGAAGATGACGAGAATGTCGATATACGTTACGAGCAAGCTCGCAACGTGTAGCTGGCAACAATCACAAAACACACACAGAAGATGCAAGAGGACATGAGACACACCACGTTGAGCAAACAAACCTTTTGATGACGCCGTAACACTCATTGTGACAAAAGTCCGTAGGCGCAAAACAGCCCAGACCATGACCAGAGGCGTAGCACCCGAGCTGCACCAGCAAGAGCCAAGAGATAGCACAATAACGCAGCCAGAGAGCTTCGCCAAGCGAGGCGCAGAAGAAAGAGAGAGGAAGAAAAGCTTTAGCATCGAACCGACGACCCTTGCGAGAACGGCCAAGTCGGTTGTCCCATTTGGGCATCTTGTCAGACACCGATGAGAAGGAAAGGGAAAAAAAGAAACAAAACCCGACCATGGGGAATATGCGGAAAAGTCGATAGACGAGAGACACTAATGTGCCATGCAACCCAACCTGCATAGCATGGCGGTTGTTCCATACTGGGCAACTCCGGAGGGAGGGGAGGAGGGGAAGAAGGAAGGGAAGGAAGGATGAAGGGGAAGCTAAGAAGAGGAGGTGGTGGTGAAGAAAAAATTTTCTTCTTGGGGGCGGACAAAACCAGATCGACGATGGAGGGCAGAAGCGGGGTGGGTGGGAAAATGGACGGGCCAGGAAGGGAAAAAAAGGGGAGTGGTAGGATTGACCGAAGTGCAGTGCAGCAGCAGGTAAGACGGTAAGGGAAAAGTGAGAAAAAAGAGACAGAGAAAGAGGAGCTTGATGATCAGCCGACATTGCACGACGACGACGGCGCACGCGGCGCGTACGTAGTAGCAGCAACAACAACCATGCTCGCGATCACCGATCTCGGGAACCGTTGGGAAATAATGGAAGAAGAAAGAGAGAGGAGGTGGTGGGATGCATTTCTCAGGTGGGATTTTTAAAGGGGAGAAAAAGAAAGGGCAAGGCTGGAGATTGGAGCAAGAGAAAAAAAGAGGGCTGGGAGGGGGGAAGGGGCCTGATGAGGTCTGGGAGTTTTGCAGTAAGAAGGCAGGTGCCGCTGGGCACAAAAGAGGGTCCGTACTTGCCTTTTGTTCCGTCTTTTTTTATTAATATCAATGTGAGCCTGAGGATACAATTCAAGACAAAAGATGCCATTGTTGTTTGCATTTGAGATTCCCATCATGATTGTAGTGCAAGAGTAGCGGTAGCATAAGAGATTGTTGTTGCTTTTTTTTTTACTACAAATTGTCTCTGACGACTTGGGAAAATATGCCATAGAGATGCACTCGTCCAACAAGTCTACGACACACGCACACACACACACTTTCCCAATCGATGGCTTTTTCTCGGCGTGATAGTCTAGAAACGACGGGTTACTTTTTTTTTTTTCTCTTGACCTTTCCCACTCTTGCAAGCTTCCTTCTTGAGCTCCCCACTCTTTGGCCCCTCTCTCTCTCCCTTCATGTGAAGCACGGCTACGTAGTAGTCGCGGTTGAGCATGACGAAACCCGATCCATCCGTCTTTTGTTCAACACGACGTGCCTGTACTCTGTGGCACTGCTATGAACGGATTGTTCTGTCGTAATATGCTAATAATACTACTACTGTTAGTACTACTACTACTACTACTACAAGTGCGTGTACCACTGCTACTACTACGTGGGACGTAATACCACATTATTACTCCCGTGATAAACTATTCCATTTCCGAGTCGCATGCCGCCCATGGAAATTTGGATGGGCATTGTTGGCTCGGACCAAGCGGAGAACTGCTGCATCTGTATGCGTAGAGCTACAGGTAATACAGCCCACTTATACTCGTACAGGCAACAGCTTTAGGTCTGCAATAGTAGTAGCTGTCTATCCCTCGGCTCGATCCATCATCGGGCATAGAAGAGAAGGCCGACGGCAGCATGAAGCGGGCTAAGAGTTTGGATTATTATTACGAGCTACACGGCCCGAAGTACATGAAATTTATCAACGGGTAATTGTGGCCTATATTGCATAGACATACGAGTACATATTACACACAGACGTGAGAGAGAGAGAGAGAGAGAGAGAGACGTCGTGTTGCCTGCAACAAGATTCCATGCAATATTGGTAGTATTGCTCCGTACATCTTACCCTCTCATGGAGGGGATAGGAGGGGCAAGAGGGGCAGCCGCATACGACTTGTCTGTACGTACAGATAGCTCTATCCCGTGATTGAATCTCTTTTTTTTCCCCTTGTCTTTGGCGTCCATGATGCCGCTGGCTTCGTACTCGGTAATACGATGTAATAGCGTTAACGGAATATTATACTCTATACTGACTGGTGCGACGACCTGCCTCCGTGCTGGATACCACTACTGGTAGTCCCCATCATTTTTTTTTATCAATCAAACAATTCATAGCAAAGACGGTAGGTATCGTGACAAAGGGGACCCTCTCCTTCTCCCCCTCTTTTTTTTCGAAGCTGTAAACAGCAGCTAACTAGCTACCCTCACCTGGCCGCCAGCCGCAGCCGCACAGGAGGGTCCGCATAGTTGCATATTACGACGTCACGGTACGACAAAGAAAGAAAAACGATGCAAGAAGCGTGGTCCATCTTGGTCAAAGCTCCTTCCTCACACACCCCTTCTTTCTTCCTCTCTCTCTCTCTCTCTCTTCTAACGTTCTCCATTGGGCAAATGCGCGTATGCTTCCAGAAGCTTGAATGGAAGGAGCTGCATGTGAATTCCTCAGTACAACGTCGTATCGAGGGGAAAGCTTTGGACACACACACACACGCAGGGAAAGTGAGAGGGAATGAGAGATAGGGTACTGCAGTCATGAGTACATGTATTACCATGACTACACCCGTAAGACTCTCTTCATCATCATCCCCCCCTCTTCCATTCCATGAAATCTTACGTACAACACGTTTGCAATAATTGTCGGTGAGCCGGCTGAAACTAGTCATTCATTCAAACAGCTGTCATACTAGTAGTAATAGTATGTTTTCCCCATTTCACGCCGTAGTACTATTACGAGCATAAACTATTCACAGAGTACGAGTACTGAGTACTACTACTGCTCTTAGTATGAGTACAGGTAGACCGTCAAACCGTCCATCGTGATCGACAAATGGGCCTGGCCAAGTAAGCGGTGCCGAGCCCGTGCCCCCCTCACCTCCTCTGCCTGCCCCCCTCTCCAGTTATGCGGGCCCCGAGAGAAGGGCAATGCAAAATAGCTGTCACTTGAGGCTCGGCGTGGGCATCCACATCCACATCCACATCCACATGACTTACGGAGCACGAGTGTACTCCGTATTGTCTTGTTGACAAGCCCTTTGTACCCGTACTCGTACAATCTAGTTGTACCCAAGTACGAGAAGCACTACCCTGTATGGATACTCGTACGTGTGCTTTTTTCTTTGTCTTTGTTCATGCTCCTCCCGTATCACTCGTGAGTCGGATCGGGTTGCCCATCTTGGTAATAGATCAAACATTGACGACTGTGAGGCCGAATCGTTTGACGCCCAACGTGTTGTGATTCCTCTTTGACTCCATGCACTGCTATGTGGTGATATCATACAATTTCGAAGTCTACTACTACTACAGCTGATATGCCTACTCCGTACTACAAGTAACAAGTCTGGGCAAAGTCGTCTTGAAGCCTAAGGAAACAGGCATCATCCCCACGGGTAGGTAGCTCATTCCCCCTCCTCTTCCCCTCCTTTCCCACCCCGCCGTGGCCAAACCTGTTGCCTGGGCATTCATATAATTCCATAAATATTACCTAAGGTTAGTAGTAGCAGTTTCAATGTCACCACTAACCTGTACGAGTAGTAGTAGTAGTTCAGGTATGGTATGGTCTGTATGGAGTAGATTTATGGAGTAATTGCTACGTAAAAATTCAAGATATAAAAAAAGAGAGGACCAAAGAAGGAAGGAAACAGGAATACGGAGTACGTAGTAACGAAAGAGAAAGAAAAAAACGACAATCTTTTCCCAACGTTGCAGTCGCTGCCGCGATTGGCGTCGATAGACTAACGCAAGACCCTGTGTCATGTGGAGAAAAGGGACTTGGGTCAATCAATATACTATTCTATGCTTGTTATGGGATATACTTATACAGGTACTACTAGTATATCAAATACAAGAAGAAAAAAAAAAGGACTGGACCCTGATGGCAACAAGATCACCGGGTGGCGGCGGGTAGACACGACAGGGAGGGGGCGAAAAAAAGGCAGAACCACCACAAAAGGTGACGGCATGTGCGGGACCAAAAGTTCAAGGTCCAAAGGGCAAGCTAAGCTACCTCTTTGCTCCGTACGAGATGCTCAATCCATTCCGTTCCGTCGGTGTACCTTTGTACATGTAAGAACAAACCGGGATACCGGTGTGTCTGTGTGTCTGTGTGTCTGCGTGTCTGTGTCCCAGTTCAAAAACTTCAATCTTGGGGGAAGATTTCGAATCGGAGCACCCGTGACGGTTTGTGACGAGACATGGCACACACATCCCCCCGATCCGGCTCTTTGGTGCCGCCGCCACCACACCACCACCCCCATGCTCATGTTCTTTGTATGCTTCTTCGGCGGTTGGCACGCTTCATTGGAAAGTACCAGTAAGGACAAAGGAAAGGGAAAAATACTGCACCCATGTTTCCGGGTGACGAATGACGTGATTCGCGACACAAGTCGTCAGCGGGTTGGTCGTCACCCACCCACCCCCATCCCCCCCCGCGTCGTCGCTCACGCCGTAATATAGTAACGGAGTATTACGGAACGGCACGAGGGAGGAGGGGGGGATGAAGGTTCCAAACTGAAGATATTAATACATGTAATAATGGGCGGATATTTTTTATAATACAATGAAGACAATGCCGATGGTCCATCGCTTCCGTCATCTCCCCTCCCCCGCCACCGGACACTAGCGATAACCATATTCAATGCCCAACGTAATACGACGTACTCGTACATCCAACATGACTTCATGAGTAGAGTGTTAGAAGAAGAAAGTCATGATGGCTTCAGCTTGAACTGAAAGAGGAGCTCCTCCGATGTCGCCGGTAACTTTGGGTGTCGTGTGTACAGGGATCTTCCTAGTTCCGTATATGTGTAATGGTGTCGATGTTTGGGGGTTTTGATATTTATCATCATTGACACACGTCTGTTGACAATCGTCACATCGTTAACTAATAAGAAACAAGAAGAGTTATCTAATAACGAAATTCACCAAGAAAAAAAGAGACATGACAAGAAAAAAGACGGAAGCGATTCTTTCCGTAGACCAACACACACACATATCAAAAGGGTTGCAAAGTATGAATCATCTTGATTGGACGGTGGACAAGACCGCGTGAGCAGTCGTTTGAAGCACAATGATGTCGTCTAGTACACTCCGTAGGGTCTGGTCCCCCCAATATAGACTGGACACACACACACACGAGAGAGAGACCCTGGGATGGTTTGTGGTATGGTGTGTGGTGTGGTGTGTCCTGCAGGCTGCAGAAGCAAGCGCGCTGCTGCCGCGGGATGCATATGTACATGCTTCAGTCTACTGTACGGAGTACTCGTACAGAATTAGTATCTGTAGTACTCCGTAGACTACCAGTATAAAATGCTACCAGTCAGTACGAGTATATGTGAGTTACTCGTACGTACAGGTAGTCATTACTTGGCCAATATTCACAGTCATGATATGTATGAGTACTGTAATTACAAAAGTCATACCTGTACTCGTAGAGACTAATACCGACGGGTGCAGGACAAAACCAAGTCAAAGACAAGAAATTATAGTGGAACCCTCCCACCCCCATTCCCACACCACACCCCATATAACCTGGGGGTGGTTGGTGGTTCACAATGTCGCTGTCTTGTTGCCCATGCCATGATCCCGTGGACCGTGAACCTGGGGGTGGAGGGGGGTGGACAAGGTGTTTGGACCATCTCTCTCTCTCTCTCCCCCTCTCTCTGTACGAGTACTCCGTGCCATTTCCACTCTTCTACCATGTCATGACGGAGTGGGTGTCACAATCAATTGAATCTACGAGTATGCTCCATATATGTAGCAGTACAAAAAAACCCATATTAATAGATGAATTGGGGAGCAAAGACCGCGACTAAAAAAAATTGTTACAAGGTCTCGTATAGATTGATAACGATCGGGGGATATGTGCTGGGTCCACGAAGCAAACTACAGGTTGTATTTAATTTAGTACTGGTAGTTTTAATATATTTAAATACTGGGGACTAACACTCGTACACTTGTACTAGCAGTACTAACACGGAGCACAAGTGCACGTTATGGAGCAATATAGCTACTAATACAGGTACGTGTAGACTCTATTACTCCGTAGAGCAGCAATCAGCAATACCTTACTTTCGAGTACTCCTCCGTCGTCTGTGCTCCATACCTTAGTCCGTACGTCGTTGCACTCCGTACTCCGTACTTACTCGTAACAAAGACAGGCATGGTTTACGGTGGATTCCATCCATCCTGGTGCCATTTGCCATTTGCCATTTGCCATGGTCCATGTCCCATGGGATCCATGGATAGTCCGTGGCACGGGCCAGAAGAAATTCAACCCCCACACGCAACCGACCTCTCAGGAACCTTTCTGTCCCCCGACACTAAACCGTACACGTTTGCTTTGCTTTGCTTGATGGTGGTGCTACTCGGCCTTCTCCGCCAAAACTTGTCCATCAGGTTTCTCTTCCCTTCCCTTTAACCAGTCAGCCATGTCCGGTCGGGTGCGTGCGGTCTCCGTTGATGTTCATGTGGAGGGTTCCGCTTTCTTTTACTAGTCGTAGTACTTCGTACTTGACTTGGGCAGAGAGAGAGTCGGAGAAGAGAGAGAGGGGGTGGAGGGTACCGCGAGGCTGTCGGTCGGTCGGGGCCCACCCACAACAGCAACCCCCATGCGCCATCGAGGAAAAAAAAAAAAAGAGATCCATCTTTTTTCTTTCTTTTCTTTTCTGTTTGGCAGCGGCTCGCCAAGGCTCTCTTGTTTGTCTGCCTGCCTCGTTGTAAGTACTCGTACAGATACAGTGGACCCGACCGCGACAAAGAAGAGCTGGCAATTGCCAATTGATGGCCCTGTCTGTCAGTTGTAACAGAGCGATGACGAGGAAGGGGGGGCACCGCACGTCGCAATAAGCACTGGCCACTGGGGGGAATTGCGCCAAGACGTCTTGCGCCATTGCCAGTGCGACCCAAGGAGCGAGTGCAGCGTGTGCAGCGTCTTGAGTACTCGTAGTACGGGAGGAGTACTGGCTACGTAATGATTGTACTGTCAAAGGCGTCGAATGGGTTGTATATCGTACAAAGAAGACGATGTAGTACTCGCAGTCGTACTCGTAGATGCTGAATGCTGAATGCTGAATGCTGAATGCTGAATGCTGGATAAATGGTCCGAATTGAAATTGGCATTCGTGGCTGCTTCTTCTTGATTACTTATGTCGTATTAGTAGTTAGTCGCACTCCTTTCAATGTTTCCGGACCAAGGATGTGTCGGCTCGACGACAACGGAAGCAATTGAGCTGTGCTGCTTATTCCATGTCTTGGGTGGCTTGGTTGACAGTGGGAAGTATTGACAAGAAAGCAGGCAGGTGCGACTGGTATATTACAGAGGGGGAAGGCGCGTTGGGAACCACGAGGAGCACACGAGGAGCACCACTCTCGTAGTACTAAGCTGATGCTGGCCGCGACTGCCGCTGCGGTAGCACCTTCCGCACCGTCTGCACCCTGCTTGCCCTGGCCACTAGACTCTAGAGGCAGGAGCAACTGATCACCGCTGCCCGTCTCCAATAGTGGTACTCTCTCTCTCTCCAATCCATGGATACCTCTCCAAGACTCCATACGTCGTACTCGTACGTCGTAGCTCGTACATCTTACGTCGTATGTATCCATGTGCCCCATGTCCCATGTGCCTGATGGTCTCCAATCCCTGTCCCTATCCGCCGCCGCCCCATTGACAATTGTCGGGGCACGGAGGATCTCTGTGCTGGTCTTGGAATGAAGGGGGCAGCCTCGTTGTTTTCAATTCAGGCCGACACCGAAAGGGCCTGTTGGTTGTTGTTGGTTGTTGGACACTCGTGTGTCTTCCATTCAATATTATGTCTACGACACACACGTACGCATACGTCGTAACACTATTACTCGCATGACAAGATCAAAATCAATCAAGGTACGACACTCAACCGTTGTTTTTTTCCCTTTCGGATGGTCCCATGGTTAAATTACACACGGAGGAAGGGAGGGGGCGCACCATGTGCTGAATAGGAAACCCGACGACGACGACGATGCTGCACGTACGTACGCTGTACTCGTACAGACAAGAAGAAGAAAGAAAAACTTGGCCCCCGCCCCATCCAGCCTGCCGCCGTCATCTGCCAATTTGACGGATCGGCCAAGAGAGCCGATGGGAAGGGGGGGGTCTTTGCTTGTCCTGCTGGTTTGCTGGTTTTGCTTGTGCAGCAGGCCAGCAGCAGCTTTTGGGTCCCACAAAGACCACAGACATCCATGCGAGTCAACCAATCAAGCTATCCTCGACCCTGCTGCGTCGCCAAGAGGCACGATTGGCTTCAGCAGGTGCAGACAAGTGGGGAGACGGACGAAACATCCACAAATATTCTTTTGCCAAAAGGGCATCACAGACTCACAGCCTACAGGACTAGGTACAGGACAGAGAGAGAGGAGGGCCCTGCTGGTCAAGTTTAAACTAGCCACTAGGTAGCACCCGAAGAGACGCCAGAACGGAACGCCATTTTGGCCGGACGCCGAGGCGGTCGACTGTCGCCTTGGGTGGAGAGGGGGAAGGTGGAGGTTGGAAGGTGGAGGGCTTCCTGCTCGAGGCTGCGCCGCAGCCAGAGGAGGCAGGCCACTCAAGAGCCCTGCATCAGGACCAATGGTCCAATAGAAGATGGGCGCGCTTCAGCAAAGCTGGACGGATGCCGCACGGCCGTCGACGGTCGTCGGTCGGCCTGATTCGCGATTTCAGCACCGGACTGTCTGTACTCCGTGACTCTTGTATGTAACCAAAGCGCCCCCCCCCCTCCCTCTCCCCCTCCCCAAGTGTCCACCCCCCACGGCCCCGTTCTCCAGTCTCGGGCGAAACTTGGAGTTTGGAGTTGCTTTATTGAGGTGCCTACTCCGGTATGAGTGATCCTTGGACTGCAGGGACCCAAAAGAATTCGTGCTTATTCGATTGGTACGTCTTGGTACATGCTACAGGTACAGTATTAGGCTGTAGCCTTGGTGACTATCTCTATTACTATTACTAGTTTGCCAGCAGCATTTAGTCAAGTACGACTAATACCATGTGTATTCGCCAAAGCCTGCCTTGCCTTGGGTTGAGCCTGATGCATCTTGATTATTGACAGTTGGACAAATGTTGGATTTTGCGACTCGGCGTCTGTCATGGTCAATACCACCTGCACCTGTATTGCTCCGGTGCAATTGCGAGGGTCCTACTTGTCCGTGTTTTTGCCCCGTAATTGGAATGTGCCTGTTTTCGATTCATTACGGAGATGCACCGCCGGCGGCGAGTATTGCAGCTGTTTGTGTGTTTGTGCTTCCGTGACCCCACTGGTTGGCCGAATCTATTTCGGGGGATTGACTCTTTGTTGTGTTATATATTTTGCGAGTAGTATTGCTATTACTCGTAGATGGATTACGGAGTGTTGTTGTAATTGACTAGTTAATAGCACTAATAACGTATTATACCTGTAGTCCTGATGATCTCTTCTTTTACCCTGACATTGTTTATTGACTTGTATTAGTAGTAGTCGTAGTATGGCTACTGAATAGAGTAATAGGTCGTCATGTTCGGAGGTATGTTACTTGTAAGGGCACTATTAGGGCTTTATTATTACTGGGGAACGGAGATGGTGGATATTCTTTTTTTCTTGTACTTGCTATTTGAAAGTGTACTCATAGTAAGAAAGAAAGAGGCAGAAGAGAGAGAGAGAGACAGAGAGAGAGAAACCCGCCGACAGTTTGTCCGGAGGGTACGGGGCCAGATTGCATACCACCCCACTTATTTTCGTGTTTTTGATTCCGAGGTACGTACCTCTCTTTCCCTCTCTTCTTATTCCTTCGCCGTCATCGGGGGTAGGATGATTTATATTAGGGTGTGATACCTGTAGCATTGAAGTTTTACGGAGTAGTCGGATATCACTTCAT
>FYEV01001806.1:230749-247823 GCA_900188565.1 Geosmithia flava
GGGGGAATGGGTGTTGCCAGTTAAGCCATAGGTCTTCTTAGCAGTTGGCCATGGGTCCTTAGCAGTTAGCCATGGCCTGTAGTAGCAGCCTTGATGTACACTATTACTCGTGCTAGCGCTGTACTTGGGTGTGCTTGCTTGGTGTGTCCATACTAAACTTGTAGGTACTAGTATAATGGCATCGTCATCTGGCTTGGCCTTAATTCGAGACAGTCTACGGGGTATTAGAGCATTACAGGACCGAACACGGCGTAACATTGACTCTACTTGTAGAGTCTAGAGATGTACGAGTAGAACTTGAAAGAATAGATGGTTACAGATACAAAGGAAAAGCCAAGACTGGCGCCACCATCTCAAGACTCTCAAGACTCGATCATACCCTGGTTATTGATGCTTGCCTTTTTGGATGGGTTTTTGCCGCCGCAGCACCCGCACTCTCCCGCCGCATGGGGGGGTTGATTAATTACGTCGTAGTCTATTGTAATGGTATCTCTTGTCAGTAATACTGTCAGAGAGAGAGAGAGAGAGACTGGTAAGAGACAGAAGTAGAAAAGGTACATCTAGCACTATACTCTGCTACTCCGTCGCAGTGTGTCCCACCCACATGCACCACGGGCCACCCACACCCGCGCAAACCCACACCCCAATCGCACTCTCTCCTCTTTCTCTCTCTTGTATCCATCCATCCCCCCCTCCCCATCCATCATCATCCTCCTCCACCCACGCGCACGAACAACCCCGTGGCCCCGAGAGAGAGAGAGAGTCTTGGGACAGACGTAGTTGTACGAGTAAAAAAGTGACAAGGGTACTACCAACTTTGTACATTTTGCACCCTACTAGTTTGAAAAAAATCCAACCCAGCCCTGGACCGGCCTGTCCGCTATTGTTTTAAGCCCCATTGCTTTTCTTTCTTTTTTATCCCGGTCTTTTATTATTATTATTATATTATTTTATCTAAAAAAGAAAAAAGAGTACGTACTTGCCCTTTCCCCCCCTCCCCACTAAAATACAACGGCATCACCCCGGGACCTTGTGAGTCTCTCTCTCTCTCGAGTCTCTCTTTCTCTCTCTGATCCCAAAGCGGCCCCAAAAGTAACCCTTCTCGGTCTCATTCGGTCACAACCGGCCCCCAGCTAATACAACCACGACTGCTACTACTCTCCCGTTACGACCACACTCACACACTCTTCTTCTTCTCCAATCCTCTTTTTTTCTTCCCTTCTTCTTTTCTTTTTATTACTCTTGGAAGTACAACTCTTTTTATCTTTACCTTTGATAAAAAAAAAACCATCTTCCTCTTTCTTCTTCTCCCATACACATACACATCCCACCTTAACTAAACACCCACCACCCACTACCACCCCTCGGTTCATCGGTGCCTCGCCTTCCTACTACACCCCCCAAGGCTGTAACTCGGGCACAGCCTTGTCTTGTCCACCACCACCACACAGCAGCTTCGCCTTTGATCTTGGTCCGCCACCACCACCACATCGACGCCCTTTCGTCACCAACACCTACCGATTCTCACCAATCCTTCCTTTCGACTCGAGTTCCTCGTCGTCGCCTATTGCTACAACAGCTCTTACAACACACACACACACACACACACAAACATTCACAATGATTATCGACGGAGAGAAATATGCTTGCGAGGCTTGCGTACGCGGTCACCGCGTCAGTAACTGCCAACATTCGGGTGAGTTTGCACGACTAGAAAACAACATGGCCAGCACACATAGGAGAGATCCAGAGGAAGAGAGGTCTATCACAAAGAATGAGGGCGCGTCGCTGGCTGCAGCTGTCCCACGGCAGCTTGCAGGAGAACAAGAAAGCAATGCTGCAACCTCTTCTGACCTCTCCTCGCCTGGACCCTTGCATGAACAAAGACACACAAGATGAACCTCAAGAACATTGTGAGGCTGACAAAGAATCCGAATCGCCCAACAGAACGACCGCTCCAGCACATCAACAAAAAGGGACGTCCAGTCTCGCAATGTTCCCACTGCAGGGCCATGCGCAAGTCGCGCTCCTCGCACATCAAGTGCGACTGCGGTGAGAAGACGAGCAAGTGCGCTCACCTCCAGAACACGGTCGAGGGTCACACCGAGACATGTTGCTGCAACCACGGCGGACGATGCTCCTGCGCCTCCAAGAAGGACGGCAGCGGCAGCTGCGGTGGCAGCAGCGCCACCTCTGCCACCGTCCAGCAGCAGCAGCAGCCCACGCTCGACACGGTCCCCGAATCCGACTCGGACGGCGAACTCCCCAAGATGGCCATGCCCCGACCCAAGCTGGCTGCTCGTCGTCGTCGCGCCAACACGGTCCACTCGGACGGCAACCTAAGCCTCGAGCACGGCGGTCACCACAAGTCCACCACGGGCACCAAGCACAACCGCTCCTCGCAAAAGGTCGGCCCCTACCAGCTCAACCGGGTCAACTCTGCCAACAGCGCCAGCAGCCTAGGTGCTGGATCTGACAGCGTGGCCGAGCTCCGTCGCGTCAAATCAGAGGCTACCTCCCCCCTCATGACTGGCTTCCACCACATCAACACCAACAACAACACCAACAACGGTGGTGTCCCTCCCCTCGACCTCTCCAACATTGACTACCCTTCTTCGTACAACGCTCGCAACAACGGGAACAACGGAAGCGCAGGAAGCTCCTTTGACCTCTTCGGCGCCGGATTCTCCCCCGACACGGAAGCACCGCTGTACAGCGCCGGTCTGAGCAACGCATCCGTCGACTGGAGCCACTACGATTTCCCGGGCGACAGCTTCGGCCCCTCGAGCTACAGCCAGGCCGGCACCCAGAGCTTCGCCAACTTTACCGATTTCGGCAGCAACTCGGAGCACATGCCTCATCTGGTCAACACGACCTCTACCTCTGGCGACGTCTCCGAGGTCGAGGACGTCATGTCCGGAGCCGACGACTTCACGGGGAGCTTCATGCGCCAGAGCATGCTTGGTGGTGCCTCCAACGGGAGTGGCGCGCCGGCTGACCTGAGCAGCATCGACTACGACAGCTTCTACAAGGGTGCTACCGAGCCGAACCCCATTTCTGGAACGGGCATGTCCATGGTCGAGGATGATCCCGCCTTCTGGATGCCCAATTACAACGAGGGTATCGTCGGTGAGAGTCCCGATGGTCTTGATCAGACTGCTTCTACGTTTTGGGAGATGTGATCTTTTTCTATTCTTCCGTCTTTGATTCTCTCTTTCTTTTTTTTCATTTGTCAGATTCGATGAGAAGAAGAAAATGAAGAAGGAAAAAAAAAAAAGTCCTGCGCAGAGCCGTTTGTCTTTTCTTTGTCAGTATATACTATCAGTTATACTGAAAGACATGCTAGCCCGGTTCAATGTTTATATTTGTCTTTTGTTCCTGTTTTCGTCTTTTGGCTTTTTTATATCCCTTTTTATTTCTTTGCATTTGCTTTTTTACACTTTTTGTCCTTTTTTGTTTCTTGTCACTTTAACGTTTTACACTTTTGTCCTTGTTCTTTACATGTTTGATATCTTATGGATAGATCTTTGTTGCTTTGGGCTGAAAAACAAAAGGGGTGTTGTTGTCTTTTTTTTCTTTTGTCTTATGTGTTTCATGATGTTCACTCGATTTTCTCTCTATCAAAAAAAAAACCACAAACCAAAAAACTATACCCCCTCGAGTTTTTTTTTCATGATGTGATGGTCTTGATCATGGGATCTTTTTTACAGGTGCTTATTGGTGTTTTACAGGATTGGAATTTGGAGTTGTTGGTTTTTTTTGCGAAAAAATCCCCCTTTTTTGAAATTTTATATATAAAAAAAAGTTTTTCTCGTTTGTTTTGTCTATCTTTGGTCTTTGACATCTTTTCTGACTTGTCTTGAGAGAGAGAAGTTTGTGGGATGAGGTTCTCAGATATTGGTGTCTTTTTTTGTCTTGAGGGTTGGTATCATGGTTCTTTATGGTCTTTTCTACGTTTATATATATTATTCCCCCTTTTGCCTGACCTTTTTTTCTTTTCATTACTTATTCATTGCATGGTTCATGGACCTTTATAAAGGGATATACGGTGTTTATGATGGCATAAACGGGGATTGTGTTTTTTTCTTCTCCATTATACACTACAATGGTTTGTCTTTTGACATCAAGACTTGATCATCTACATCGGCGTTTAGGGTTTTCTCTCTTTTCCACTGGATGGATATTGGCATTAGCATTGGAATTGTTTTTTTTTCTTAGTCTTACAGACTAAAGAGTATGGTACTACGAGTATGGAATTAGTTAAATGGATCATGAAAAAATGACAATCTCGATGACACTTGAGGAAACAATATCCCCGTTTTACCTCCGTGAAATGAATGAAAAATGCCTGACTCGCCCTTCCGTTCATGCCGTGGACCGTGGCGGAATGTGTGGTGTGTACTTGGTCAATTCCGTCGAATCCGCGGAATCTCGTGCTTGTCCCGTAGATGCCGTGCCGGGAGTTTGTGGTCCGTAGATGCCGTCGAGCGGCGAAATTGGATGGAAAAGACGGTCCTGGCATACTCATGGGAAAGTTTCATCTCCGATCTCGGTATTCTTGGGCAGACACTAGTTTAAAAGTTGCATGTTTAATCTGTATGCACAGATGTACGAATGTATACTGTAAGGCGTATTGTCATGATACATGTATGTACTCAGACTGCCACGCCACACGCCATCTGACCTAGATTCCACATTCCATCCAATCTGTTCTAGATTCGTGCCACGAGGTTCGATAAATCTCCCGATCCTGTCGTGTCACATATCTACGTCATTACGAGTACAAACATTCAACTTTCCTGTATCAGCTGTCGCCACGCTCTATTCCCGGGCTGCAAATATCAATATATGACGAAATATCAGACACAAGTACATGATTTCCTATCCTGTTCCAGGGGGGACACCTCCCTCGGCCAAGACCTTCTGCTCAAAAGACCTAATCTTCATGCGCATAAGCCGAGTAGACGTATTGTCCGCGTGCTCCGTGCCAAGCTCGCGTTCCTGATGAGACAGGCTGTCGCGCATTATATCCAGGGCGTCGCTATTACGACCTAGCGCGCTCAAGGTGCTCGCTATCATGGCCTTGGCATATACCATGTTGCGGTGGTCTTGATCGGGAACCGCGGCGTAGGCGCTATAAAACCTCGTTACCATGGCCTCGGCCTCGTCCAACCGCCCAAGCTGTACCAGAGTGTTGGCGACGTCTCCCATGGCCGACAGCGTCTCGATCCTGACCGGGCCAAGAACCCTGGCCCTCACTTGCAGCACACGAGAGTAGAGCCTGTGAGCCTCGTCGTACCGCTTCTGCATACTGTAGACACTCGCCATGCTGTTCGTGGCCACAAGCGTGTGCGGGTGGTCGGGGCCGACAGCCTGGCACCACGATGCCATCACTGAGTCCATAACCTGTTCGGCCTCGTCCAGCCGCCCGCACTGTTGCAGCGTCATCCCTATCTCGCCTCGTGTCGTGAGGACCTCCGGGTGCTCCGCGTCCCCCAGCAGCCGACTCTGAACTTCGGCCACCTCATTTAACAGCCGGCACGACTCGCCCGGCCGCCGTTGGTTGCGGTACACCCAACCCAGCATCTTCTTGCTCTCAAGCGTATCCTCGTGCTCGTCTCCCAGGGTTTTCGCTTGGGTGTTCATCGCCTGCAGGAGTACCGCTTCCGCCTCACTGTACCTTTCCTGTCTATAGTATGTCAACCCCAGAGAGCTTTCGAGCTTCAGTATCCCTTGGTTGTCGTGCCCCAGGAGCCGCCCTCTGGGTCCTAACCCCTGCTTGATGAGCATCTCCGCCTCCGAGTACCGCCCCTGGTAGTTTAGTGTCATTGCCAGAGAGATCCTGATCGCCGCCGTCTCTGCTGTCTCTGCCGTCTCGCTCCCCGGCCTGTCCATTTGGCAATTCAGTACTGCCCGTGCTAACTTTTCGGCCATCTTCATTTCGCCCACATGCGACATGTATGTTCCCACCGTAGCTAGAAGCCCGATCCATACCGCCATCTCGTCGTCGCCCGAAAAAGGAGGCCGTCTGTCCAGGAGACGCTGCACGTGAGGCATCATCATTTGGCATCTTGGCCATGTCTCAAATGTTCCGTCCGGAAAATGTTTGGCACTCAGTCCCAGGAATAACAATTCAAACCTCACTAATGCATCGCTGGATTGTTTAAGCCAGGCCTTGGTGCAAAGTTGCACAAGAGAGTGCATCTCGAGTAACCCGGGTACAGTGGTGACACTGACTAACGAGTATGTTCGGAGCACGTCCAGATCGTCCTCAAACTCGTCCTCGGCATCATCGTCATCGTCATCCCCTGTGCCTCCGTATATTCCCTTTATCAGCATATCCTCGGGAATATTCTGTGGTTGAAACATGCTCATCAGTGAGAGAAGAAACGATGCCGATTGCCTCTCTCGGCGTATCTGCTCAAACGTAACCTGCCACGTCACAACCACCGAGTTAGACACTCTCTCGTCCCGGCGGAGGTCGCCAAAGTCGCTATTGAGTAGACTGGTCTTGCGATTCTCGCCTCTCCGGAAGTCGTCCAGATACGACCTCACCGTCACGCGGGGCGCTCGTCGGTTTATGTATGCCGCTGCCTGGCTCACGGCAAGCGGGATGAAGTCGAGGGCCGCAACAAGAGCCTTGACACAACCATCATCTTCCTCTTCATCCCTTTTCTCTTTTAGTTTGCTTCGCAAGACTTGTACAGCTTCAGAATTATCCATGGCGCGTACAGGGTGGATACAACCATCGTCGCCCGTCAGCTTCTCGGCGACCGTCAAGCTGCGCGATGTCACAATCATCTTGCACCTGGCCGTCTTGGGTAAAAACGCAGCCATGTACGCATCGTGCTCATCTTGTTCAACGCCCCGGCCTTGCCGAGAAAAAAACACATTCTCATCGTCGGCGTTGTCAAGTATCATCAGCCACGGCGCTATATCGTCCTTCTGAAGCCAGTCACGCACAAGTGGCAGGATATTGGTCTTGGGGTCATGCCGGGATGGTAGCATGAGCGTTTCCGCGATTGACTGATACGATTCTTTGAATCGCGCCCTCGTTGCCCCGTACACCCAGAACACGCTCATTTCCGGGTGATCAGCACGGGTTGCGTGCGCGAATTCGATGGCAAGTTGCGATTTGCTGCAAACAATAGATATTCATCAGTATTGGCCTTGTTATCATCCAAATTCAATCAAAACGTACCCAAATCCGCCAGGACCAACAATTGCCATCCGACTGTCGGCTCCTGCATACTGTTTCTCCATCCACTCCTGTATAGACCTTCGCTGGACGAAATTCGCGTCGCGCGGAAACGGCAGAGCAAAGTGGGCTTTGAAAGCTGCTGTCGCCTCGTCGTTTGGCCGCAGCGACAAGTTCTCAATGCCCTTGCTGATGTCGAATAGGAGGCCCCTAACACAAGAGTCAGTTGATTGTAGCAGACAGTGGAACAGAACGGCATAAAGAGAGGAAAGAAAGATCATGAAACGATAAATATAAAAGGAAGGTAGAGGAATGAGGAAGGAAAGAAGGAGTGTCTACGGGGGAGCTCGGAAACTCACGTCTGATCAATTTGCAAACTCGCGGTAATCATATCGCGATGTCCTACTAGCTCGGCAACAACAGCCCCCACCTCGCCCTTTCCAAACGGCCATTTAAGCGCTCGGAGTCCTATGCGTCGCATAGTCTTGCGCCGCCCCGTCCCCTGGTCCAGCCTGCCATGAAGTTGGTCCAGGTCACGTCTGCATTTCTCCAGCACGTCGGCAACCTTTGTAGTCGTCGGCAACCGGTCGCCGTTGCCGTCAGCAAGCAGCAGTGTTTTTGCGTGCTGCAGGACAGTCGCCAGTCGTTTTACTTCGTCGTGCAGATGCGCAATCTCCTCGCGGGCCTTGGCCACGGCGCTCATGTACGTGGAACACAAGACTACCACCTTGGCCGCCAGATCGACAATAGCGATGATGCTCGCTGCTCCGCCAATTGCCTCCATGGCTGCTGGGCTTGATCAGAGTTGCCAGGGGAGAAAAGATGCACACGGGTGGTAGACAGATTGCAGCCCCTTGCTTCAGTTCATACCTGTTGCCCCTCTACCTCGGACTGGGTTGGGTGAGGCGGACCAGGCAGAATACAGCGAATCGGATCCTGCAGGTTGCCTACCAACATCATGCCACACAGATAGTAAGCACGGAATAATGCAAAAAAGTCAAGGTGAGGGGGGAGGGAGGGGCCAACCAGCTCCCAAGTTCAACCCAGGCATGACGCTTTTGTTACCACTATCATCAATACTACTAATACATATATCCCCTCTTGTTTTTTTTTTTTTAATACAAGGCCTTGGTGGGGGTAATGTGGCCCCTTTGCAACACAGAAAACAAAAAACAAAATAGAATAAGAGGGGAAAGAAGAAGCAAAAAGGAAATGAAGACAGGATGGGGGATTGTTACGCCAAATCAGCAAGCAAAGAATAAAAAGCAGGAAACACAGGATCCACCTAAGGAATGGTCAAGTATCCCAGTACAAGCGAGGGTTCAACCATATTGCTCGTCACACCGGTATCCTCACCATCCTCCTTATGCCCTGTCGTAGCCAAGTCAGCCAGGTGCTGGAGGCTGGCGGCGTCGCCCGTGAGTGGTGCCGGCCTGGAGGCCTGGTCGACCAGCTTGTCCCTGATGGCATCCCAGACGCCATCAGGCCGTTCGAGAATGTCCCTCATGAGCTGGACCGCCTCGGCGTGTGACCCTTCGAGACGGGAGAGCCAAGACAGGGTCAGGGCGACCAGGAAGCTAAAGTGGTTAGTCAGCGGGCTGCGCATGTCCGCGTTGGCCGACAGAAGGTTGATGAGCTCGCGCGTAGGCCCCATGAGGTCCGCCCAGTGCATGCCTGGCGTCAACAGCATCACCATGATCCGGCAGTGCCAGAAGCCCATGTGCACGAGCGGGTGCGTGTCCGGCGCAATGTGCGCCGGAAGTTCCTCGCGGAAGTCGTTGATGTAGTCACTCAATATGGACGCCACGATCGGGTCCGCTGTCGTCGTGTCGGGCGGTAGGGTGGTCACGACCTGGGAGATTTTGCTTTGCACCTTGGATAGGCCTGTCGACGGATGTCAGTAAGTATGCCGGAGGAGGATAAGAGACACAGGGGGGGGAAGACGGAGCATACGTAGAAGGCGGCTGCATGTCTCGCCTAGAAGCGTCTCTAGACTAGGAGGGATGACGACGCTGCGTTCGGGAATCATGACGGGGTTTCCCGTGCCACCGGCGTGCCACCGGTCCATGAGTATGAGCGACCACCAGATGCGGATGCCGAGGTTTTCGTCCGAGTCTGGGTCCGACCCGGGCTGCGGCGTCGTGTAATGCCAAAGCCTCATCTTGTTTGCCAGGGACACAGCGCGGCCCAGCAGTGCGGGGAGCGTCGGAGACCCGCGCCAGTCAGCATCGATTAGAAGCAGCAGCAGTGTTTGCGCGTGCACAATGTTGGTGGCCGTGGACAGCGGCGAGTCACTGCCCTCCCAGTTGCTCAGGAGGAGGTTGGCTAGCTTGACGTTGCCCGACGATGACTGAGCCACGGCCAGCAGAGCGTTGGCGAACGCCGTCTTGACCAACGGGTTACATGCGTCCAGAAGGGTCTCCAGGCGAAGCTGGCTGTGGGGCATGATGGGATACAGTTCTTGCAGGGTGGCGAGGTAGCTATAAAACGTGAGGAGTCATTAGTACATGCTGTCTGATATAACCGGTTGGTTTGGAGAAGAAAACAAGAGGAACTCACTCTTGCAAAACGCCTTCGTCCACATTCGTCATATCATCGATGGTGTCTTCCATGGGTGTATCCATGGGTGCAACGGGCGTCTTCAACTCGTCGTCAGGCCGGGGAGCTATGGGCTGAGGCGCTAGCGATGAGCTGTCGTACGGCGTGGCGGGCTGTCCATCCTGCGAGTGCAGAGGCCGTGTAGCGTCTGGTACCCAAGGGGTCTGGCGTGAAGACAAGGGAGACTCCATCTCGCCGCCCGAGATGCTCGAGTACGGCCGTTTCCGTCCCAGATCGTCGCCTGGATTGCTGTGACGTGGCGGGCGGTCGCTGAACAGTCCGCTCAGGTCCTCCTGGGTGAGGCCACCTTCTGTGTCGAGCTTGTTCTCGATGCTGTGAATACGGTCGGCGAGTTCCTTGATGTACCTGTCATATCACGCACGCTGTTAGCGACTTTTCCAGCAAAAAAAGCCAATGGAAGATATATATGTATATGCGCGTTGTACGTACCCCTTACTAGGACCTCGCTTCTGCGGCACCCTGCTGAAAAGACAGCGAATGTTGGAACGTGCGCAGCTTGAGCAGGGTGCATCGCCTGTGTCAGTCTGGGCATCGCACTTAATTTTCTTGCGCCGACACTCATCACAAGCACGCGACACCTTAGACCGCTTCCGTGGAGGAATGTTGTCACCCATGCCGTAGTGAGGGGCCAGCTGGGCGACCTGCAGCCCGTGGGCGATAATGGACTCGGATGTCGGCGTGTCGTGGATGTTGTACGTAGGCGTCTGCTGGTGCTGCTGGTGCTGCTGGTCGGGCTCAGGGTGCGGCATGATGTTGCGGAGGCTCGACTCGTCGACGCTCATGTTGGCGTCCGAGGGTGGCATCATGGGCGTCCCCGCGAGGCCCTGGCCCAGTTGTGCCGCTAGCTGGAGCTCCTCGATATTGGAGGGGCGCGCATTCTGCTGCTGCGGCGTCGACGGCTCCGGTTGTTGGTGGTGATGGTGGTGGTGGAGCTCCGTCGTCTCGTCCTGCTTCAGCGCAGTGTGATCCGTCAGGCCATGTTCCACGACAACGCCACCGTCATGCTGCTGGTGATCCGGGATGTGGTCGGTTTGCTGCTGTTCGTGGTGCTGCGGCTGCTGGTCCTCCTGCTGGTGGTGGTGTTGCTGGTCCTCAGTGCCATCTGGCTGCTGGTCATCGCGCCCAGTCGGCTGGTAAAAGGGTCCAGCGTCCATGGGCTCTGCACCTGGGGACGGGTAGTGCATGTCGTCGGTGCCCTCGACATTGTCCTCTCGTTCGGGGCTCATTGTGTTCTTTTCTTCTTATAGCGCGACGCTGACGCGCTGTGCTACTCTGTACGCACTAATACTCTTTCCCTCTTTTTCTTGAACGTTTTGAGTAGGCACGAGATATCTCTCTGCCTTTTCGAGGAACTACACGGTTCCTACGTGTTCACGCGAGGGCAAAAAAGAAAAAGAAAACAATAAACCGTGTCCTAAGACTAAGGTGCTACTAGAGACAAGGGAGCGAGGGCCCATGGTCAGTGACATGTTGGTGATGGTGGCATTTCCGCGCCTACGTCTAGGTATTCTAGGTACGCGACAACGAGGTGATGACGGTGGTCATGATGGCAAAACAACAGCGCCAGGGACAATTGCAACGGAAAATATGGTTGAATTGTGCGGCATAGCGAGCTGTTGCCATCGTGGACATGGATATGGACTTACAGTAGCCGGATGAATGATAATTGCGATGCGACGCGGTCGCGTCTTTGGTCAGCGGAATAGGAAGAACTCGGCCCCGTGAATGGCGCCTGGTGGGTGATTCTGGTCGTGGGTAAGGATGTGGCCCTTGTTCCAGCTCTCGGAGATGGAAGAATTTTTCGGCAGCTTCGGTAGAGTATCGGGTAAACTTGGTGGGTTAGCCCCCATTCTCATGGCGGCGTAAATTGTAATGCTAGTACCAGGTGCACCGTGCAGCCACACACGGGCCACCCACGGGCCATCCACTACGCAGGGTACCGCTTACTAACGTGGCTTCTAGGCCTCTTACAGGCGAATATCGTTATTACGGTGAGCACGGACGGTGCCGTCGTCGTCACGCGCCCCAGAAAAGCAAACCACGTCGTACGAAGAAGCTCTGCTTCAAGGTCACATGATTGCCTGGACCGCCCGCGTTGACTGAGTGTTTGCTGTACGCACTCAGCCAAAAGCAAGTAAAACATCCTTCGGGCCGTACTCTTTTCTTCTCTCCTTCCCGGCGGTCGTCGTTGCAACATGGCCTCCTTTCGCCTTCCCCATACTTGCCTTTGATGGCCATCGTATGGGCTCCCTGAGCTTCCGGTAACCGTTGACACCTTATTCGAACTACCACGCGCCGTTCTCACTTCGGAGACCTCGAAGACCAAATTGTAGGAAGTCAAGATGGGAAAGCAGATGCAGGCCGGTTTTGAAACGGCATTCGGCCGCCCACCCGGAGCGCGGCAGCAGGGCACAAGTCTCTTGCAGGTGCAGAAATGGAGTTACCTCGAGGACGTTCCCACCGGCATCGGCCCTTTACGGCAACTGCTCCAGGAATACAGCCACTTGCCTGCTGGGGAAGTCGACCGACACCTTTTGAGAATTGTGCGTATTAAAAACAATAGTGACAAGACATTCTCTACTGTTCCATTATAAAACTGTTATGCTTCTCGGCGGCCTGTGCTGACAGAGGGACGTGGGCAAAAAAACAAATAGAGAGACGAGGCCTGGAAACTGTGCCGACTACCGTATATAGGTCGATGGCGATTTCTCAACTTAGTACGCAGTGGCGATCCCTGCTACCAGCAGGCACTGTTTCGCCTGAGGCTGCCGGGGTCCAACGATGCGCTGCTAGATCTGGGGTGCTGCCTGGGTCAGACTCTCCGCCAGTTTCGTGCTGACGGTGTCAAGGGTCGACGGTTGTTTGGGGTCGATCTGAGCCCCGGATTGGTGGATTTGGGATACGACATGTTCTGCGACAGGAAAACCCTGGGTGCAACCTTTGTCATTGCAGATGCTTTGGATCCGGATGACACCCGCCTCGCCCGACTCGAGAGCCGGATCACAATGGTGCACGCCGACAGCTTCTTCCACCTATTCAACTGGACCCAGCAGCTCTACATTGCTAAGCGTATCGTCGGCTTCCTCAAACCGGGTACCAAGAATGCCATGGTATTTGGCACACAGGCTGGTACGCTTGTCTCCAGACCCCGGGACCAGACGCCACCGCCGTCGCCACCCCCGCCGTCATCACCATATCTCCATGACCAGGAGAGCTTTCAGGAGCTGTGGGACACGGTCGGGGCCATGACCAACACGGCGTGGGCTGTTCATGTCGAGAATGGTGACACCATGCTACCGTTCATGCCGGGCGTCGAGAAGGATACGGTCCCCATCAAATTCACGGTATATCAGGTTCCTATAAGGGACAAGGAATAATGAACAATGGGCAAGAGAGGGGGTGGCTGGAGAGAGGGGGATGCAATGCATGGGTGCAGAATAGCACACGACTCTTACGATGTAACGTATAAATGATGACTTGTTCTTCTTTTTTTGTATTTTTTACTCGAGCTTCTGCATAGAGAGGGATACAGTCCCATTATGCAAGTATACGTGTATATATCCATGTAGACGCTGAGGAGTTTCTGTATTCCGTGCGGTGTATAGGAATAATACTACCTCGCGGTACGAGTACTACTACTGTAGTACTAGTATGGACTAGCAGTGTATTGGTTGGATGTTGTTGAACACAATGATACTGATATTGTACCAGTTCCTGAATGCTGTTGTCATGTCTATTTAGGTTACTACGACTACTACCAGTACTAGTAGTAAATCATCAATTAAAGACATGCCAGAAGTATCAGATATGCTGATGATGTGCTGATGCTTATTGTGCTGATTCTACCACTGCCACGTGAGTATTTTGACCCTTTCAGTGCCAATGCTCAAGTTAGGTTATAAAGGCGCAGTTTGGCAGGAGCGCCCTGCGGACCTTCCCTGGTTAGACTCTACGAGTACCGACATTATTATCGCGTTATCGGGAGGAGCTATCGACCAATGCGGTCACCAAACGCCGGTGGGTCCCCTCTCGAGACAAAGAAAGGCAAGCGCTCCCCGCTGCCCCTCGCGTCGGTCGCGACAGGCAGCTTTTGGGCGCCTCCAGACATAGCCATACCACGAGCAACATCCAATTATCTCACCACCACTGCCATCCCTCCTCTCCCGAATCCTACGACCATACGACACAGCAATCTTATTTTGCTTTGTCGCCATCGGTTCAAGGCGGGTTCGACTCGCCGGTCCCCTCCCGGATCTCTCCATCAAGCTATGGTCAACTGGATAATGAACAGCCAGCCACCATGGATGGAGACTGGGATGAGGTACGTGTCTTCCCTCCCCTCCTCCCCTTCAGGTCGGACATCGCATGTGCACGCCTGCAATTCCTCGGCACCGGATATTGATTCTCAACGTTTGCCATAAATGTCGAAACTATCCATCCAGCTAACGACCCTTTGTCACATAGATCACCCGGGTTCCGTTCCCGCCCCCGGGGCCGCGTGCCCTGCCGACACCGGCGACGACCATGATATTTGATACTTTACAAGCATTATTATGGACAGGAAATGAATATGTACATGACATCCGCTTCCCTCCCTAATTATAGGGCATTCGGTCAAAAAGACCCTTCTCTCTGACATGGAAATAGGGCCGCGTCACCTCATTTTACGGCGCCGAACTACAGCGCTACACGTCCTTCAAAGCTCACACGGCCGCCGACGGACCTGTTCGACAGATATTGGTCAACGACCGTGGTATTATCACCTTGGGGTCCAAGGACCTCCACATGGCCATTCGCAGGGGCCCTCCGATATGGCATCTAAGGTACGTTGGGCTACATGCTTTTCCTCTCTGCCTTTACCATCGCTGTCTTGGAGCTGACAGCGGCACGGCGTGGAATCCGGAACAGAACAAACGACATGGTAGACCTTCGTTGCATGAGCTTCACGTCCAAGGGGACGTCAGAGATTATCTTGTCTGGTTTGCAGGACAGGATGCTCGTCGTCGACCTCAATAAGGGTGAGGTCACGAAACAGATACCTACCGATCATCAGTATACAATCATGCGGCGTGCGCGGTACATTTGCGCCGCCACAAGCAATGGGTCCGTTCACTTGCTGGACCCCGTCACATTCGCCGTCATCAAGGTGTGGAATGCGCATGCAGCCTTGATTAACGACATGGATGCCCAACACGACTTCATCGTCACCTGTGGCTATTCACTACGCCAAGGACACAATTATGTCCTCGATCCTTTTCTCAACGTCTTCGACATCAAGAAGATGACATCGATGCCACCTATACCCTTCCCAGCGGGGGCTGCCTACGTCCGTATGCACCCACGCATGCTGACTACCAGCTTCGTCGTCTCCCAGAGTGGCCAGATGCACGTTGCAGATCTCATGAACCCGAATAGTAGCAATGTTCGCCAGGCGAATGTCATAACCTACCTTAGCATGTTTGAAGTTGCTCCGTCAGGCGAAGCCATTGCTATTGCGGATGTCGATTGTCAAATCCATCTGTGGGGGTCGCCATCGAAGCTTCGCTTCCTTGATCTCCCCGTAGCTATAGATTCCGCGACTCAGGAGGAGCCGATGCAACCCATCGACTTCCAATCAGACACGTAAGTCACGCAAGCCTAGGGCATGTCATGATGTATGGAGGATGATCCCGCTGACAGAAAGCACAGGCCCCTGAATGCCATTGGCATGCCGTACTATCGTGAGGTACTGGCTTCGGCCTGGCCCGATACGTTGTGCGACGTCGGCGCCCCCCCGGTAAAGTACGATCCGCAGTTTGTTTCATCGCTCAAGCAAACGGAATTTGGGTACTATGGCACCAATACCCGTGGCCTTAGAAGGAACCAAGTTGAGTATACTCGCAACATTGACAAAAATGCCAACGCCGGGCTCAAGGCCCCCAAGTTCCTAAGCGAAAAGGCCCGTGAGTCAGCCCAGTCAGCTGCCTCGGCCTTGGACGATAAGATAGACGAGCTGGCCGTCAGCGACTTGGTCGTCGACAGCAAACAGGCAGAGGTTCCAGTTATGTACCGCAATGTTGAGATCAAGTACAGCAAATTTGGCGTCGACGACTTTGATTTTGGGTACGTGATATAAGAAAACCATGCGGTTCCTGGTTCCCCCCCGTTTCTTGCCGGCTAACACTCTCGGCCCCCCTATGTAGATATTACAACAAGACTCGTTATTCGGGTCTGGAGATTCACATCTCCAACTCTTACGCCAACTCTTTATTACAGTTACTACGATTCACCCCCTTGCTACGGAACCTAGCTCTACAGCATGCCGCCACTGCCTGCGTCGGCGAGATTTGTCTCCTCTGCGAACTAGGATTTCTATTCGACATGTTACAAAAGGCTGAAGGGTCTATCTGTCAGGCCACCAACTTGCTCAAGACCCTCAGCCACCACCCACAAGGTATGGAAGCCTGGCAGACGAGTGGACTTGTTGAAACGCCTGCTGACATCTGCTCCCCCCATGTCCTGTAGCCGCGCCTCTCGGATTGTTGGAGGAAGAAGTTCATACGTCCTCTCTTAACGTGATGCTTCAGAGCTTGACGAGGTTCATGCTTGATAAAATCGCCGGTGATTACAAGCCACTGTCGCCCAACCCCTCTGCTATGGACCATGCTCTCACTACGGCGGCTACTACCGCTATACGATGCATGAACTGCCGAAGCGAATATACCAGGCCGGGGTCCGTCTTTGTGAGCGACCTTTTGTATCCCTCGATTGTAAGCTGCCACATCCTTCACACCCATGCGGACATTAAGCTGACATTATTCCTCTCTAGAAGACACCTGGCCGAAACACCAAGACACCTCGCATAACTTTCTCTCAAGTCCTTAAGAACAGTATCGAACGAGAAACCACATCGAAAGGGTGGTGCAGTCGCTGTCAGCGTTATCAAACGATAGCAACGAAGAAGACGATACATACTATACCTTCTGTCCTGATGCTCAACACGGCCATCGCAAATCAGGAGCACAAAATGCTCTGGGCTACGCCTGGATGGCTCCCTGAGGAGATCGGCATCATTGTTGACCATGGCCAGCTGTTTTGCTACGAAGGGGAGGATTTGAAGCTCCATCTGCAGCGTGGGATGCACAATATCACAGTGTTCTCCCTCATCGGAATGGCCGTCAACATCGATGGTGGACAGACACAGAAACCGCATCTTGTGTCCATGGTCAACGGTATGGGTTTTTTTTTTTTTTTTTTTTTTTGGCAAGCTGCCTGTGA
>FYEV01001806.1:247873-347272 GCA_900188565.1 Geosmithia flava
TTTTTTTTTTTTTCTTTGGCAAGCTGCCTGTGACTGCGTGTGGTCGGCCACAAGACCACCGCCTCCCGGCTAAGAAACACGGACTGACTGACATTTTGACTATCAGTTGCTCACTCGGAGCCTGAAGCCCCAGGGCGCAGCCAATGGCACTTGTTCAATGACTTCTTGGTCCGATCAGTCAACACAGAAGAGGCTCTCACATTCAATACTGCATGGAAGCTGCCCTCTGTGCTGGCGTATCAGGTCAAGGAGGCGAACAACAAGATTGACACAGAGTGGAAGAACTACATCGACACGTCGCTACTTTATCAGGATCTCAAGTATGTATTCTGGTCCACTTTCCCCCTTTCTCGATTCGGACATGATGTTAACCCATAGGCAGCCCAAACACGTCGATTGAGGACAAAACATACCGAGTGCTGTCGTCCGAGACCGAACGCCCCGGCCCTGACACCATTATTGCCCTGGATACTGAATTCGTGGCAGTACGCCAACCCGAAATAGAGATGAACTCTGACGGTGAGCGCGAGACCATCCGACCCATTGTGTACGCGCTGGCACGAGTATCGGTCGTTCGTGGTCAGGGTGAGCTTGAAGGGGAACCCTTTATCGACGATTACATTGCTATAAGAGAGCCCATCGTCGACTACCTGACATCATACTCTGGCATCACGCAGCAGGATCTGGATCCTCGCACGGCTAAGCACTGTATCCTACCGCTGAAAAAGGCATACAAGAAGCTGTGGATCCTTCTCAACCTCGGCTGCAAGTTCCTGGGCCACGGCCTGAAGCAAGATTTCCGCGTCATCAACATCCATGTGCCCAAGGCGCAGGTCATTGACACGATTGACCGCTTCTTCCTCAAGTCGCGCCTACGCAAGCTCTCCCTCGCCTTTCTGGCATGGTACCTCCTCAAGGAGGACATCCAGATGGAGACGCACGACTCGATTGAGGATTCACGCACGGCCCTCAAGCTATACAGGAAGTTCCTCGAGTTTAAGGACGCAGGGATCCTAGAGACAATGCTCCAGGACATTTACCGCGTCGGCCGGGACGTTAATTTCAAGCCGCCGCGCAAAGATGATCAGGGAGTACAGCGCACCGACACACCTCCCCTGCCCGCGGACAGCAATGGAAACGGCACATCCCGCCCCCCCACGACGCCATCTAGGAGCGCGGCGACGCTGGCAAGCACCCCTGGTTCTGGGTTTGGCGGTGCGAGCTGGACGCCGGGGAAGGGCTCTCCACTTAGATAGCCCAAGCGACCTGCCTGGGGCTTAAGTAGAATTGATGAGAAGACGCAAAGGCGTATAGGAGGAACAGCGAAGCGAATAGAAATCAAAGCGAACGAAAAAGAAGAGAAAAAAAAGTAGAAATACAACTTGTTAGTCCTATCTGTCGTGGTTTTTATAGGGGAAGCCTCAATGGTGGGTGTGACAACATGATTACTTGTGGTAGGACCTTGTTCAAACAAGAAGTTATACAAGGAGAAGAAAAGTAAAATCTTGAATTATTCCTCAATCTATATTCCTAATCCTATTCCCATCCCCGTATCCCAGCCTATGCCCCATGCTCCAATCTTCCCCTCTAGCAGTTCCCATGACACCCGGTAGAGGGGGAGATATGAATTCAGCTCCAATCTGATGAAACAAAGAAACGCCCAGAAAAAGAGAAATATCAGTTTCATATCAAGTCTTTCCTCAAGCAATAAAAGAATATATCGTGTTTTTTTTGTGAAAGAGATAACGGAAGAAGAAGAAGAAAAAAACGTTGAATGTGTTGAAATTGAAGTAGAAAAGACCACCCACTCCTTGAAATGCTTTTTTCTTTTGTTCCTGTTCCAGTATGGAGTTTGTGCTGTGCCCGATTCTATCTCTCTCTCTTCCGCACAAGGTCAAACACACGTTGCGAAACAAAATAACACACTTGCCGTCGATTGAAAGGTGATCAGAGTCAACATTCTCTCTTTCTAAAAGGAGGATATTGTGGTATGAAATCTGGGAAAGGGGGAACGTGCGTGCGTGCGTGTGTGAAAGTGAGCTGCTTGTAGAAGGCGACGGCACGAGGAGGACAAGGCAAAAAGGTTAACAAAGAAACGGACTTGGTCAAGAAAGAGGGGGAAAAAACGGTAGTAGCATAAAAAAAAAAAAAAGAGGTGAATCTGAAAGAAGAAGAAATCTTGTTGTCTAATGCTACGCTACAGCTCCGACTCGGCACCGTTGGCGGACAAGGCCATTGGGCTGCCGTTGTGTCGTTGACGTTGACGGAGACGGGCGTCTCCCCTGACTCGTCGGCGCGTGGACGAGGCCGAGACGCCTGCCCTGGTGCCGTTGGGGTTGTTGGGGTTGGTGGGGTCGACGTCGTCGTCCTCGGTCTCGAGGCCCTGCTCGGCGTAGAGGCGGGCCTCGTCGAGCTCCGAGATGTTGTCCGGGCGGTCGCGGAGCCACTGCATGCGGGGGCCGGAGCGGGCTCGCTCGGACACGCGGAAGCCGTAGATCCTGGGCTCGTATATGCGGCCGGGGCCGAGGCCGGGGGCAATGTTCTTTGCGTAGAAGCCGTTGAGGACGGTGGCCTCGCCGTGGATGCGCGAGGCGACGTGCTGGAGCACCTCGGTGCCGCGCTTGGTCAGGTCGTAGTCGGGGAAGGTGAGGAGGAAGAGGGCACCGAAAGTGCGGCCGAAGAAGGCGCCATCGACTGTCTGGAAGCGGCTGTTAGGCGGGACGTAGACGTCCAGGCACGACGGGCAGAAGAGCTTGACCGTGTCCTCGCCCGGGATGTCGGACAGGCCCACGGGCAGGGTGCGGGCCTGCTCGCAGTTGGTCCGCGGGCAGGTGCCAAAGTGGCCGAGCTCGTACTTTTCGCTCATCTGCTGGATCCCCGCCCGCGAGCAGATGAAGCGCTGGTGGATCAGGCCGTACAGCATCTCGGCTGACGATTCTATGACGGATAGGTCGCTCGCCATCCTGCTGTGTTGCCGCCTCTCCCGTCCTCCGACCCGCTCGCCGGCTTCTCCGAGGAACGTCTCGTCGTCATCCTCGTCTTCGTCCTCCTCCTCGTCATCGTCATCTTCGGGCTCAACATCCAGAATCATCTACACATTCGATAAACAAAGAGAGCATACGTTAGTCATCATCAACCATCCATCATTCCGTGGAATGGATTACTATATGGCAAGATTGCAAAGATCGCATACCTCGAGAGCCTCCTTGTACATGGCCACCTGGGTTTGCAGGCCAGTGAGGTTAAAGTCATCTTCGATAAACTCCTCCGACACCTCGGCGAAGTACTCGTGTCCTATCAGCGAGCAAAAGCTGGAGATCCACGACTCGGGAGCCGCAGAGGACGTCGACATGGCGTCCTAGTGTGAAGGATGGTGAAGAGGAATAGTAATTCCTCTTCACGATAAAGATGGGAGAATTGTGTATTCGGTATTTGGATGTCGCAAAGCAAATAGATGTATGCGATATCTGCTTTTGAGGCAAGGTGGAAGCGCGCGTCGTCGTCGTCGAGAGGCTTCACCACGATGTAGGCGGGGTGAGTTTGGAAGTGGTCGCCGATTCGTTATAGGTTACGCGCGCGGTCGCTAGAGCGATGAGGGGGGGGGGAGAGTCGGTAGTAAAAAAAGGGTTTCGTATGAGTATTGATGATCAAAGGCAGCGTATCATGGCGTGTCTGGACGCGCGATGTCGTGACCTCGGTGGTTCTCGTGTTGACTCTTCACTTTTTTTTTTTTTTTTTGCGCGCCGATGGAGAGGGACGGTGCCAAAATAACGGCGGCGGGGGAGGGAGAGAAGAAGTGGTGTCTGTGCTTGTGATGGCGGGACACACACTGTGGCGGAGTCAGCCAGAAGGCGCGAACAAACTGGAGGGTGGTGGAGGAATAGTTTCGTTTCGAGATCTGAAGCGGGAGAAGAATAGATTGTGCGCGCGTAGCAGCAAACTGGGTAAATATAAAAAAAAAAGGGATATATTATGACGAGGCCAGAGTTGGACAAGAAACGGGAGATATGATAGGTATGGGGATTTTGCAGTGGGATGGATGGAGATGGTGCACAGGTCAACGGGTCGAAACCCCTCCAACCCTCCAAACCCTTTCCTGGGCCTTTCCAGCTAAGCATGGGCATGGACCTGCACCTTGGCAAGTGCCAGCATTTTAGGCGCTTCCACTCCATCTCTCTTCAGCTTCAGTAGAGCCTAGAGCCTAGAGCCTAGAGCCTATTACGGTGTACCTACGGAGTATGTATTAGTGCCTAGAGCGCTTGGCTTCAGGTCCTTCCCTCTTTTCCCTCTCTCTCTCTCCCTCGCTACTTCCCTTTGTCTTGAGCTGCCGTCAACTCACCCGCAGTTTTACCGAAACAGACTCACCTTCACACCCTACAGCCAACACTCACAAACACTCTCTCCATTATAAACATCATTCCATGGAATTTAATTGATTCAATTCATCCGAATTTTTGTTTACTGAAATTCAATGTATTAATATTGTTATCATTATTACTCACAGCCATGAGACGCTCCTTTATTCAGACCGCTTCACGGTCATGGCGTTGTCATCGTCATCACCAACCTATTACCACTATTGCTGCTCTCCGGGGAATGTCCACTCTACAGGTAGCTTCGGGTTCAGCAACATCATACGACATTGACACGTTTCGAACAACGTCTTTTGCTCAGGAGAAGCCCTTTCACTTCAAGAATGACGACGGAGCTGGTGACAGTGACAACGCATTACCCGCAGCTAGAAAATGGTTCACACCAGACCAAACCTCTTCTTCCTCGTCTGCTGGTGCCGCTGCTGGTGCTGCTGCTGATGAAGTGACCCTCTCGCCCTACCTCGTCAAGTTCTCAGATGAAGTCCCCCTCCCCTACGAGCTGTACTCCCCACCTCCCTCATCGCCAAACGCGACGCCTCCCGTGATTGCCTTTTGCGAGTGGCTCTCGCAGAGCCCAGACTTCCAAGACCAGATCTCGGCGGGTATCCTGCACGCCACGACGGCGGGCAGCCTGTCCGGCGACCAGGCGGCCGAGGGCTTCTTCCAGCTTCGGGCGCCGCTGAACCTGCTGGCCAAGGCCCTCGTGTTCAACAGGGACCAGGTGTCGGTCGGGAAGCAGCCTCTGCTGCTGTACATTGCCCAGTCGTCCGTGTCGGACCTCCCGCAGCTCCTGCAGACGGACCTCCCCACGCCGTCGCTGGTGCGCGAGGCCGGCAGGGGCGACGTGTACGACTCGAGCATATGGATCGGCACCGAGCCGACGTACACCCCGCTGCACCGGGACCCGAACCCCAACCTCTTCTGCCAGCTCTGCAGCAAGAAGGTCATCAGGCTGCTGCCTCCGCAGCTGGGGGAGCGCATCTTCTTCGAGGTGCAGACACAGCTCAGGCAGCAAGGCGGCCCCAGCGCCAGCAGTCGCATGCGTGGCACCGAGATGATGGAGGGTGCTGAGCGCGCCCTGCTCTACGAGGCCGTCTGGGCGAATGAGAAGCTCAACGACAGATTTCACCAGGCTGAGCTGGGTACCGGTGATTCCCTCTTCATACCAAAGGGCTGGTGGCATTCGGTTAGGAGTGTTGGTGCCAGTGGTGGTCTCAACGGATCAGTCAATTGGTGGTTCCGTTAGTTGTCTGTACATTTCACCATTACTACGGCTAGTACTGTATATAATTCTGCATAGCGTTCCTGCCTTGGAGAAGAAAAAAATTGCATCGTGGAGGAAGAAAAATAAAAAAGGAAAGTTTTATATATAAAGACTTTCTGTATAAAACAAATACAAAAAGAACATACAAAAAAGAAGCAAAAAAGAAATGATGAGACTGGGACTTGAACCCAGGAGGATTGCTCCATCAGGAATGATTGCTAAGGTAACCTTAACCTGACGCCATAACCAACTCGGCCATCTCACCAAGATGCTTCTTGTTGGAGGCTGATGGTAGCAGGCAAGGACTAAGTTACTGTCACTCCGCGCCGACACTAGCACTAGCAGTAGCACCCGACTGTTTTATACAAACATGTAATTGATTCTTTTCGTCTACTTGTTTTTTTTTTCTTCTTCTAAGCCCTACACCACTGTTGCTGTTGATCTTTCTTATCCAGTAGCGATACTACTAGTATGCTGCTATTTTCTTTCTACCCCACTCCTCCTTTTTGGTTTACTCGTCGTGGTTGGAGTAAGGATCAAAGCCAACCCTCTTCTCGGCCTCGGCACACGCCCTCTTGTGCGCCTCGCCCATCAAACCTGTTGTGGATGTCTCCTCTAGGAAAAATGTCATGATGTGGTCGGGTATGGAGAGGTGAGACGTTTGCTGGAACTCCTGGAGACTAGCCAGGCGGATGAGCATCTCTATGAGCGACAAGGATGTCGTGATTGTTCGAAACGGGGACCTGGCAACGGCGCCGCCGCTACCACCAGTAGGGGTTCCTGTAGGACTATGGTGCTCCGTGTCTTGCATGGTCAGGTTGTTAACCTGTGCTTCTACCCCTGTGATCCCGGGTGTGTCATTGCCATCGTGAGCTGGCAAGGTAGATGCTGCCTCTGTTGCTGTGTCATTGAAGAGTTCATCCACAGCGAGGAAGCTCTCGTCGGCGTCTTCATCGGCATCGACATCTTCCTGAAAAATTTCCACTGCTATCCACTCTGGGTCGAGGTGAGGGGGGAAGCCAACTTGGCTGTGCTTGGCTGCTGGCGTTGGTGAGCTGCTTCTCCCGAATATTTCCTCCTGGATCTGCCGATCGATTTCGTCCTGCGGATCTCCCTGTTCTTCTTCACGTTGCTCTTCTTCAGAGTTGGTTGATACGCTTGGTGAGGAATTCGCGTCACGCTTCAGCAGGAGGACAGGATTCTTCCCATCTGCCCCGTCGGACCCGAGGTTGAGAAGTCTACCACTGTCGGTGTAGAAGAGCTTTGAAATCTGCTGGAGGGGAATATGCTCCTCAACCATCGGAGCTTCTTCTTCACGCAATGTACTTCCGTCCTCTTCTTCGTGAACCCGCCCATCGTCTTGATCCTCTAGAATGTCAAGGTAGTAGCAATACTCGGGTGTTTCGTCGGGTGCCGTGCGGGCTGCCCTGTGGATCGACACGCGTGCCTTGTGAATGACTTCCTGCCATATGGGCCTACGCTGGCCCTTTCCCAGTCCATATGGAGCGGAAGATTCGTTGCTTATGCTTTCAGTATGGCTCATAAACAACATGTACAGAGAGAGGCTGAACGTTGGCCCGATCTGTATTGGTTGCGTTGGGTCCTGCGAGAACTGGCTGTCTGCGAGTGTGAGTAGTGTGCTCGCCTGTAGCAGCCTCGACGGCGAGATGAATGTGGGGAGAGAGCTGGAGAGACTCTCCCCTGAGGCACTGATGGCTAATTGAAGCAGGGGTATCTCCCTGTCCAGACGGTCTAGCAGCTCCTGGATGTCTGAAATGATTTTCTGCATGTCAACATTGTGGGCCCTCCCCGACCGCTTCGTTGCTGCTGCTGTTGTTGCCGTCATGTTGGCGGCCTTGTCGTTTTCACGATCTAGGGCGACTGCTTCTACAAGCTGACCTAGGGTGATGATTTGTCGATGTAGAGATTTCGTCAGAGGTAGGGCTGAGTCTAGAAATACGTTGCCCCGACCAGACCTGCGATAATATCAGATATGTCAGAAATGACAAGGCGCGTGGGGAACCTGTGCCAGATGCTCACTTGAATTCTACGAGGTCAATCGTGGGGGCAATGACCTGCAACGCACACACCACATTCTATTAGTAAAAGGACGGGCAACACTTGTTGCGTCGTCTTCATGGGGGGGTTTTCTCTTTCTCACACCTTGATCTTGCTGTCCAGATGGGTTTGTAGATGGACCAGCCTCGAATAGGTGGAGTCGTCGTCGTCGTCGACAGTCTTGAGGAGCCTCGTGCACTGGCCTACGGCGTATTGCGAGGTCAGAGCTATGCCGGACCTGATGGCATATCTCATGGCCTGGGAGCCGATGAGAGCGAGAAGGTCCTCCATGATGATGATATTTTGAGATGGAGGAAGAGCTTCATTTGAAGCCCCCGACGTAAGGCTGACAGGTCAAAGGGGTGAAGCGGTGTTAAGGCAGTAGATAAATAGTGGCACACAGTGTTAATGGCAGTGACTCACCCCGCTTGGATTTCTACATAAACGGTGGTCGAATACCCCATAGTAGAGGGGCAGTGGCACAGTGTGGTGCTCTGCACTACCCGCACCCACGTGATAGTGGACGTGAGGCATGTCGAAGATGGTGAAGTGGTAGAATGAATGGTATTTCATGACCGAGAATATAACAAGAGTGTTTACTGTCAATAATGAGAATATCAGCTTGTCTAGCCCACAGTTTGGCTTCGTCCGGCCCTCTATATCATATTTAGACTCACGCAATCTCTCAGCCAGAATACCGTGCTTATACAACCCAGACACGGTGTCAGCCCCTCCAAACTCCCACTTCCCACGTTGGTGGGGCTTGAATTTTCACAAACGCCAACCCTCATCGACAGATTCCTCGATAAGTCGACCATTCAAAGGCTTGGGATCTGTGCGCCGGCACTCGAGAATATTTCACAAGGGACTCGGTCATCCTTGAACAACAGGAGAAAATAAAAAGCGACGAACCGAAAAGCAACGGAAAATCTCGCACTGACGTATTCGTCCGTGTGCGTGTCTTTGCCCCGCGCGCCGACCCCGACCCGACGACCGAAAGGCCTCGCAGCTAGACCAAACAGCCAGCCAGGCAGAACTATCGGATACCTTTCGCCCATCATGTCGAACCTCAACTCGTGGGAGGATGACCCCAGCGCTCAGCAGGACGAGAACCTCGCTCGTCAGGCCCAGCAGCAGCTCAACATGAACCCCGCCGCCCAGGCCCAGCAGGGAGGCTTCCGTCCCGGTGGCGGTATCCCGTCCTTCACCCCCGGAGCCCAGTCGTTCACTCCTGGAGCTCAGACATTCCAGCCTGGACAGGCCTACGGTGGTGGCTTCGCGCCCCAGCAGTACCAGCAGCAGCAGCAGTACCAGCAGGGATACTACCCTCAATACGGCGCTCAGCAGGGCTACAACAACCAGTACGCTCAGTACGGCGGCTACAACCAGGGATACGGTAAAGACCATATACACTCTAGCTAACAGTGACTATCACTTGGTAGTCGTGTGGCTTACAGGGATATATACATGTTTTGCTAACTTGCAACACAGGTGGCGGCTACCCCCAGTACGGCCAGCAGCAGCAGCAGCAGGCTCCCGTTCAGCAGCAGCAACAGGCGGCCCCCGCGGCGGCCCCCTCGGCTCCCAAGGCCAACACTGCGCCCAAGGTCCAAGCTACGGGTGGCGCCAAGGTGCTCAGCATCGGAGGCGATGGCTCGGCATCCAAGCCCACGACTACCACTACGAAGGAGGGCGGCACCAAGGTCCTGAGCATCGGCGGCGACACTGCGGGACCCAAGCCTAAGGCCAAGGTTCTCTCCATCGGAGGAGGCTCGCCTGCGCCGGCGGCGGCCAAGGAGGAGGCCAAGCCTGAGCCGACCAACGCGCCCGAGGCTGGACAGAAGACGACGGCGACCAAGGCCATCAAGAAGACGGGGGAGAAGACGACCAAGGCTGCGGGGTCGAGCGGCAAGACGTCGCCGACGTCGTCGGGCCGGTCGAGCCCCGTGCAGGACGCCAAGAAGGCTCAGCGTGACGCCGACGCCGTGTCTAAGGAGCAGGCGGCGGACGTGGACGATGACACGCTCAAGGAGATCTACGGCAAGGAGCACGTCAACATCATCTTCATCGGTCACGTCGACGCCGGAAAGTCGACGCTGGGCGGATCGATCCTGTGGACGACGGGCATGGTGGACGAGCGTACGATGGAAAAGTACAAGAAGGAGGCCAAGGACCTGGGCCGCGAGTCGTGGTACCTGTCTTGGGTCATGGACCTCACTAAGGAGGAGCGCACCAAGGGCAAGACGGTGGAGGTGGGCAGGGGCTTCTTCGAGACGGAGAAGCGCAGATACAGCATCCTGGACGCGCCGGGCCACAAGACATATGTGCCCAGCATGATTGGCGGAGCGTCGCAGGCGGACGTGGGCATCCTGGTCATCTCGGCGCGCAAGGGCGAGTACGAGACGGGATTCGAGAAGGGCGGACAGACGCGCGAGCACGCGATGCTGGCCAAGACGCAGGGCGTCAACAAGCTGGTGGTGGTGATCAACAAGATGGACGACCCGACGGTGGAGTGGTCCGAGGACCGGTACAAGGAGTGCACGACCAAGCTGCAGACGTTCCTCAAGGGCACGGGGTACAACCTCAAGACGGACGTCTTCTTCATGCCGGTGGCGGCGCAGTCGATGCTCAACATCCGGGACCGCCTTCCCAAGGGCACGGCGCCCTGGTGGGACGGCCCGTCGCTGCTCGAGTACCTGGACAACATGAAGGCCCTGGAGCGCAAGGTCAACGCGCCCTTCATGATGCCGGTCAACTCCAAGTACCGCGACCTGGGCACCATGATCGACGGCAAGGTCGAGGCGGGCGTGGTGCGCAAGGGCATGAACCTGACCATGATGCCGCGCCGGAGCAACATCGAGGTGGGCGCCGTCTTTGGCGAGCAGGAGGACGAGATCGGCATCGCGCAGTGCGGAGACCAGGTCCGCCTCAGGCTCAAGGGCGTCGAGGAGGAGGACGTGCTCCCCGGCTTCGTCCTGTGCTCCCCCAAGCGCCTGGTGCACTGCGTGTCCGAGTTCGAGGCCCAGATCCGCATCCTGGAGCTCAAGAGCATCCTGACGTCGGGCTTTAACTGCGTCCTCCACGTCCACGCCGCCATCGAGGAGGTCACCTTCTCGGCCCTGCTGCACAAGCTCCAGAAGGGTACTGGACGCAAGAGCAAGGTGCCGCCCACCCACGCCAAGAAGGGTGACAGCATCATTGCTCGTCTGCAGGTCATTGGTGCTGCTGGGCAGGTCTGTGTCGAGAAGTTTGAGGATTACGCTCAGATGGGACGTTTTACTCTTCGTGACCAGGTATGTTTTTTTTTTTCTTTCTTTTCTTTTTCTCTTTCCTTTCTTCCCCATCCTTTGTCTACGCAATTGCTTCTCAAAAGAAAGGTACTAACACTCTTCATCAGGGTCAAACCATTGCTATCGGAAAGATTACCAAGCTCATCACCGACCCTTAAATTAAAAAAAAAGAGTTATATGTATGACAATGGGATCAAAAGTTTACGACGTCATGAGTTGGGGGCAAAAAGTAGAGAAGAGGAGAAAGTGGAAGAGGGAAAAAAAAGGGGGACAAGAAGAGGGGGGAGAGACAGACGTCTGTATATGGTGATGCCGTATGTGATGGACAGTAGAGAAAAGAGAAGGAGAGGAGACTTACAAAAAAAGGAGGTTCTCGTTGCAAGCAAGAAGGAATAAAAAAAAAGATATAAATGCAATTGTTTTCAGGTATCACGTACTCGTACTCCGAGCAATACTCGTCGTTAAGGGAGTGACACTGCGGCTGCCATTGCGGCTGCGTCTGCGGTTGCTTCTGCGGTTGCTTCTGCTGCGGGCTTCTATTACCGTGAGGCTTGGTATACATGCAGATACACAGGTATAGGTACTGCGGCGGTGGCAGTAGCAGTGGTGACAGCGACAGTGGTATTTGTGTATATCCGTCGTAAACCGCGGGTATTCGGGACCGGATGGACGGAAGGGGAAAGAGTAGGAGTGCCTTTTGAGTGGAAGAGCCGAGACCCACTGGGCCCCTGGCTGAAGCAAGCTGTGAATGACGTTTGATTTTATGGATGTGAAATATGGATTATATTATAGAATACGACGAATCAATGGAGAATGAAGTAAGAGATTTTATATGTTTTTACTACCATTTTTTTTTTTTTAAATTAATATCATCGAAAAGACAGAGAGAGAAAGAGAGAGAGAGTGTGTGTGTGTGTGAAGAGTGAACAAAACATAGTATCATGGTTGATAAGAAGATGTGCGTCATTGGTATCTGCCCCTCCCCCACCTTGACACCAACAACATCAACAACACCAACAACAACACAAGCACATGTCAAGTAACGACCAGGGGTTCATTTGAAGGGAAGACGAGTTACGGATTTTAAGAAAATGTGATGGAAATGTTTAATCTTGCAGGAACAAGGGGGGGCGGTGAATCTCTCTTTTTTGGTCAGGTACCTGAGTTGGATGTACGTAGTGGTAGTTGTAAAACGAAAAAGAGTCGGAAGAGAGCTCATGCAAGTGCTACAGGTAAGTGAATGCACCAAACAGAATGTGTTACAGCGGTAGTAGTAGTAGTAAAATAGGCAAATAGGCAGAAAAGAGAGGTACCGGGTTTGTGGGCCGGTGGCTTACGGAGGCGGACGCATGGGGAGAGGGAGGACAAGGCACAGCTCCCGGGATGATAGCGTGGGTCGGTCATCATCCGAGGATGTACGGAGTAGTTGTAGCAGTAGTACGAGTACACGGGACATGTGGAGAGGGGGCATTGATGGAATGACGTACATTTTATCAGTATCATTGTATAAAAGATGCGTAGAAAAAGATGAAGAAGAAGAAAAGAAAAACAATGATAAAAAATAGCAAAAGAAAGAAAGAGAAGTGTGTTGTTATAAAGACGACTTACACCGTTGTGTGTGTGTGTAGACTGCGGGGAGATGATCAGAGGAGGTTTAGCAGTTACAGAGAGAGTGTGTGCTAAGCGCGGGGAAAATCACGGCTAAGTCAGAGAGAGAGGCTCAGCAGCTTTGTGCCGTACGTACGTAAGTAAGTATTACGGAGTAGTAAGTAGTACTAAGAGTGGCCCACTGCCGAGTCGACCAATACTATGGTTGAAATCGAATCTTTCCGGGAATCGAAGGGAGCCCAAACCCAAGGGGAAGTAATACTACAGTACGGAGTGCTACGAGTACGAGCACAGGTAAGTGCGGAGGAGGATCCGTGGGGGTGTGTGAATATCATGATGGGGGATTGTGGCTTGTCGCGGTTGTGCTGCGGTTTACGTACGGAAGAAGTCGGAATGGGGGGGGGATGTAGTAGCAGTGGTAGTAGCAGTGGTAGTGGTAGCAGTAATAGTAAAATGTATACGACGATTGGATAAGGATTAGAGGTATTACTGGAGTAGTAGCACTGGAGTAGTAGTACTGGAGTAGCAGTGGGTAGTAATAGTGGTTTACTTGACGTTTTGCATGATCGGAATGAGATTCCTAGAGATTTCCACATGTATTTTTTTTTTGTCACAGCCTCGGAAAGAGGTCAGGTCTTTACTATTGTAATTTCATGTATGATACTGTGTAATTCTGTCTATGACTGTATATAACTGCACAACTCTTTACTACTACTACTAGTAGTACTAGTGATTGAATAAATGTATATAGCTGCGTGCTGCGTGCTGTGTGCTGTGTGCTGTGTGTACATGTAGTATTAGTCCTTGAGTGTATGCCCCGCAAAAGGCAGGCACGACCAGCACCAGCACCCGCACCAGCACCAGCACGTTGTAGATGACGTCGCTCGTCAATCACAGACTCACCACCAGTCACATTACTCTTTTTACATACTCCTCCCTGTAGGAAACATCAAGTCATGCTCGTTGCATCATGTCTCGTCTTCTTACAAGCACCTCTTACAAGCACTTCCATACTTGTCAACTCTCGTCATCGAATGCCGGACCAGAGGAGCACCAGGAGCAGCACCACAACTACAACACATGGTTTTGGCTACCGACGGGCTAGTCGCGGCTTACTGGGACACACACACACCACCCATTTACATGTACGGAGTACACATAGGCCTTTGCATCCAACACACACTGACCAACCCACCACCGGTTAACATCCGTTACCCATGGCGGCCTCTGACCTTGTACTCGGTTGATGTAATACGGACCCGGACCTGTGGAGAAAGTATTATGAATGCTCCGGGTGCACTACAGTCAGTCCGTTGTTTCGTCTCGGCTATCCGGCCAGTTCTCATGTCTCTCTCTCCGTTTTTCATCATTCTCAGATTCCTTTTTCTCTTTCCATGTATCAGTTTTTTTTTTATCGTACCTGTAAAAAGAACCCGTAACGCTCCGATATATGATAATCATCTCTCCAAGTTGATGAATGTACCTTCATTTTCTTTAGCTTTCTTCAACCCAACCCTGCTCATTAGAGGCGTCATGATTGACCAAATTCGGCAAAGCGTCTACTACACCCCGCAATCTGGATCGCCCCCCGTCCCTCCAGGTTTTTTTTTTTGGTCTTCTTGGTCTTCTTGACGGGCGAATGGATCGAATCGTTAAAGTATTTGGTTGTTCTTGTCTCTTAATTCTGTTTGATTTCCAAGTAGTACAAGTAGTGCTATCAAAAAGGCCAGAACAGTCTAGACACTGACGCCGCCTGAACCTCTTTGGTGAAAACGTTCTTGGTGACAACGTCTCGGTGACATTGAATCTATACTACTAGTACTACGAGTACTCGTAGAGCAAGTACATGTAGTACATACGGACTCTGCCCGAACTCCCATCAAATACGTAAAGAACCATCACAACGTACCCGTCCCACACCGATGAGTGGATCCTTTAACCTCGCACTTCGTCTGCGGATACGCAAAATAGTGTACCAAAACTACCATATCAGTTACGTTGTTTTGCTTTTGCTACGGGAGAGGAGAGGGGGGGGCGTGTGGCGTTCTCTCACTCCCTCTCCTTCTCTCTCTAGTAGTATCCATCTACGAGTACTTGTACAGGTAGAAGCATCTCTTCCGACATATCCTCGTGATATCGACTTCACCCCCTTCCCTTGAACCTCTCGGCCCCCCATCATCAACCAACCAGATGTCTTGTATAGATCCCGAAAAAGTCGTAGTCGCGCCCGTTGCGAAGACTTGCGAGCCTCTGTCTCTCTCTTTACCAGTAATGCTCGATGCCTTGCTGTGGAGAACTAGTACTCTTGGCTCCGAAACACGTATACTCGTGTGTACACAACACACCCCCCTCCCTTTTCGGGAAGTAATAGGGAAAAAAAGGTTGATGATGATAGAGGTACGGTACATTCATATGTGTACTCGTACAATGTGCAGTCCATCACGATTCTGATTCTCGAAATGAAAAAAAAAAACTTTATAAGAACCCCCTTCCCCCAATCTTCACATCACTTCCTTCTCCTCCTTCTTCTCTAATCCTGTTTCAAAATCCGTCAAGATATCCCATTTTTTTACTAGATTTTGACAGCTTAAAGAAACATCAAAAGTAAGTTGTCTAGATACCTTCACAATCAAACCACCCTTTGATCTCTTATAGCGACTAACAATCTTCATCAGTGCTTAACCACACTGTCAACAAGACCTCGCTGCACCCTAGTGGTGTCCAGTATGTTTCTTCTTTCTCTTTTACTGTCCAGTCCATCGGAGCAAACGACTAATACACTATCCTCAATAGGCCTCATGTCCCTCATACCGACCTCGAGGAGAACCTTCACGAGACGGCACACATTGACTACGACCGTGTGGCCATTGTACGTTTTTCCTTGATTCCTCTTGATTACCTCTTCCCATCCCCCGAGAAAAAGTCTTGGCTTGACTAACAAGATGCAGATCGCCAACCCTTCCGTCGCAGTCCTATACGAGGATGCCCTCGTCTACGAGACTGGTACCGCCATCACCTCGAGTGGTGCCCTGACTGCCTACTCTGGTAACAAGACTGGTCGTTCTCCTCTAGACAAGCGTATTGTCAAGGAGCCTTCATCAGAGAATGATGTCTGGTACGTTTTATCACTTTACACTCCTCAAAATATCAATGACGACTCTTGGGGGCTTGACTCCTCGACTTGCATCAAACTAGAGGGAAACTTTGTAAATACTAACATGTTATAGGTGGGGACCTGTGAATAAGCCCATGTCGCCTGATGTAAGTCAAAAGTCATTGCTACTGTCAATTTCCTTCTTTCCCCCCTCATCTTCCTTTTTCTATTACGAGAGAAGAGAGAGAAGCATTCACTCTTCACAATTCCCTTGGCCCTGCCACCCTCTCCTCTCCGTCTTGTAATTGGAGTTTACCTTGCTGCCGTCAACAATTAAACTTGTTCGGGTTGCATAATCAGCAGGGCTGTAGTGCATAAGCGGCAAAGCTGTCGCGTGCCTGGAACTTGACCGAGAGGCGGGCGTTCATTTGGATATTTGGCGTCACATTTCCCCGCAATTACTCATCTTTGCCCGCGACTTTAGCCGAAAGGCTGCCCTCGGTCCAAAGGCCAAAAGTCTAGAATCCATTGCCGGAGGGGAGGGGGGCAAATGCAGATCCCCCTCCTACCATTCCCTTCCACACCCCTCCAACACACAAAAGACTCCACATGCTCTATTCCCGTTTACTACTACCTTGCCAAGACAACTGACATGTGATTCCTTCCCCCCCAAAATAGGTCTGGAAGATCAACCGTGAGCGTGCAGTCGACTACCTCAACACGCGTAACCGCATCTACGTCGTTGATGGATACGCCGGCTGGGATGAGAAGTACCGCATCAGGGTGCGCGTCATCTGCGCGCGCGCCTACCACGCCCTGTTCATGAGGAACATGCTCATGAGGCCGACGGCCGAGGAGCTCAAGACGTTCCAGCCCGACTACACCATCTACAACGCGGGATCGTTCCCTGCCAACCGCTTCACCGAGGGTATGACGTCGGCGACGTCGGTGGCTCTCAACTTCTCGGCCAAGGAGATGGTGATCCTGGGCACCGAGTACGCCGGCGAGATGAAGAAGGGCATCTTCACCGTGCTCTTCTACGAGATGCCCGTCAAGCACAACGTGCTGACGCTGCACTCGTCGGCCAACGAGGGCAAGAACGGCGACGTGAGCGTCTTCTTCGGCCTGTCGGGCACGGGCAAGACGACGCTGTCGGCGGACCCGAACCGCGCCCTGATCGGCGACGACGAGCACTGCTGGAGCGACCGCGGCGTCTTCAACATCGAGGGCGGCTGCTACGCCAAGACCATCGGCCTGTCGGCCGAGAAGGAGCCCGACATCTACAACGCCATCCGCTACGGCTCCGTGCTGGAGAACGTCGTCTTCGACCCCCTCACCCGCGAGGTCGACTACGACAACGCCACCCTGACGGAGAACACCCGCTGCGCCTACCCCATCGAGTACATCCCCAACGCCAAGATCCCCTGCCTGTCCAACAACCACCCGACCAACATCATCCTGCTCACCTGCGACGCCCGCGGCGTCCTGCCCCCCATCTCCAAGCTCGACAGCGCCCAGACCATGTTCCACTTCATCTCGGGCTACACCTCCAAGATGGCCGGCACCGAGGACGGCGTCAACGAGCCCCAGGCCACCTTCTCCAGCTGCTTCGCCCAGCCCTTCCTCGCCCTGCACCCCATGCGCTACGCCAAGATGCTCGCCGAGAAGATTGAGCAGCACAAGGCCAACGCCTGGCTGCTCAACACCGGATGGGTCGGCGCCGGCTTCTCCCAGGGCGGCAAGCGCTGCCCCCTCAAGTACACCCGTGCCATCCTCGACGCCATCCACTCCGGTGAGCTCGCCAAGGTCGGCTACGAGAACTACGACGTCTTCAACCTCGCCGTCCCCACGACGTGCCCTGGCGTCCCCGATGAGCTGCTCAACCCCAAGAAGGCCTGGACTGCCGGCCATGACAGCTTCAACAACGAGGTTGTCAAGCTGGGTAAGCTGTTCAACGAGAACTTCACAAAGTACCAGAGTGAAGCTACGGAGGATGTCATCAAGGCTGGTCCTTCCGCCTAAGCTTTCTTGTCACTTCTTCTGATTTGTGTTCTTCTTTGATGTTATCATGTTATATGCACTATGGATAAGGCGTCTGATGGCAATCTGATATTTGCCTTTTTTATGTTTTTCATTATCTAGGCTGTTGTATATCACAGCTTGGCATTTCTTCTTTTTTTTATATGATGAATGGTTTCTTGTCGGGAACGATACGAGATTGCTTTGCCTCGCCTCTTGGGTATAGAATCTGAGGGAGGTCTTAGGTAGAAAATGAGTTTGAATATTCATATATTATTTACTTCACACAACCACGCTGTGTTTTAACGAGACTTGCGAGCGTAGCGAGAAGGGCCCCCGGCAGGGCCGCCGGAGGCACAAGATAGAAAGGAATCAATGCATTGAGCAAATATATCAATATGAATTTTAACTGCTGGAATGATGTGAACATAACATACCGTCTTTGACTTCTAAAATGATGTAAACATAATTACTAGAAGGATTACGAGTAAGAAACGAGTCAGTAAGAAGGAGTAAAATCAATGTCAATGACGTCCATGTACCGCGACTTCATCCCGTCTTATCGATAACAGATCCCAAGTACCCCTCCGTAGGGCTTGTTGGTGGGGGGTTACAGCAAAATCACCAATTGGTACTCCGTGCACCACCAGTGGTACCCCATTGGTACACCAGTTGCTGTGGCAATGCCATTGTCATTCAGGGCCCAACCAACAACCCCGCCAACATGGACCTTGGTACAGAAAATGTATCAATGAACTGTTGGTTGATCACGGAGTGAATCCGACTTGTACTCTTGAAAAGAAAAACAAACAAGCCGTATTTTTATTCACGTTGCATACGCGTTACGTGTGAAGAAGAAAAAGCGAGGAAGAAAGAACAAGGAAAAAGTGACGGATTCCCATGGTCCACACTGAACAACCCAGGAAACAAAAACCTGGAGCGGCGTTTGCTCTTAAGCCACGCAACACGCTCTCTTCGAAAGAGAACCCCGACTTTTCCACCTGCGTTACTCCTCGAAAGACCCAGCGAACAGTAGCGGCAGCCTTGGGCGATATCTCTGCTCCGCCTACACTCTCATATACACGCACGCCTACATACACACCTTCAACAGCAAAGCACCGTCATCACGAGACGCAGAAGAAGAAGAAGAAGAAGAAGCAACCCCTCCAAGAACTAGACATCATGGTCAACGAACGAGCACCCCCTCGAACAACGGGTGCACCAGCACCTGCACCAGCCCCTGCACCGGCACCGGCACCGCAACGCCGCTCGAGCGATGACGAAGACGACATTATCAGTGCCATGAAGAATCTTGCTGCTCTAAAGCCGAGTGTGCGAGAAGGCCTGACATCAAACGACATCAGCAACTTCAACAAGAACAATGGCGGAAGCAGCAACGGCCGACAGCAGCACAACCACGGGAGAATGATGTCGTCCCTCAAGCAGAAGGCCAATGTCTTCAACCGAAACACATCACGACCAGAACACCACCTCACAAACGCCAACAGGGTCAAGCCGCCGCCCACGCCATCCTACAAGGACCGCAAGGCCCCACCTCTGCCCATGTTCAACTCCAACCTCAGCAGCGGCTCTGGAGGCAGCAGCGGTGGAGGGTTCGGTGGCTTTGGCGGTGGTAGCGATGAGGTCTTCTATACGGATCCTAACAAGGCGAACGAGGATCTGAAGAACCTCCTCGAGGGGAACATGGATGATGAGGAGGACGAAGATGAGGAGGGACAGCAGAAGGAAGAAGGGAAGGATGTGAAGGAGGAGGAAAAGACAAAAGACGAGTCTGAGGATCCAAAGAGTGGTTTCGTCAGGGGACTCGAGGTCAGGCTGCTCCCGCATCAGGTCGAGGGTGTGGAGTGGATGCGCGGACGTGAGCTCGGCCCTGTCAAGAAGGGCAAGGTGCCCAAGGGGGGTATCCTCGCTGACGACATGGGTCTGGGAAAGACGCTGCAGACCATCTCTCTCATCTTGACGAACCAGAAGCCTGCCAAGGAAGACTCCAAGGGCTCCAAGGATGTCAAAGACGGCAAGGACACCAAAGAGGGGAAGGGCAGCAACAAGTGGAAGAAGCACTACGAGGGAGTAGACAAGACCACACTGGTTGTTGCCCCTCTGGCCCTGATCCGTCAGTGGGAGGCAGAGATGGACGAGAAGGTGACCAAGGACCACCGGCTCAAGGTGTACGTGCACCACGGCCCCAACCGCACAAAGGACTACAAGGACCTGGTGCGGTACGACGTGGTGGTGACGACGTACCAGATCCTGGTGTCCGAGTTCGGCGCGTCGTCGGACGACGTCAAGGCCGGCTGCTTCGGCGTCAACTGGTGGCGCGTCGTCCTCGACGAGGCCCACACCATCAAGAACCGCAACGCAAAGGCCACAAAGGCCTGCTGCGCCCTCCGCTCCGAGTACCGCTGGTGTCTGTCCGGAACGCCCATGCAGAACAACCTCGACGAGCTGCAGTCTCTCATCAAGTTCCTCCGCATCCGCCCCTACGACGACCTGCGCGAGTGGAAGCAGCAGATCGACCTGCCCCTCAAGAATGGAAAGGGCCACATCGCCATCCGACGCCTCCACTCCGTCCTGCGCTGCTTCATGAAGCGTCGCACAAAGGACGTCCTCAAGGAGGAGGGAGCCCTCGTCCCCGGTGGCAAGCCGGCATCCAACAAGGAGGGTGCCGATGGTGCTGCCGATGATGGCAAGGGCAAGGGCGCCACCAGCGGCTTCAAGGTCACGCAGCGAAACGTCGTCCTCGTATCAACAGAGCTCACGCCCGCAGAGCGCAAGTTCTACACCAGGCTCGAGGCCCGCGCCGACAGGAGCATCGAGGCCATGATGGGCGGCAAAGTCAACTACGCCAGCGCCCTGACCCTGCTCCTCCGCATGAGGCAGGCGTGCGACCATCCCAAGCTCGTTGCCGGAAAGCTCGACAAGGATAAGGATGCCATGTCTACTGGTGTCGGCGGTAAGCTGCAAGACAAGGAGACGGCCGTTGCCGACGTCGACGACATGGTCAACATGTTTTCCGGCATGGGCATCGCCGCTGCCAAGAGCTGCTCCATCTGCGGTAACGAGTTGGCCGGTGAGGATGTCCGTCTTGCCAAGGACATGTGCACCGACTGCTCTAACGATCTGGCCTTCTTTGATGGCAAGGGCCAGAAGAAGCCCAAGAAGAAGACGAAGAAGGTCAAGAAGGTCAAGAAGGTTTTCAGGGAGGCCCCCAAGGAGTCTCAACCTCAGTCTCGTCGTCGTCGTAACCGCAACGCCGTGGTTGACAGCGATGACGAGGACGATGACGAGGAGGCCGATGGGAGCTGGCTTGTGCCTGAGGACCAGAGGGGTGGGTTGAACCTCGGCAAGGCTGGTGGTCAGGAGGATGAGGATGCCGAAGGTGGTGGCGAGTGGCTCAGACACGAAGACTCGGATGAGGATGAGGATGGTGAGGAAGATGAGCAGAATCGTGATCTGAGCGGGTTTGTCGTCGGTGATGAGACCAAGGGTGATGATGAGGGTGATGATGACGATGATGATTCGTTGCTGTCCATCTCTGCTATCACCAAGCAGATGGCTTCTCAGACGCTGGATGACAAACCATCTCCCAAGAAGGGTTCTTCCAAGGGTTCTTCCAAGAAGTCTTCTGACAAGAAGTCTACCAGAAGGGTAGTAGTAGACTCATCTGATGAAGAAGAGGAGGAGGAAGAGGAGGATGAGAGCAGTGATGAAGACGAGAGCGGTTCAGACGGAAACAGAAGTGGAAGCTCTGTCGGCGCCAAGTCAGACATGCACGCCTCGGCCAAGATCCGCGAGCTCGTCAAGATCCTGCGCGGCGAGGCAGCACAGCACAAGTTCATCGTCTTCTCGCAGTTCACGTCGATGCTGGACCTGGTGGAGCCGTTCCTGCGAGAGGGCGGCTTCGGCTTCACCCGGTACGACGGGAGCATGCGCAACGACGAGAGGGAGGAGAGCCTGCGCAGCCTGAGGAAGGATGCCAAGACTAGGGTGCTGCTGTGCAGTCTCAAGTGCGGTAGTCTTGGACTGAATCTGACGGCTGCTACTCGTGTTGTTATCCTTGAACCATTTTGGAATCCGGTATGTTTTTTTTCTTTCTTCTTTCACTCCTTTTATTATTCTACACACACACACACACACAAATATCAGAAGAAGGAACAGAACAAGAACGAGAAAGAATGAGAAAAGAAGAAGAAAGAGAAGAATCAAATGCTAACTCTGGAAAAAAAAACACAGTTCGTCGAAGAACAAGCCATCGATCGTGTTCACCGTCTCACACAGACGGTCGACGTGACAATCTACCGCCTCACAGTGTCAAACTCCATCGAGGAGAGGATCCTAGCACTGCAGGACAAGAAGAGGGAGCTGGCAGAGCAGGCCATAGAAGGTGGTATGCGCAAGGGAGCCTTCAAGCTCGGCATCAGCGAGATCATCGACCTCTTCAAGCCTGGTGCTGCGCATACCGTTGCTGGTCCTCCTGCTGTCGAGGAGTCGTCTTTCTCGTCTCGTCCGGGCAGCAGCGGCAATAACTCGAGGAGTAGTAGTACTATGAGGAGGGGGCCTGGCATTCAGAGGCAGGAGAGTGAGGTTTACGGGAGGAGGTGGTGATTGATCTCATGTATGAGGACATGCACGTTTTATGAAGGGGTATGAGGATATTATGATGGGCGTTTATGTTTACTTGTTTATTACTCTTATGACTTTTACATACTGGTGTACTTATGTTGACTCTTCGCTTGTTGATATGTTGACTCTTACTTATGTACTCTACACTTGTTGACTTGTTTTCGCTCACTTGCATACTCACTCATATACTCCAACGTGTTGATGCTGATTCAACCTGCTTCACTACTTCACTACTTCAAAAAAGAGACTACCAAGGTAAAAAAAGACAAAGGCAAAAAAAAAAGGCTTATATTGGTACCGTGTTTTAACAACCCCCTTAATAAACACCACTCCTATAATAATCATTCGGCGAGGGAGCACTAGGCTCCTGCTGAGGCGGACCACCCGGCCTCAGCGGCAGAGGCACCATTCCCTCCTGCGACGGCTGCTGAGGCGGCTGCCCCGTGGGAATAGGCGGGGGGGAATCGACTGGCGCCGAGGGGGCGGAAGCACCACCGTACGGGTCCTGAGGAGGCTGCTGCGCGTACGATGGTGCCGTGGCCTGCCATGTAGGAGGGGACTGCAGGCCGTGGTGGGGCGCGATGGGTGAGTCGTACACCGACGTGGCGAGCTCCTGGGCGCCAGCGTAGTTGGGGGGTGCCGTGGATATGCGACCTGCGCCACCGGTGAGGGGAGGAGGGGAGCTAGGTGCCGGCTGGGAGTACGGGACGTAGTGCTGCTGCTGCTGTTGCTGCTGCAGAGGAGGGGAGGGAGACGTGGGGGGCGGTTGTTGCTGTTCCTCGCGAGGGGGGTACTGCTGCTGCTGGGCGTGGTGAGAGGGCACTTCGGCTCCGGCCACGTAGAATGGCGCTGGGGCGGGAGTGCCCTGCGAGGCAAAGTTGGGTGTTGGCGATGCTGGGTACGGGCGGTCTGGTTCACAGAGTGTTGTTAGTCAGGATGACAGAGAAGAGCGGTGGGTAAGGGAAAATGGCCTACCATTGCCTCCTTGGGGTCCCTGGGGTCCAGGAGTATAGTATCGCTGCTGCTGAGGGTCCTGCACACCAGGTGGGACACCTCCATAGCCAGGTCCGACGGGATATCCCTGGGGGTAGCCCTGGGAAGGGGGAGGAGCTCCGGCCGGACGGATGCCGTAGGGCCCGGGGTAGTTGGTGTTGGGGGGGTGTGACATGGATGACTCGAGGAGGGCCTCGTAGTCTCGACGGGCCTTGATGAACTTTTCGTTGAGCTGTGTAAAGTCGTCTGATATGTGTTAGTCTGTTGTTCATTTTGTCTCTGTTCTTCCTTTTTCGACTCCCTCGTTCTTCGTCCTACAGGTTTGACTCACCCTTCTTCTGCGAATACTTCTCAATAAGCTTGATGAGCTTGGGCCTGATAGCTAAAGTCTGGTGGTATAGTTTCTGCAAGCCCACGTTAGTACTCGTATCTCCCTCCCAGTCAGTAGTTCGAGTATAGAAAGATGTAAACCCACCGATATCTCCTCATTGTCCTCCTCTCGTGGCGCCGTGTTCGACGCACTAAGCAGGGTGAGCAGCTTCTCGACATTCTTGATCTCAGCAAACACCTCGGCCTCCATCTGCGCCTCGCGCTGGAGCTCCTCGGGCGTCGGGTCCGTCAACTTCTCAACGTAGTTGAGGGGGAAGATGCCCGTCTTTCCCTTGAGCGAGCCCCTCCACCAGTCCTTGTACACGCTCTCCAGGACGGCAATGACGTCGCCCCTCTTGAACTCCAGCTCTCCAGGCTCAGAGGGGACAAAGTCGTACAGGGCACGAACTCGGCTGACTGTCGCAGCTGTGGTTCCCGCAGAGGGGGCGGGAGCGGGGGACGCATTCTGCTGCTGTTGCTGTTGCTGTTGCTGTTGCTGCTGCTGTTGCTGCTGATGCTGCTGAGGTCCACCGCTACTAGGTCCAGCCGTGGCAGTGCCAGAAGAAGAGGCAGCTGCCGGGGGCTTGTTCCTCTCCTCCTCCTGCAGACTGAGCTGGAGGGCCATCTGCAGCTCGTCCTCCTCCTTTTGCCGGTCGGCCTGGGTGAGACCCTGCTTCGTCGGCGCGCTGGGCGGCTGGAGGGTCGGGTTCGTCTGCTTGAGGCGGAAGTAGGCATCGTACATTATGCCCAGGTCGGGGTCCTTGCTGAACATGTCGCTCCAGTCCTGCATCTTCTCGAGGATCTTGGCCTTGACCTGAGCGTGCGTGTTGCGGTCGTTGGCGAGGCGGAGAAGGGCGTCGGTGAAGGCGCGGCTCGAGACTTCGCGGTGGACGGGTTTACCACAGTTTTGGCAAAGGGCGTGGGCGACCTGTGTCTCTGGTCAGCATGTCTTCTTCTTCTTCTTGCTCTTCTTCTTCTATTTCCTCCTCGTAATCGCCGAAACCTGACATCACGATAATAATGCCTGTGGGGGGTTGACCCTTACCTCCAAAGTGTATAGCTGAACATTGGCGTTCCGGTGGGCAAGTCTCCTTATGAGACTCTGGACAACCTCCTTGGGACCACTGTCATCGCTCGTCACCTTGTCGCAAACTTCGATGATGGCCGCCCAGTCTTCGGATGTGAGGTTTTCGTCTGTCGCCTTGGCTGCATTGTCTGCGTTAGCTCTCTTTCTCCTCGCACGCTCGTTCTTTTGTTCCCTGGCAAGCTCCTCCTCTCCTCTCTCTTGTGTGTATCTCCTCGCACTCTCGCGCTTCATGTCCATCTCCCCATGCGCAGTCCTCTCCCTTCTTCATCATAAAACGTACCGACAGCCTCATCATAAGGCCCCGTAGCTGCCGCACGAAACATGGCGGCTGCTTATCGTTTGTTTGTTTATAATCTTCGATTCGAGCCAGGAATAAGCGCAAATCCACAATATCTGCAGAATGGTTCGTTGAGTTGCGTATGTCAAGAGTTGGTGGTTGGAAAAAAAAGGACGAGGCTTGTCGCTGGCCTTGGGGGAGGCGATATCCTAGGACTCTATGTTGGTTCTCTCTCTCTCCTCCTAGTTAATTGCAGGTGCCTACTCCTCTCGCTTTCGCCAAATGTTCGTCATCGGACCAAGGAACTTGTCAGCAGCCTAGACACGCCCGCCTTTTCAGTGGGTGGGGGGAGGGGGACCTAGCGCTACACTGCACTGTAGCACACTGAACCACCACTAGACACTTGCACTACGGAGTACCTAGTATACAGGCAGACAGGCAGGCAGACAGCAAGAGCACAGCTTCAGCCTCAGATGCTCAGCCCCACACTAGGACTTGTGATCCACTCATTACGTAGTTTGCGCCACACTTTGTTGCGTATACTCGTACTCACTCGTACTTCTCGCTCTCTGCTTCACCTGTTTCATTCACCCTACACTGCCCCTTTTGAATTCAAGATCAACATATCATGACAACCTAATGATCACTACTTTATAAACCTAAGAAGGATGAATCATCGGTGATCTAGGGATTATCTTGTTTTTCAATATGCAATACAACGAGGAAAAATCTTGGTCTGGGAATGACACCCATCGACATCTTCCACCAAAATATACTTCTTCATCCACAACCTGACATTGACGATGGTGATATGGACAGCTACTGCTTCACAGACGATATAAGCATCATAGATGGGAATTCTATAAATGATATTCACGTACACATCACTCCAAGATGTATACGACCGTAGATATACTTCACCAAATGTTTACACAAAAATGTTTCAATGTACCAGGAAATATATATATCTCCCTCTCTTTCTCTTCCACATATCTCCTCCCTCTCTGCCAAATCAAAACGCCGGAAAAAAAAACAAATTGTAAAAAAAAAGGAAAAATATAAATATCCTTTTGCTCATGTTTTTGCTCGCCCCATGCCCAATATACACAAAAAAAAAAAAAGAAGAGTTCCCATAGTTCCCCTTGACAATATAAAAGGAAAGAAAAAAAAAAGAGTAACAGAAAAAGAGAGAGAAAGATTCATGCTTTTTCATAAGTGTCATCTTTGAAACTCAACATCACCTCATACATCCTTTTTTTTTGTTTGTCGAATTTACCACCCTCTCCTTGATGATGATGTTCCACCGCCACGACTGTCGTACCCACCACGGTGGTCAGTGTTACCAGGCTGACGACCCTCCTCGAGACTTCGCCTACCCAGGGCGTCCATCTCCGACAGGTCAAACACCAGGGGCTCTCCGCTAAGAGATTCGTTATCCTCTCGCGCGAGCCGGCTGATGGACCCTGTGAAGCTGCCCCGGGCTGACTGTGGCGGCGTCTGTCTCCGTCCTCCGGCTCCAGAGGCCCCGCCTCCGGTGTTCATGCCGGTGTAGCGGCGCCGCCCGAACGGTGAGCTGGATGGTACGCTGGACAGGAACCCGTCTGACGGGTTGCCTCCGGACGAACCGTGCTGCTGCATCGTGTCCGTCGTCCCCGTGGGCTGGATCTCAGCCGCCGGCTGGAGACTTGCTAGCGCATTGCTCTCGTCGTCGTCCTCCGAGGCAGCCTGCGCCGCCTGTGCCGCCGCTCCGCTCTGAGCCAGTTGCTGACCGAGGAGGCCGCTCATGGTCGGCGGGTCTCTGTCATCTGCGCCCAAGCTGACACTGCGGTCGGGTGCAAAGGGGAGGTAGTCGTCCTCTAGCGCTGTTCGGCCCTGCTGGACCGAGTTCGACCGTCGCTGGTACGCACCGGCCAGCCTAGGTGACAGGGGTATGTCGATGGCCGTGGTGCCGTCCTGCGTCATGGTGCTCTCCCGGCTCGACTCGGGCACCGTCGACTCTGCCGGCGGCCGGAAGCGTCGTGATGACGTTCTCGTGTGGCCGGTGGGCTGGTCGGCAGTTGAGTTCTCGCTCAACCTGGACGGTATGGCGGGTGTGTGGGGAGTATGTGGCGAGTGCGGTTTGCTAGGCGACGAGGATGCTGAGATCGAGGCCGGCGCCGCCATGCCAGGAACGCTCGTCAGCTGGCGGCTCGACGTGCTCGACGACCGATGCATCTGTACCGACGACGTCATGGACTCGGTCAGGGCGTTGTTGGAGTCCTTCATCATGTGGAATTTGGACAGCTGGGCCACCGTCTTGTTGGTGGCCGACTCGCCGCGTTCCGACCTGTCGAAACTCTTGAGCGTCTTTTTGCTATCGAGAGCCTTCAGGAATTCCGAGATGTTATCTTCCTCTGCCTGGAAGGAACCCGAGCTCGTGCCTGGCTCAGCTAGGAGACCGGATCCAGGTTGTGCCACCGATGATGAGAGGCTCTGCCGGCCGCTGCTGCCGCCCTGGTCGTCGTCGCCAGTTCTGGTTGCGCCTCCGATGGAGAGACGACCCCTCCTGTGCGTGAAGCTGCTGCTGTAGCGGCTGGTGGTGGCGGTGCTGGGACGGGGTGAGCTCGGGGTATCCACCGGCTGAGCCGGGGGCCCACCGCGGAGGGATGCCGGCATTCCAGCGGTTAGCGAGGTCCGGGCGCGGGGCTGCTGCAGGGACGGCGGGCCGCTTGCCCGGTGAGACGATGAGAGTGGGGACGCCGGGGACTCGGGCTCCAATTGCCGTGGGACGGGCGAGCCTGACAACGACCCAGCCTTGAATGGCTGGAATGACACTGACGGTCGCCTGGACGAAAGTCCCTCGCCGACACCGGTGCTGGGTCGTGAAGAGTAAGTTCGCGCCGGAGGGAGAGAGCCCGGGGGTATCACGTCGCCGAGACCCGCGATGGGTGTGGGAGGCGAACTGGTGTCTGAGCCTGGGGGTCTGACGGATCTCAGGGCCGTCATGGGACTGGTTCCCATGGGGACGTTGCCGTGAAACGTCGACAGGCTCCCGTACGTCTGGTGCAGCTCGGCCATGTTTGCCTGAGGAGGACGGTTGTCTCTGAGAGAACCAACCTCGGCGACCTGTGCTCCTCGGGTCTGCTGATCGGTGCGGGTGCGCTGGGATAGTGAAGGCTTAAAGTATCCCTCGTCGGCGCCCATGAAGCGAGAGCTAAGTAGGGACTCGGCGTCGTCGATCTGGAAAGTGCACTCGTTCCTGTAGGTGACCGACGTGCTAAGGCGGCCTACAGGTATATCGAGGTCTCCAAAGACGTAGTCTGTTACGGCGTCTCGTCCGTCGATGGATTGCCTGAGCGGGTCAGGGCCGTTGAGCGGGGGAAGCGAGGTGCGTATTCGGCAGCGAGGGGTCAAGGCCGGGTGGGGGACCCTGGCGGCATCCTGGCTGGCAAACTTCCAGGCAGGGAGAACGCGTGTGGTTGTGAAGAAGGAACGGAAGAAGACGATTGCTTTCTTGTAGATGGTGGGGAGTATGGGGCCAAAGTCGTCGGAGGGCGGGTCGCGCTTGGCTTGGAGGTCGATGCGCCATCGCTCGAGGATGATCTCAGTGTTCTTTTGTGACGTAGCCGAGGAGCCGGCATCGGTGTAGGAGCCCAAGGAGCCCAGCTGTTCCATGACGTCCCAGCGCTTGCCGTCCCCGTCGAGCACCGTCAGGCTCTGGCTCTCCTTGAGGCGTGATGTGTCTAGGTAGACCTCGATTATTAGCGGCGGAGGCTGGTTCTCTATGCTGCCGCTCGTCCTCCATGTCTTTAGTTCATCGCGGAAGTCGTCGAGTTCGAGTGTGTCGAGTTGGAACTGGTAGAGAGGGGAGCGTGTTAGTCTTGGCGTTGCGTACAGGGGGGGGATAAGGTCTGTTGCCGAAGGCATACCCATTTATTGGGCTTCTTAGACCCATTTGCCGAGCGTGTAGGCTTGGTTCGCATTCGAGAATCGAGAATCAGGACGGCAGCCTTGTTGAAGAAGTTCTGGAGGAGACACAGGGTCAGTATGGGTCGGGCGGTCTCGACGAGTGGGAGTTTCCGGCATAGCAGCATACCTGAACGATCTGGTCGAGCTTCTTCACGGACTCGACCGGAGGTTGGCCATGTTGGCTACCAGAGACGGGCGAGCCGACAGAACCTCTGGCCGACGAGACGTTGGAACCGGCGCGAGATCTCGCTTGGTCATGGCTGGGGCGACTTGTGCGGGCCGGGGACGATACCCGAGGTGGCCCGCGAGGCTGTTGATGCATATGGTCGGGGAACGGGGGACGTATGTGACGGGATGATGCAATGGAGATATGGAGAGTCGGTGTCGGTGTCGATGTCGATACCCTTGGGGCGGGGAGGGGAAGCAAAAGTAAGAGAACAGAGCTATCGATCAAATGGCTTGGGAAAAGGATCCGGCGGTGGTGGTGGTGTCGTGTCTGCGACTACCGAATATGCTCTTCCATCGTTGTGGCCTTATCTGGTGGGTGCGGGTGTGTTGGGAATGCGGGCCGAAGCGGAGAGGAAGAGGACGGTGGTTGGCGGGATGGTGATGATGATGATGGTGATGGGGGGGAAGAGAGAGAGATGGCGGCCTGGAGGAGGAAAGAGATGGACAGGGAGGGGGGTGAGAGAGAGTGAGAGAAACAAGGGCGCAGTCTGTGTGGTGATGTGACGCTCCTGGATGAGGCACCAATGGACGCAAGGTCGATGAGAGCGTGATGCAGGCCGCAGGGACCGACAGACAGGGTACTCGACGATTCGTTGGACGGGGGCACGGAGAAGGAGGACGAGGAGGAGGAGGCTGCCCGTGCTTCTACCCGTTGGGTTTGCTTGCTTTGCTTTGCTTTTGCTTGCTTGCTTGCTTTTGATTTCTGGCTGGCTGGCCGTTGCTGCTGGCTGCTCCTTTTGGGGTCTGTGGCTCGAATCGGCAAGGTGCAGCACAGGCAGGCAGACAAGACAGTGTGTGCGTGCCCTTCTATTGAATAACACACAGGCAACGCACGTCCACGTATTACGCCCACACACACACGCACAAACACGTAATACCGTCTGTTATGAAGAGAGAGAAAGAGAGAGAAAAAGAAACAAAGAAACCGAGATGCGCTTTTTTGAACAGTATGCAGTATGATTTAAACTGAGAAATAGAGAGAGAGAGAGTTGGTGTGTGTGTCTTGAGGAGGAATACGGAGTAGACAGAGGGTGGTACTAGAAAGAGAAGGGGTCTCTCTCTCTCGGCGATGACGATATCGGCCAAAACAGTCAGCAAGTCAAAAAGTGTGGCGTTTCGGGTCCGATTTGGCACAGAGTCAAGAGAAGAGAGAGAGACACAAGAAAGTCAATCGTCGTACGCACAACAAAGAAAACCAAAATTAAATTACGACTGGTTCATGATGGTCATCACAACACATTCTTTTCCTTCTCCTCTTCTCTTCTTCTGAATCCAATCTAGGCAACCAGCATAGGACACAAGGCCATCATCATCTGCTTGCTTACTGCCGTGACTGTGACTGTGACTTGGCAAGTGGAGTGGCGATGCGTCAGGCGGTCACGACGGGCGGGTGGGCTCTAGTCCAGTCCAGTCCAGTTTATGGTACCCGCGGTACCTGTACATGGCACGACCGACCTGTGGCCTGTAGGTGCACCTCTAGCAGCGCCTGCATCTTGTACCTACAGCGCGCTTGGACGCCTACATGTAGCCTGTAGGTAGACCCGCCTGAGTAATGGCCGGGCCATCCACCCTCCAACACTCTAAGAGTCTTAGCCTGGCGATCACTAAAGTGGGGTCGAGTCGGGGGGGAGATAAGGGGGACAGCCAGTACAGTTGAGTATACCAGTCTCCAGGGCTCTCTAATACTTCCATGGTACTGGTAGTGCCAGTAATGGTCTTCCCCTCCCCGCTGTATCTGTACCCGTTGGCTGCTCCATCCCCCTGCATCTCCGTTTTCGGGATCCATTATCATCGACATCGACCGCCGTACTGCGATATGCCGTAAAGGTAGGTATGATACCACCGCAACTTGGTACAGAATATATAATACGTCTACGATATCTCTAGCTTCCTCTACTCCGTATCTGTAGGCCATACCGTTTACAATCGTATTCTCGTACTTTCCCTCATGCATCACACATCGTCGTGACTGTAACCTACCCATCATACTACTACCCTCCCCGTCTGTACCCCACGATGTGATAATGGCTGCCTTGTTATAGGGGCGGGCATTGGGGCACCATGTACTTTTACTACTACAGGCAGGAACTTGAAGGGGTTGCATTCGCTTTTTTCCACTTTCTCCCATCCCCCCCCCCTCTCCTCTTTCTCACTCTTATGGGATTTTCTCGTGAAGCCCAGTGAGATCCCCCATCGCCAATAGTGCTCTTGCCTTCGTACTAGCCATGACGTTTTGAATATTACCATCACTGTACTATCACGGACATGGTATGATTCATGAAATTAACCTGTACATGTACATCTCGCCATCCAGACCAAGTTGACGTGCATCTCCTGTCCCATCACACCTTGATGACCGACCGACCGACCCCCAGCCGCACCTCTTTGTCCTGGACTACTCATTCTTTTGACTCACAGGGTGGTAATACGGTCTAGCGATAGCAGAGTACTAGTAGTAGATCTCGACCAAGTCTCACCATTCCATACAATTATTTTGTCATTAAATAGAAAAGAAAAATGCAATACAATTCCAACTCTCTCCTTCAAGAGATGAAGCAATCCCTTAAAAACGCCAGGTATCTAGTACAATATATGTGTATATCAAAATTCCAATTCCACCATCAGATCAAGCCTTGGCGCTTCGACCTCTACCCCTTGTCCCCTTGCCTCTATGTGATACTCCTCCCCCCCTTGGAGTGGAAGATGCAGGCTCATCATGGACTTGTTCACCACTGCCACCGGCGCTACCACCACCTCGTCTCCCTCTTTGTGATGGCTTGCTAGTGCTGGCGCTGCTGCTACCATCCTGCTTTGGCTCTTTTTGTTTCGGCTCCTTTTGCTTCTGTTCCTTTTGTTGCTGAGGCTTCTTAGCCTTCTTCCCACTCCTAGCATTATTAGTATTATTGACGTTGTTATTCCGTCGAGCCTCCTCTTCCTCCTGCGCCCTCCTACTCTCCTGATCCCACCACTGCTGAAACTCCTGCTCCTGCTGAATTTCTTGCAGTGATCGCTTAGCCACGGCCTCACGGGCGAGCTGCTGTTCTCGCTTCTGTTGCCCGATAATGTCGGCCATGCTAGCACCAATCGTGTCCATCTCATCCGTCTTGTTAGTCCGGGTGATGTACGACTTGGAGTGGGGTGTCATCGGGGTGGCGGGGGTGGCGGCCTTGCTATTGGAGCCAGATGCTGGGCTGCTGCTGTTGACACGACCCTGGCCCGGGAACCTAGTATCCGGAGAGGCGGTGCGGACCCTTGAAGAGGGGGAGTCTGATGCAACGAGCGGTTTCTTGCTCTTCTGTGCTGCTACTGCTGCTGCTTCCGCTGCGGCTGCCGAGTCAGACGCCATGGCCTGTTGGAGAGATACCTTGGGTGCTGCCGAGGATGACGACGACGCGGCCCAGGCACCCGAGTTGCTCCGCCGTCCTCCGGCGGGTACCTTTTCCCAAGGGACGGCCTGCGACTTCTTCTCCTGTTCGGCTGCCTCGGCCTCGGCCTGCTGCTGCATCTGCTTCTTCCTCTCCTTCTGGGACATCTTTGTCTGGGACGACAGCGCCGCCTGCTTACCAGCACTGGACGATGAGGCGGCCGCATTATTCGCTGCTCCCGCCAGCCCCGCACTGAGGTTGGACTTGGAGCTCGTTTCCGACATGATGTTTCTCAGATCAAGCTTGGACGTCTGCAGTGGTGTTGCCGAGGCCCACGGGGTGCCGCTGCCGCTGCCGCTGGGTGATTCCTGCGGCTTCTTGTTGGCCTGCTGTCTCCATGACCTAGGTAGGGGCGTAATCGTCTCCGAGTCGAGATCCAGGTTATCCACGGCCGCCGAGAGCTCCGGGGAAGCCGGGTTACTTCTGCTAAGCGACGAGGGATCGTCGTCCATGGCAAAGACCAGGTCTGCCGTCGAGTTCTTCGGTCGCAGCAGAGGGCTGAACGATTCATTGTTGTTATTGTAGCCGGCCTTGGACTTGCGACGGGACCTGTCGGCCGTAGGCGACGAGGCCGCCCACTCATCCAGACTTCCCACGCGACCCTTGTAAGACGACGAGAGTTTCTTGTCATCCTCCTTCTGAGACGCCTTGTACGCCAGCTCCCTGACCCTGATACGGTGCTCCTCGTCGACGTCGGCGGACAGATCGGGGTACTTCTCGCGCAGGATGAGGTCGGCCCTTCCGCTGCGCGCAAAGGGGAACCGGGCGAGCTGGTTGTCGCGCACCACGCCATCGAGCTCATGCAGGAGGTCCTCGTCGAGGTCTTCGAGGCAGTGGTTCTCAAGCATGGTCTCGAGCTGCAGGCAGATGTACTCGAGCCCCGTGTCTTTGAAGTCGGCGACGTAACCGGCGCTGATCTCGTTGAGCAGGTTGGCAATGTTGCGTGTCGTAACGAAGCGGCCGATGACGAGCTGGCAGATCTGCGACAGACGGTCCAGCATCAGCTCGTTGGCCACGAACATGACGTCGAGGACAAGCTCGGCAAAGTCGTCTAGCCCATCCGAGGACACCACCTCGTCAAACACCTCGGGCCCGACGTCCCCATACAGGAACGAGACGACATAATTGAATGTTTCGGGACGGACATGGCCCAGGTCGACGCGGATGTTCTCGCCGTGGTCCAGCCCGCTGCGACGCTCGGTAAGCCACTGCCCGTCCGAGCGGCCCTGGAACATGCCCCGGAAGAAGGGGCACCTCTGGCAGAGAAGCTGACTATGCGCCGTAACCTCGTCCCCATCCAGTTCGATGATCACGTCCCCATCATCTAGGTAGTTCGGATCTTTGATGGCCTGCTGAAGGTCTTCATCCATGGATCGCTCTACCTGACCGATCTGTAACCTTGCAGCCGCCTCCAGCTTCGGCAGGTCCAGCCGAGTAGCCCACCGCATCAGCTCTACTCGTACTTGACGGAACCGATGCGCCTCGCCTGCCGGCGCTTCGCGCGTGTACTTCCAAACGGGGATCATGGAATCCTGATACACGTAGATGACAATGTTGAGTACAGTGAGGATGTCGGCGTTGACGAGAGTGACTGTCGTCTTTCCATGGTCGCCGCCCGACTCGATGACCATATGCTCCGAATTAGCGAGAGCACCGTGTTCCCGAAACTCGGCGAAAGCGCTTCGTAGGCCAGAGCTGCGACCTGCTAGAAGGAAGCTGTGAACGGGTATCGTGATGTCGGGGGCAGACGAGGTCCGCAGGTGCATGTCAGCATCCCGGTAGCGGAACGAGTATGCCCGAAGCAACTGAAGCAGGTCGGCTTCGATGTCTGTAGACTTTAGCACCTCGTAGGCAACGGATCCCGGGCGTTCCCGGGAAATAGCAGCTTCCCAGGCACCCCTGTGTTTCTTGCCATTTTCCTTGTCCTCGGTGCTCTCCGACGTGGGCGGTGTCCCCTTGAAGTCGTTGAGACAGAGGAGAGATGACATGTCCTCCCATATGGTGCGGTCCTGGACCTTGATCTCCTGCGACATGACCTTGCTGTCTGCCCTGACGGCGGCGAAAGCACCGAAAGTAGAGCTGCGTGCGGCAACACAGTTGGTGATGTAGGGGACACGCTCAAACTTAAAGTCCTTTTGCTTGAAATGGGAGTCGAAGCCGGCATTCTTGCCTTTAAACCGCTTGACCCTCTTCCAGGCAGCGCCCGACTCAGTGCAGATGATGACGGAGCCGTGCTCACCGACGTTGACGGAAACGACAGCGTCTTTTCGCGAGTCCCAGATGCACTGCGGCTGAGTCAGGGCGCCCTTGATCTTGACAGGGTTGGTCGTGGACGATGTGGCGTTGGCCTGTTGACCCCCAGCATCGTCCTTTGGCTGCTGATTGATGTGCATGGTGAAGAGGTCACCACGGGCCGTGACAGCGGCAATGGTGCTGCCGCCTGAGGTGATGTAGCCAATTTTCTTGCGGTCGGGCTCATAGCGGTTCGAGTAGGAGGCAGCCGCCACGTTGTAGTTGGCAAAGACATCGGGAACAGGAAACTTGACCAGGTTGTAACCGTAGTTCGTAAAAACCCAGACGGTGTGGTTGGACAGCAGGCACGACGTGGCTCTGTCAGCGGCCGACACCATCTCGATGGGTGCCGACAGTAGAGACGCAGCTACCTTACGCGGGGTCTGCTGCACGTCGAGCGATCTCGAGTCCGAGTCCATCAGGGCCAGCTGCCCGTTGTTGCGGCCCCAGCAGTACAACGATGACCCTGTGTGAGCGACCGAATGCACCGACGACGCGGCGATGCCCAGGGCGACGTCCTTTTTCATGGACCCGAATACCTGGCGCGGCGTCACGCACATGGGCTCCTCATCAGGCCGTGTGGGCGGCGGCAGGATGTAGCCGAGCTGCGAGTCGGTGTTGAGCCCCCAGGTCCACAGCTCTCCGTTGTCGGCAATAGCCAAGGTGTGGTGCTGGCCCAGAGCCACCTGCTGGATCTTCTTGTCGGCAAGAGGTCCCTGCACGGGAACATAGCGAAACTGAGTGTTCTCGTTGCCTAGACCTAGCCTGCCGCCACGTCCGACGCCGCTCACGTACAGGTTAGACACGGGGTCCGTAGTCAGGATGGCTGAGTGGAGTTTGGACATGACGACGTCCTTGATGACGATGGGCGCGTTGCGCACGAGGGTCGGCATATCTTCTAGGTCCATATCTGGTTCGGGGGGTTCGAGATCGTTTTCGACGCAGTGGTCCTCGTAGAGCTTGCGTATCAGGCTGTCCGGGCGTTTCAACTGGATACGCTCCGGGAACTGGCGATCGTCACCATCCCCGACACCGAGAGACAGGTTCTTGTTGCTTCCAAAGACATAGAGCTCATCTCCCTGGACGGGTGATTGTAGCAAATTGTGACGGCTCGAAGGTTTCCTGTAGCAGCGCACACAAAAATGTCAGCCTTCTTCTTCTTCTCCTTCCAAGTCCAGCGCACGCATCAGAACTTACTGCTCAGTCGGGTCCCCGGTGCTGTCACCACTCTCTGATCCATCCGAGTCCGATTCTGAAGACTCCTGGGTCCGCTCGAGAGACCTCGTGGCAATAGTGGAGTTGTAGACGTCAAAAGGGCTGTTACCCTCGTTGTCCTTGGTCTTGATGAGGCGGCCGACCCTGGTGTTGGCGGCAGTGTGGTGATTGACGAGGTTCTCGCGCTCCTTGTGCAGAAGCATACGCGCAATGGAGACATTTCCAGCATATAGGGCTCGGTGGAGGGCATTCCAGCCGCTCTCGGTATCCTGGGCGTACAGGTCGATGGCCGGGTGGTTGATGAGGGCCTGGGCGAAGTCGCGGGCGTGGGGGTCGGTCGACGAGGCGGCGCGCAGGAGTATGGTCAGACCGGCGTGGTCACGGCTGTTGACCTCGGCCTTTCCCAAGGTGGTGGTTCCTCCTCCTCCCGACTTGGCCGGTGTGAAGCCAGACGGTCGGCGAGGCTTGACGGCCGACCTCGGGGACGTGCCTGGGACGGCAGCACCACCGGGGCTCTTGGCCAGATAGCTGTCGCCACCACCGCCACCTATGAGCGGGAGATGGGCGTTCTGACCAGCGGTCGGGGAGGCCAGGAGATGCCGAAACCTGTCGACATCTTGATCCCAGTAGAATTTCCACAACAAGTGACTCATGTGGGACAGGATAGGCCAAGTGGCGAGGTGACGAAGGCGTATTCCAGACGCTTGAAGTGAGCACCTCGCTGTGGTTTCTCAATGGACCACGGCTTGTTTAAAGGTGCGATTCGAAGCGTCGTGAAAGCCGCCTTGAGAAATGGTAGAGGGCTTGTTGTGTCGAGACGGGCAAATTAAAGGGGTGTGGTTGGTGTCGAACTCGTATACGCGGTCGCGACGACGGGTAGTTCGGGGGGGAGATAAAATGACTTATCGCCGTATCGGGGGCTATGACTGACTGGCCGGGTTTGTCGCAACAGGGATGACGTACGACGGGGTACTCGGATCGGGAAGAAAATCGGCTCGTGGTGAGGGTGTGAGAGATTCGAATCGAGTTATCGCAAGAGTTGGGGAGCGGGTTTCTCTTAAAGAGGGCGAGACGCGGTATTAATAGGTTGCTTGGTATTGAGAGTGTGTGGTAGAGAGGCGTCTTGATAGCGCGGCTTAATTACTGGACTTTTGGTGGTGTGTGGTGAGCCCTTCTCTTTGTGCTCCTTTTTTTGGTGGGGGAGGGGAAGGTACGTTAACCCTGGAGCCGGTCCCGCGGCGCGTCACACCAACCCTATCCTATTGTTCTCGAGTCTCTTATGCTGAGTTTACGAGTACTACACCTTGTTTCTCTCGTATTCATCCCACGTGCAACTTGAAGATCTCCATATCCCCGACTACAGATAGTTGATGGTTAATTTGAGGTATTGTTCTCATTCCAATCTCTTTAGAACTGCACTTCTTGACTTCTTGATGACCCCTCCTTCGCATCACTACAACATGTGTATGTGACCCTTTCGACTCACAATATCCACTCTACAGTGACGTTGTCGACTTTTGATGGGGTCAGCCAATAATGTGTGGACCATGGCAACGTGTCGCAAACTATTGATGGACTTGAACCAAGAGAGAGGTTCCTCAGCTCTCGACGTCTCCATCATGTGGACAGCCGATGCACATGGCCGCGACGCAAGGTCCCTATTTGTCCCGGCTTGTGTCTTTAATAATAACGTGATGACGTATGCTGTACGGATCTTAACATGCTGTCCACCATATTGACTACCATGCTTCAGCACTAGTACTACTCGTACTACCTACATATGTAGTCAAGTAGTTAGCAGTGTAATATGACCCATTGCCCCGAACAGGCCCTGGGAGTACTAGTATTGCTACCTATTGAGTGCTTGCATTTGCCTTACGAGTACGGGGCATCTATTACTATTAATAATGCCCCACGGTCGGTTGTTCATCAACGGGTGCGCCACTTTACGGCCCCAAAACGCGTGTGTGTTATAACTTGTCAGTGGGTGTTTGTGACGCACGCGGCACCATCCCCAGATTGATGTGCATCTGTGTATCCGAGTCTGTACCATGCTATTACTACCTGTACTAGTACGAGTACGGATTGAAGATTGAAATATGCCGTATTGATGCTCGTACCTGCATCTTTACACATGAAAGATGGTGATACTTGTATGGGCATACATATGGTTGGACTACATGTACATACTCATCGCACAAGGTAAGATCGTACATAGATTGCCGTAGTACCAGCTTGCGAACACGGAATATAAGCCAATGTTGCTAACGACTTTACCCAGTAGATATTTGACCAATATCAATACTATTATTAGCACCAGATTGCTTCTAGTCGAGGAACGTGAGTCTAGTGACGATGTAGGCAGGAACGCGGGATGCATCTAGCACCAAGCCTAGCACTGGGGCAAGTAGTAATAGAGAGCTCACCAGCTTACCTACAGGTCACAAGCTTACCAGCTGGTAGCCACAACCCGTTGAATTTGTATTACAATTCCCTTGGCTCTCAATTGTGGACAAGAATTCTTGCGTCCCACAGCGGTCCATATAAAAGCCTGTAGGAGCACTCGCACGGATATAACCCGAAGGTCCCTGGAGACTCCACACACCAGATAAGCTGTCGACTGTAGGTTATCCTTCCCGGACCACTGGGGCAGGTATCGACACAATTGCTTTTAGTGATCAAAATTAGTGGACTATTCCCTGTAATCTGTCAAGAGTGACCTATAAGCTCTGCCCTGTAGGAAATACACCCCCACTAAAGTCCACTAAAGAGGCCCTGAAAATCAGTCCATCCATCGTGGAAGGAGAGAAAAAAAAAGAGTTCAGAACCCTCAATCCTACCAGCCCCCACCCTTAACTGTCCGTAGTCGCTCGGCCTTCTCTCCGCCAGGCACTGAATCCACCAAAAAAGTCATACCGTATACGGATCCCACGCGACATTGTGGCCGTATCTCGCTCCGACGTCGAAACCGTCCAAAACCTGTTCTTCTCCTCCTCTTCTTCCATCTCTCCTCCCTCCTCCACCAATTCCACCTACTCGACTCATCCATCCACCGGTTGCCCAACATGTCTACTGAGCAGCCTCTCCCCTTTGTCTACCAGTTCGCCGCAGGTATGTCTTTTTTTCTTTCTTTCTACCTGTCCAATTTTGGAGCTCTGCCCACTCCCTCCCCCACCGCCGGGAACATTTATCCTCGTCAATGGAACATGCGAAACTGACCTGATTTTTCTTCCCAGGCGCAATTGCGGGCGTCTCGGAGGTAGGATTGCCCTGCCCTCACCGCAGACATGCTGCGACAATCAATATCGAATTTGTTACCATGGATTGGAATCGCTGACTCTTTTTTTTTTCTTTCGCTCGATTATAGATTCTTGTTATGTGAGTATTCAATGACGAATTTAGCCCCCACGTTTCCGAATAGACTGACTGACGCGCCATCTCACAGGTACCCTCTTGATGTTGTCAAGACGAGAGTGTAAATACTCCTTCTCTCCCCCATTCTCCATACATCCATCCAGCAGGGAGTGTCATCGGAAACTGACCATATTATAGTCAGCTGCAGACGGGCACGGGCACCGGTGCCGAGTCGTACAATGGCATGGTGGATTGCTTCCAGAAGATTGTCCGCAACGAGGGCTTCTCGCGGCTGTACCGTGGCATCTCGGCTCCCATCCTGATGGAGGCCCCCAAGCGTGCGACCAAGTTCGCCGCCAACGACGAGTGGGGCAAGGTGTACCGCCGCGTCTTCAAGCAGTCCCAGATGAACCAGGGACTGTCCATCCTGACGGGAGCCACTGCCGGAGCCACCGAGGCCGTCGTCGTCGTCCCCTTCGAGCTCATCAAGATCCGCATGCAGGACAAGGCCTCGGCCGGCCGCTACAAGAGCGCCCTCGACTGTGTCGCCCAGACCGTCCGCAACGAGGGTCCCCTCAGCCTGTACCAGGGTCTCGAGAGCACCATGTGGCGCCACATCCTCTGGAACGCCGGCTACTTCGGCTGCATCTTCCAGGTCAGGCAGCTCCTGCCCAAGGCTGAGAACAAGAGGTCCCAGACCATCAACGACCTCCTGTCCGGTGCCATCGGTGGAACCATCGGTACCGTCCTCAACACCCCCATGGACGTCGTCAAGAGCCGCATCCAGAACACCCCCAAGGTCCCCGGCCAGACCCCCAAGTACAACTGGGCCTGGCCCTCGGTCCTCACCGTCGCCCGCGAGGAGGGCTTCAGCGCCCTGTACAAGGGCTTCCTCCCCAAGGTGAGAAATCTGCTGGCAAAGCAGGAGAAGACGAAGAAGAAGCAGCAAAAAATGAAGAACAAAACTGACTCGTGCCTCGACAGGTCCTCCGTCTCGGTCCCGGTGGTGGTATCCTCCTTGTCGTCTTCACCAACGTCATGGACATGTTCCGCTCCATGCACTACAAGTCATCATGAAAGAGCCTTGGGCTCAAAGGTTGGGAAATCGGGGTTATATGTAAGGGACGAACTGAGCGAGAAACAATATGCAATTCTTTTCTTTTTCTTCATCTTCTCCGCAATACGATCTTGGATAGACAGACAGTTTGCGAGGCGTTTGGTAGCCAACAGAAAATTTATACCTTTATCATTACTACTAATCTCTGCGGACAAGCTTGAGACTACTCTGCTACCTCGTCTCTCTCTATTCTTTCCAGCGGCTTCAGGGTTGGGAAATCGGCTGGAGGAAGGTGCTACTCTGATGAACAGCTGCTGGCACTTCCGTGCCATTTTCACGTTTTCACGCACCTTCCATCTCTCACACAGCTGCCTCTATATAACGTCTTCCATACCTTTCGGCCTCGCTTCTATCGTGATTCTTGCAACCTCAAGAGAAACACCGCTCCATCTCCAGAGCGTCACATTCTCAGGCATATAGTGTCATTCTCTCTTTCACAGAAGAGAACGCACTCTCTAACAACCTATGATTTAGCACGCGCTTCTTTGAGTGCGGCGCGCCTTCCTCGAACCACTGAATGCTCAGAATCGTCTATTCAAAGACCTTCCGTCTCATCTTCTACTCTCATACAACTCTTCTTCATCCTTCCATAACATTCGCTTCTTCTTCCTTCCATAACATACACTTCTTTCTTCCGGAGCATCACAAACTCACCACACCTGCTTCTTCCACCCAACATCTCCACATCGTTTACATGCTCCTATATCAGACAGACAGCCAAAGACCTCTTGGTAGAGGCATGGATGGTGCCATCTTCAACTGAGCATCCTCTTCAAGTTCACGGCCACAAACTTGGCCGCTGCACCACCCGCATACCATACGACCTTATCTGAGCAAATCTAGCGCATCGTTTCTCTCGCGAATTCACCCATACCATTTCCACTATATATCTGTTTCTGCCCCTTTCGCGCTCCCCGCGCTTTCACAGTCATTTTCCTTCATTCATGCTTGCTTCCTAGCCTCACCATTTCTAACAACTGATCCAGTGCATCTGCACACTGCATCAGCAATGGCCTCCGTTGAAGAAGACGATGACTTTGAATACTTCACCTTCGCTGGCCCAGAGACAGGGAGTGCCAGTGGTCATAATGAAGCAAGCTTGTTCCATTCCTGGGAAAACCAAGCTACCCCGTCCATTAGTGGTAATTCTGAAGACGAGGCCGATAACGAAGACAATGATGATGACGGTGACGATGCTGGGTCCGCAACTACTGTTCTTGATTCCCCGAACACGGCCCCCCATGGGCCATCTCAAGATGGTCAACATGTCTCTAATCGTGAAGAATCCGAGGCTGTGACTGAAAGAGATGTATACATGGGCCGGGACCAGCCGGGCCTGGTCTCCCAAATCGACATTTCGGATTCATCATCTGATGAAGAAGACCAGGACATTGGAGCAGAGTCCGATGTAGAGCCTACATGGACTAAATACCACTGCAGGATGACATGCCGACCTGCGTGGCGCTCCGTCCACGACAAGTCCGTTAGACGCAGAATGATCATACGGAGCTTGATGGAGAAACTCCGTGTGAAGCGACAGAGACACAGGGAGAGGATCATATCTCTCAAGAGACAGTTGGAGGCAGCCCAGGCTCTTTGCCGACGGACCAAACGGGTAGGATAGCCCTGTATTCTTTGTTTTTGAACGCTGACTGACTTCCTTTTTCATCTTTCAAGCACGAACCGTGGCAAAAATCAGTGCTGGCAAGTATCCTCAATGAGCCGCAAGCCTTGCCTTGGAAAACCATTTATCGTCGTATCTTGAATCAGTCCAACATCCCCGCCGACGACCACACTCTTCATCCATCGTTGAAGTTCAGGCCTTCGAACCCTTACGACGTTTTCCTGGACAGCGCCGCACAAATCGACTTCAATCGACCTGTGTCTCAACAACCCCTTCTCCCAGTTTCCGGTAGACGCGCCTTCCGCAATCTGCCCCCAGAGGTGCACATGGCCATACTTGACCATCTTGTCGTCTTCGAGGACCCCATACACGTACTGTCTCGTATAGATCCCTCTGAACACTACCGTGACCAGCTCCTGGACGAGGACGGAAACGTGAGGCTCCTCAATCGGTTTCACATTGGATCGGAGCCGGTGAGCCTCCTCTCCGCAGCTAACCCCCAGAGGCTGCTCTCGCCCCTTGCAACTTGCAGGATGTGGCACTTCCTGGGAAGCACTATGTTCTACGGGGAAAACACCTTTGTCTTTTCGTCGCTTGGCGAGTAGGGCCGCTTTGCGAGAGGGATCAAGGTTAAGTTGCAGCGCCTACAGCACATTGAATTTGTCTGGAAGGGGTCCAGATGCCAACAGATGAAAAACCGTGACGACGAGAGAAGAATGTCGTCTCTGCGGACATCTCCCTTGGTGTACCTCTGCGAGGCGAACCGCCTGAAGACCATCAAAATATTTGTCCAAGAAACGTCCAAGGCGTATAAGCGCCGCAGTTACGAGCCACGGAGCATGATCAAATACATGGAGAAGAAGACGGTCGGGCAGCCAAACAATCGAATGTACCGTGCTCTCCGGTCTCTGCATGGTTTGGACTATTTGATGAGCCTCCGGGGCATTGAGAGCATCGAAATATACAACATGGACCAATGGAAGAAGGACAGGACGTACACGCAGGTCACAGATTGGACATTTGTGGCCGACATTATGAACTCCGTCTGTCGCGACAAGAACGACAAAGACCGCCACTTTTCGAAGCTGGTGAATCTCGCGCCCCTCGCGGGCGGCTACAAGCCAACAAGGGCGGTCTGGAAGGCCGTAGAGGCATCCATGGAGTCCATTGCCGACGACTCGCAGTCGTCCTCATCGGCCACTCCCGAAGCCGTCGTCCCCGTTGCCTCCAAGGCACTTCAACATTTGGACAGACGGCGTTTCACCAAGAGATTCGTCAATGTCGATGCTGTCTCTGCCCTACGAGAGCGACTGGCATCGTCGTCACGTTCGAGCATGTCGAGTCACATTGAACGCTCTACCAATGTCAGTGGCCATTCTCATTCTTTTACTTGAGCCACTTTTTTCTCATACCGCCCCTTTTTTCGTTCTTCGCTTCTCGCTTTCTTTCCTTTTCTTGTTTTTCTTATTTTCTTTTTTTCGGGTACCGGATTGCTCTTTGCGTATTCTTTCTTTTTTTCTATGTCTCGCCCATCACTGCTGTCTCACATGACACCGGGGGTGGGGACGGATGCGTCGCAGCGGGGATTTATCATGATCAGTTGGCATCATAGGGAAGACGGATGGTATTACTTGGTTTGTGCATTGGGAAGAGATATACGGGTAGTATACTGGCGTCGTCTGAAGAATCGTTATTGACATGGTTGGGTTCGGGAATTTGGGCACAGGCCACAGCGGGTAGAGGAACAACAGACTGGAGACTACCAGCAGAGATATAGGATAAGAAATAAATCACGTTTACTTGGCAAGTCGCCTATTCTCGCACATAGTGTACACGTAGCTAGGACCACGTATGTTTTGCTGATAATGACTCGTGGGGAAAGTTCTTGGCCTCTTGGCTGATTGTTGTCCTTTGTGTATATACGTACTCCGTACGGTGTAGTACATCTACTACTAGTACTCATAGTGACGACTGGACTCTATGAGTGAGTGTTGAATGGGAGGGGTATGGGGTAGATGATTGCACAGGCACGCAGGCATTCGTATTCTATCAATGCAGAAAATGGCTCTTTGAGAATCTAGCGGTGCCAGCCCCTCTCTGCTGCCGTGGCGTATGTTCTGTATGAGTGCAGCGTGTACGGAGTACGAGTACTTGTAATAAATGATACGACGCATGCATGGGGGTTGGTGAAGGAGGAGGTGGTTGGTAATATTGGCTGCCTTCCTTGGTTGGGTAGGGACTAGAGTAACGCTCCAAGGTGTGCAATCAGGTGACGTGCGACAGAAGTGCCAACACAAGACATTGCCTGCTAATATGGACCTGTATGAGTACTCCGTACTGCTGCTAACAGTTCTGCTAATCTGCTGCTAGCCTGTTACCACTAATAGAGTCGGCGTGGCCCGAACTCGGCCATTATGTCATCATCTGCAGTAATACGTAATTACCCAGCCCCAAGTTGCCTCCCGCCCGCGGGTCCCATGGACCATTGATAGAAGCTGGGAATGAATGTCCAGGCCCCTCTCCGTCCGGCAGTAGATGTACACCACTGTGTACGAAGTACGGGAGTACGAGCCTCTACGGAGTACGGCTAATGGTGCAAGTGCTAAAATGAACCTTTACCTGTAATACAGGTACGAAGTAAGTACAGTGGGCTGTACTCGTAGAATGGCAAAGTGGGTGGAGGGTAGAATGAAAATGCCAGGAATACACGTACGCATCCACTGACACTTGCTGTATCGCACAGCCACACAGCCACTCACACCCGCATCGATCAGACGCCCACCTACTCGTACCTACAGGCCTTACCCATAGTGATCCATCCATCTCCCTCCCATCCCATCATCTCCCCAAAGCCCAAAGACAGCGGGAAGAAAGAAAGAAGCTTTGCCTTTCTCCCCACCCACACACGCCACCATCCGGGAACTGTGGAAGAAATTCTCTCTCTCTCTCACTCTTCAGGCGAAAGAGTCTTATTTTCAAAACCAATTTTTCTTTCATCGCATCCTCTTTTATCCAGGACGCTACATCGTCAACTGAGTTGACCTCATTTTATTCCCGCCTTGTGGGAGGAAGAACAGCCCCCCGTCCCGACCGCCAGGCCATTGAATACCCGCCCCCTCCCGTCATCGACATCCCCCAACAACAAAGCCTTGCGCGCCCTCACGATACTCGATTCGAATCACCCCGTCCGTCGACAGAGATAAAGACGAACCCCTCGTTGTTCGACTTTAACGACCCCTTTGTGTGTGTGTGTGCGGCCGCCACCCAGAATTCCACGCAAGCACACTACGTCACACGCACGGTCTTCGCACCAAAAAAAAAAGGACACGACATTTTCATCACCTTTCTCTTGGGACAAGTGTTTGGCCGGCTTGCATGCTGAATATTCTCTGTTCCTGAAACGACATCTCGCTCTGCCAATCTGTGGAGCGCCGCCTCTATCCCGCGAAATACGACTTCACCTTAAACAGACCAAGACGGTCTTGGATAACCATATACATCGCCCATCATGTCGCGAGTAATGAGGAGCGTGAGGAACGTGACCAAGGGGTATTCCAGCACGCAGATTAAAGTCAGAGAAGGTTCGCGCGCGACATCTATCTATCCCACTCTTATTCACCATCCCAGCTGGACGAGACTGACAATGGCTCTTCTTGTATAGCTACGAGCAATGACCCATGGGGTCCCACCGGTACCCAGATGAGCGAAATCGCTCAGATGACTTTCAACACGTGCGTTTCCATGATGGAGCCTGTCCGAGGCGCAATGAGCTGACACCTGGTTGCGACTACAGATCTAGCGATTTCTACGACATCATGGACATGATTGACAAGCGCTTGAACGACAAGGGTAAGAACTGGCGCCACGTTCTCAAGGCCCTCAAGGTTCTCGACTACTGCCTGCACGAGGGATCTGAGCTCGTCGTCACCTGGGCCCGCCAGAGCGTCTACATCATCAAGACACTACGCGAGTTCCAGTATGTCGATGAGGAGGGTCGCGATGTTGGCCAGAATGGTATGTTCCTCCGTTTACTTTCCACCCCCCTTTCGCATTGCTGTTGCTAACAGTCTGGTTGGTTAGTGCGTGTTGCTGCAAAGGAGATAACGTCTCTGATTCTCGACGAGGAGCGCCTGCGTGCCGAGCGAAGCGATCGCAAGTCGTGGAAGTCGCGTGTTACGGGCCTGGAGGAGTTTGCACCCGCCCACGCCGAGCCGTCCACACGCCGCCAGAGGCCCCAGATGGCGGACGAGGACGATGCCGAATACCGCCTGGCCCTGGAGGCCAGCAAGTTCCAGGAGGAGGAGGACCGTAGGAAGAGGGAGACGCGCGGACCGGCCCCCGAGGACGACGATGACGATCTGGCCAAGGCCATCAAGCTCAGCAGGGAGGAGGACGAGAGACGCCGACGCGAGCTGGAGCAGAGCAACGCCGCATCGCTGTTTGACGACACGCCTGTCCAGACGCAGCCCCAGCCCACAGGCTTCAACGGAGGCTACGAGCAGGGCAACCAGGTGGACTGGTTTGCCAACCCCGTCGACCAGAACCAGATGCAGCCCCAGCCCACGGGCATGATGCCTGCCGCCTACACGGGATACCAGCAGCCGCAGATGACAGGATACCCGGGCACCTTCCAGACGCCGTTTGGCGCGCAGCCCACGGGCATGGACCCATACGGCCTGCAGCAGCAGCAGCCGCCGCAGCAGGCCTTCCAGCAGCAGCCGACCGGATACAACCCGTACGCGCAGCAGCAGCAGCCTCAGCAGCCGCTCCAGACGCAGCAGACGTCGCTGCAGATCCCGTCTCCCGTCAACGGCGGTCCGAACCCGCAGCCGGGAAGCAACAACCCGTGGGCGACCAACAGCAGCCAGAGCAACCAGCCGTCTGCGCTGATGGCGACGCCGACGGGGTCCAACAACCCGTTCGCGCAGCGTCCCTCGTCGGCGCAGCCCGTCAGCAGCGGCCTGGGCGCCCTGCCCGAGCAGAAGACGCTGTCGACCTTCAACCCTCTCCAGCAGCAGCAGCAGCCGACACCGCAGCCCCAGCAGCCGTCGTTTACGAGCGCGGCCAACCCCAACCCCAACGCGACGGCCAACGGCAACCCGATGAGCGAGCACGAGCTGAAGCTCAACTCTCTCCTGGCCTCGGGCGACGGCATGGACACGTACGGAAACACGGGCAACCTGCGCATCCCGGCCCAGCACACGGCGCCCGGCACCTTTATCAACAGCGCAGGGTCAGGTGTCAACCGCCTCAACCCGGAACCGACGGGCAGCAACCCCTTTATGCGTCAGCAGTTCACGGGCATGCCGTCCGTCAGCTACGGTGGCCAGCCTGGAGTCGGCGGTGCGGCGGGTAACCCGTACGGTGGGCAGCAGGCACAGCAGCAGCAGCAGAACCAGGACTTGATACAGTTTTGATTTTGATATTTCTTTTTTTAATTGTCTTTTTTTTTTTTCACTCTCTTTTCTCTGCCTTCTTTTTTTATTACCACCTTTTTTCTTATTGTGTCAATGCCTATTACTACTACCTCCTTTTTTTCAAACATCTTTACATCGTTCCTAACATCTTTCTTGCCTTGTGTCCATTTGTTTTTCTTTTGCTTTTGCCATCTCTCACAAAATATGTTGACTTCTTTTAGGGGGAGGCGTTTTTTCTCTTTACCTTCTCTTTTCTTTTAAAAGAAATATATTCTCTTTAGAAGAAAAGAACAACAAATCTTCTCATGTTTTCCTTTGTATTGCCAGCTCCCGTATACCTCCCTCCCCCCCTTTATATCCATCGTCTCTGCTTGACATACCCTTTTCTTACTCTCCGTGTCACACTCTCACTTCTCACCTTTCGCCTCTTTTTGTCCCTCTTCCTTGATAACTTTCTCCTGCTTGATATATGATGACTTTCGTTTTCTTCTTATTCTTTTCTTTTCCAATTACCATTAAGGATTAAGGGGAAGGGTGAAAAGTAAAGGAGCTCCCCTCGAAAACAAAAGGCTGTTGCATGTGGAGGGTTGGTCACAAAAAAATTGTAGGTGTTTCTAGATAGCCATTTTCTTGTTTTTAACATTTTATGTTTTTTTTTTTCTTCTTCTTTGTTTATTGTGTCCCGAAGTGTGATTTTAAGAGCGCAACAAAATGAACGTGAAAGGAGAGTATCAAAAGTGTAAAGTCATATTGTATTATATTCCATTTATTTTGCCAAAATACTGGTTCAATTGTTGTGATATAAACTCCGATTCATACAGGACCCGTCATCATGTAACTTTTTTTTTGACCAAACATTAAGCAGCGCTTGTAACTATTTAAAACAAAAGGCTGGCCGGGCGGGTTCTTCAATTCTCTCTCTCTCGGGTTGTCTAATGTGCCGGCGGCGCGGCGAGCATCTTGACTTGTGTGGAGGAGAGAGAGAGAGAGAGAGAGATGTGGATGCGGAGAGGTTATGTGTCGTGTGTGTGCGTGTGGTGTATATATAGAAGAAACCAACGACCATTAACCAGCCTCCTCCATCATCTGGATAAACTCCTCGAGATTGACACCGCCTTTCCCATCGTGATCGAGGTGGTCGATCATGGTCTGAATCTCGTCGTCAGACATGGACCTCTCCTCCTTGATGTCCTGGGCGAGGTGACGCATGTCGTCAAAGGAGATGACGCCGTCCTGATCGTAATCGAACATGTTGAAGACCTTGACGGCCTCGTCGCGCGGGTCCCGCTGCGAGATGAGTTTGGAGGCGCACAGGCGGAACTGGTCGAGGTACATGTACAGGCGGTTGACGGGGCAGCTGTGGGCGTCGGGCCAGTCGGGGGGGATGGTGCCGTAGGTCTCGAGCTCTTGGAAGTACTCGGGCTTGGTCATGTCGAAGCCCAGGGCTGCCAGGGAGTGACGGAACTCGTAGCTGTTTAGCCATCCTTTTTTCTTCATGTCCATCAGGTCGAACTGTTTTTTTTGGTGTTGCGCGCGCGTTAGCACATTTCTTTTGTCCCTGTCTCTTCAATCTGAACTGAACTGTACTGTACGTACAACTTCGTCTATGTGTTCTCGGTCCTCCTCTGGTATCGTATTGTAATCCTCATTGTTGGATACTTGTGGTGCCACGGGTTGTCGCTGCTGTAGAGATTGTGCCCCTCCGCCTGGTATTGAGCGGATGGGAAATGGTCTGGGTGTCGCGTGGGGGTTCATATTGCTCGCGCAAGACAAAAGAAATCGATGCCCAAAAAAAGCAAACAAACAGGTGTAGTAGCGGTCGACTCTGGTTCTTGGGGGAATGTGAAGCTTCTGGGTTGTGAAGAGTGATAACAAACAAAGAGTGTGTAGATCGAAGCAAGTGAGGATGGTTTGACGAGAGAAACAACGGTCCGAGAAAATTGATTGGACGAGACGGAAAAGTGTGGCTGGGTGGTCTGCTTCCTTAGTATTATTATCTCCAAGAATGCGATTTTGGCGATGCGCTGCTGGGATTGCGACGACGCGAAAGGACGCGCTTTTGGCCCGCGATTGGAGAGGCCAAGAAGTGAGGTACATGTGATGAAGGTATTCATTGTATGCGATTATCAAGCAAAGATGACTTGACTCATCGGTACAGGTCATGTGATGGACTATCATTGGGCAGACGCATTGACTCAGCAAGCCTCACTATCCAGGCAGCAGCTTCCCTAGCTCTGATTGGCCAAAGATCCCCCTTGGGCCATTCGTGCCTTCCACTTCCTCTCAGGTGTTCACTTTCTGGGGCGAAAAGAAAAAAAAAAAGCTTACCTCACCCATCGTCACTACAGGTCAGGTCTAGCTAACGAGGGTGTGAGTAAGGGCGCGTCGAATCGTCCCTATACAGACCAACCTCTTTTGCTTCCTGCATTCTCTCATTTGTTCCTCCTCTTTTCTCTTTCCTTTTCCCTTGTCGATTGTCACGTTTGCGTGGCTGTCGATTTGTCTGGGCCCCCAATCGGCGCCTGAGCTCTTTTCACCACCAGACCAGTTCTGCTGGTCTCTCTCTTCTCTCTCTCCCCCAAAGGCGCGGATCGAGAACCAACGTCGCGATAGCAACCAACAACCTCTCTCTCACGTCCCAACTGCACTGCAGCGGATTCAGAAGTCGATCCTGTGACTCATTGAGTCACTCATCTCGATTACTATACCCTTTGTCGTTCTTCGACGTCGACGTATAAATACGCGCCCGGCGCCTCGAAAACCCTCGAGACCGACGACACCTTTCCTCTTCCATCCATCATAATACTCTTCTGAGCACCGACCTCTGCGCGTCGACCCGACATCGCCATGTCGTTCGGCAGTGGAGGCTTTGGCGGCTTCGGCCAGGCCAACAACAACACCCAGTCTTCTGGATTCGGTGGTTTCGGCCAGACCAACAACAACAACAACACGTCAGGTAAGCAGGCAACCTGGAGCCTACCCAGCATACACCACGCATCATCCCCCAGATGCTGACATTGCATACACAAAAAGGCTTCGGCTCTGGCACTACTGGTGGATTCGGCCAGACCAACGCCAGCTCTGGCGGTGGTCTTTTTGGTTCTAACAGCAACACCGGAGGTGGCTTCGGCTCATCGACGAGTACGTTGCTCCTAGCATCCCCCCCTCTCCCCTCCGGACCCCCCTCCCTACTCCTGCCACGCGTCTCGATATCTTCAATGTGGATAAAATGTGTGCTAACTTCTCTCACAGGCGGCGGATTTGGTGCCAACACGGGTGGCAGCTTCGGAAGTAAGCCAGCATTCGGCTCCGGCACTACGGGCAGCACAGGCGGCGGCCTATTTGGCGGCGCTAGCAACACCACCACCACTCCTGCCTCGACAGGCTTCGGTGGATTTGGCAGCACTGCCAACAACAACAGCACATCGTCGCCCTTCGGCGGCGCTGCCACTGGCTCTACCGGTGGCGGCCTATTCGGAAGCGCCCAGCCCAAGCCAGCTTTCGGTTCCACCGGTACAACGGGAGGGTCATCCCTCTTTGGCGGCGGCGGCAACACCACCGGCGCCACCACGACAGGGACAGGTTTCGGCGGCTTTGGAGCTGCAAACAACACGGCCCTGAGCGGCGCCACCGGCGAGCCCCCTGGTACTGCCGGTACCCCTTTCCAGGCCCACGTCGAGAAGGAGTCCAACTCGACCCAGTCCAACTCGTTCCAGAACGTCCTCTTCCAGGAGCCCTACCGAAAGTGGTCCTCTGAGGAGCTGCGACTCGTCGATTACGCCCAGGGAAGGCGTCACGGAAACGGCAGCACTGGTGGTGCTGGTGCCTTTGGCAGCTCCAACTTTGGCGGCACTGGCTTCGGCTCCACTCCTGCCAACAATACCTCGACCACCGGCGGCGGCCTGTTCGGCGGCGGCAGCAACACAGCAGCCACAACCAACACCGGCGGAGGCCTGTTTGGCGGCGGCAACAACAACGCCACCACCGGCACGACCGGCGGATTCGGACAATCGGCATCTGGAGGCTTCGGTAGCAACACCGGAGCCTCTGGCGGTGGCCTGTTTGGCGCCAAACCTGCTACTGGAGGAGGCCTGTTCGGCGGCAGCCAGCCCCAGCAGCAGCAGCAAAGCACAGGTTTCGGATCCAGCGCTACTACTGGAGCTTTCGGTAGTGGCAACACCGGAACGGGCTTCGGCTCTGGAGGTACCACTGGTGGCGGTGGTCTCTTTGGTAACAACAACCAAGCTAACAAGCCAGCAACAGGAGGCCTGTTCGGCAGCACTCCCTCCACGGGAACCGGCTTCGGCGGTGGAGCGAGCACCGGCTTTGGCTCTGGCGGCGCTGCCACCGGCACCGGCGGCGGTCTGTTCGGAAACAACAACAACCAGCAGCAGCAGCAGCAGCAGCCGAGCGGTGGTGGCCTCTTCGGCGGAAACAACAACACCCAGCAGCAGCAGGGAACTGGCAGTGCCTTTGGTAGCGGTTTCGGCCAGCAGAACCAGACACAGACCCAGCCGGCCGCCGGCGGTGGCCTGTTTGGCAACAACACTCAAGCCAAGCCGGCTGGTGGTCTTTTCGGAAGCAGCACACCGAGTGCTGGCACTGGAGGAGGACTGTTTGGTGGTGGTGCCAACAACAATCAGCAGCAACAGGGCACTGGATTCGGCCAGAGCGCTTCCGGCACTGGAGGCGGCCTCTTCGGCAACAAGCCGGCTGCCCCCGCTAGCGGCGGTCTCTTTGGCCAGCCTGCTCAGCAGAACACCGGCACCGGTGGTGGCCTGTTTGGTGGTAGCACCCCGCAGAACCAGCAGACGGGTGGATCTGGCCTCTTTGGCGGAGCGAGCGCGACTCAGCAGCAGAAGACTGGTCTCTTTGGCAACTCCCAGAGTGGCGGGACCGGCCTCTTCGGTGGCCAGAACAACCAGAACCAAGGCCAGTCGTTGTTTGGTGGCAGCACTAACCAGACACCGCAGAACCAGGGCATGGGTAACTCTCTCCTGGGTGGCTCGCAGCAGTCCAGCAATGCCCCCCAGGGTCTGACTGCCAACCTCAACGACGTCTCCGCCTACGGCAGCCCGTCGCTCTTCTCCAACGTTGGCAGCAACGAGGTGTCCAACCCTGGTCCTCTTGCCACCCCTGTCAACGGCAACTCTAGGCCCAAGCGTGGATCTATCCTGCCCATGTACAAGCTCGCCCCCTCGTCCGCTTCGCGATACGCCACCCCTCAGAAGAGGGGCTTCGGCTTCTCCTACAGCACCTACGGTACGCCTGGTGGAAGCCCCGCGAGTAGTATCGCCAGCACTCCCGGCACCCAGGGCCGTAGCTTCCTGAGCTCGTCCGTCTCCACGGGTGCCCTTAGCAAGAGCATGTCGACCAACAACCTGCGCCGCAACTTCAACGCCGAGGATAGCATCCTGGCCCCTGGTGCCTTCTCGGCCGGCTCGGCACCTCGCTGGTACGGCAGCACAGGGTCTAAGAAACTTGTCATTAGCCGTGACATGCGCAGCGACCTGTTCACCACCCCCCAGAAGGACAAGCTGCTGCCCACCTCCCAGACCACCCACAAGCTTTCCAAGCGCGTGAGCTTCGATACGAGCGTCGACAACTCCGAGGAACCCCAGGTGCGCGGCGCCCTGCCTGCCACTGACGAGTCCCCCGTCTCCCAGCTGGATGAGACTCCCCGCCAGAACCGAACTTCCAACGGACTTGGCAACCTCCCCGATACCGACAAGAGCCAAGGTGCCCTCACCCTCTCGCTGTCGGGTGTCCAGGAGGAGGAGAGCGCATCCACGCCCGGACGCCAGTCCCCCGCCTCTTCGGACATGGCCCCCGGCGCCTACTGGACCCAGCCCTCCCTAGAGGATCTCCAGGCCATGAACCGCGTGCAGCGCCAGAAGATTGATAACTTCGTCATTGGTCGCGACAACGTCGGTTCCATTGGCTTTAAGCAGCCCGTCGACATCAGCGGTATCGAGATCGACGAGCTGTGCGGTGGTATTGTTCAGCTCGAGCCCCGCTCTGCCACCGTGTACCCTGTCACTGCCAGGAAGCCTCCCATGGGCAAGGGTCTCAACGTCCCTGCCCGCATCACCCTCGAGCAGTCTTGGCCACGTGGCAGCCGTGACAAGAAGTCGCCCAGCGACCTGCGCAAGTTCGCCAAGCACGTCGACCGTCTCAAGCGCATCCCCGACACCGAGTTCGAGACGTACGAGAAGGACACTGGCGTCTGGGTCTTCTCCGTCCAGCACTTTACGACGTATGGCCTGGACGACTCTGACGAAGACTCCGACGACGACACGGGTGTTGCGGACCCTCAGATGGCCGACCCCAACCTGGCGCAGTCGCAGATCATGGCTCTGGACGAGTCTGTCAGCAGCTCGTCGTCCTCCATGGAGGACGACACCTTCCAGTTCCGTCGATCGCAGACGCTTCCTGGTGCCTTTGATGAGCAGGCAGCCGTCGCCGCGTTCAACGATGATGTCCCCGCCAAGCAGTCTTTTTTAGGGGTTAGCTCCGCGGATTCTGCACCCAGCAATGTCAGGCTGTCGCTCGAGGAGGAGCAGGTCGATGACATGGGTGACGAATATGACATGTCCGACGACGAAGACATGACGAGGTCTTCGCTCGGACAGCATCACGCCGCGGAGCCCGACGATGCCTCGTCCCAGGATGCCAGTGAGGAGGAGTTTGTCCAGCCGTTGGGCACTCCTGGTGGCGTTCTCCGAGCACGCATGAGGGCCCTCAAGGGCTCGAATGACCCGGTCCAGCTCGAGGTCGCAGATGGCGACGACTGGACGGAGATGCTACGTAAGACGGTCAGCCCTGCCAAGAGAGACCGTCAGCTACTCCGTGAGTTGAACGACGGATCGCCTACTCGCCGTACCGGTCAGCTTAACGATTCTGATGACGGTGAGGATGATTACGTCCCCGACCTGCGCAAGTCGTCTGTCTGGAGGAAGAGCACGGCCGATAAGGACAGACTCGCAGCCGCCAGCACCCAGCTTGCCATGGACAAGGGCCGAGGGTTTGCCACGAGCATTGACCTGATGAACTCGCTGTTTGAAAAGCCCAAGCCTGCCGCTGTACAGCAGCAGCAGCAGAACCTGCGTGCCTCGACCGCCATTGCCCCAGCCAAAGGTTTCCCCAAGGTCCGTACCCTTGTTGTGTTTTGATTTATACTTGCTTGTTTTTTATCCCCATTGAACTCGCAAAAAATGCGAGCCCCTTGTATTTTACATCTAGCTATTTATCTTAGCTTTTGATATTTTTGAGTTGAATACTGAGACTTCTTTCTTTGTCCCATTTTAGTGGCCCTACGAACGTCAAGACAAGGTCTTGACTATTGAGGAAACTGAGAAGGCTTTCCACGATGGTAGCCGCCCGACCTGGGGTCCCAATGAAACGCTGGTTGTGACCCGTCCCATTGGCATGGCCAACGGACGATCCCTGCGTGACACGTCGGATATCCTCTCTTTCCAGAGGTCGACAATCCACAGCGAGCACCAAGCTGTTCGTCTCGCGACCTTTTCCACAGAGGTAAGGCTCTCCCCTGAACCCATAGAGCTAATCAACGACTGTGCTTTGTTACTGACACTCGATACTACAGTCATCCAAGAAGTTCCTGCGCACTCAGGACGGCCTGACCGACATCACTCTTGTCAACGGCGTTCCCACAGCCAAGCTTCGTGGCACCAACGTCCAAGACGTCTTCCACCACCAGAACATGAATGACCCTGCCAGCATCCACGAGAAGTGGGTATGGGAGCTTGCCAGCATCCTCTTCGACGACAAGGACGGAGCGGGATCCGCGTCCCGCAAGTCCAGGCTGTCGACATTCTGGGCTGAGCTTGTGAGCCACGCCTCATCGACTTCCATTGGTTTGGCCGCCACACCTGAGGAGAAGGCTGTCGCTTGCCTTGCTGGTCACCGTGTCACAGAAGCCTGCAAGCATCTGCTCGAGGGCAAGAACTTCCGCCTCGCGACACTGGTGCCGCTGATTGGCACGAGCAACACGGTCAGGAAAGACATGCGGGAGCAGGTCAAGGCATGGCACGACTCCAAGATGCTCTCCGAGTTCTCGGAGCCTATCCGTGCCATTTACGAGCTCCTGGGTGGTAACACTTGCGTGTGCGAGGGAATGAAGGGTGTGCCCGTCGAGGACCGCATGGAGTCATTCGTTATCTCCAAGAAGTTCGGCCTAGACTGGAAGCAGGCGTTTGGTCTGCGACTTTGGTACGCCATGTCGCAGCAGGACGACCTGCACGTGGCTGTTAGCAAATTCCAGCAGGACATTATCCAGGACAAGGAGGACGTGCCGCAACCGTGGTACCTGGAGCAAGGCATCAAGCCCCTCTGGTTTGACTACGAGGCCCACCACAGGCAGGATCTTCTCTGGGGTCTTCTGCAGCTCTACGCCGACCCGAACGCCGACCTTGAGGCCGTGCTGCGACCGGAGAACTCGCAGCTGTCTCCTCTGGACATGCGACTCTGCTGGCAGCTGGGCGTCGCGCTCGTGGCCACGGGCAAGGTGTCGTTTGGCGACAAGGCGCAGGAGAAGGCCGACGCGGCCACGGTGTCGTACGCGGCACAGCTGACCAGCGCGGGCGAGTGGATGGAGGCCATCTTTGTCCTGCTGCACCTCAGCGATGCGGCGGCGCGCCAGAAGGCCATCCAGGAGCACCTGTGCCGCCACGCGGGACTCATCGGTCTGGAGACGGATGCTAACTTCTCCCTCCTCACTGACAAGTTCCGCATCCCCGCTACGTGGGTCTGGGAGGCTCTGGCACTGTACATGCGCAGCGTCAAGAAGGATGCGACCGCCGAGGTGCAGTGCCTCCTCAAGGCCGGGTCGTTTGTCGAGGCTCACCGCGTTCTGGTGCGCCAGGTGGCGCCCCAGGCTATCATTGAGCGTGGGTACGCCGAGCTGGCGGCCATCATGGCGCAGTTCGAGGGCAACCGCGAGCTCGTGTCGGATTGGCACCACGGCGGCGAGGTATACACGCTGTTCCTCAGCCTGGTGCAACACCGTGCTAGGGGTGAGGCTGTGCCTCGTCCTGTCCTGGACAGGCTGGTGGCTGGTCTGCACGCCATGGACGAGAACGTTGGCGAGGATGAGATCTTCCGATTCGCTGCACTGTCCGACATGGCTGACGAGACGGCCAAGGAGATTGTTAAGTTGACGAGGAAGAAGCAGGTATGTTTTACGCAACTGTCCCCATCCTTTTGGAACATACGAAATGGAAATACTAACGGAATCCCCAAAAAGCAACAGGACGTCGAGTTTCGCTGGAGAATACTCAAGCTGCCGCTCACGCAGGATCGTCTCCTGGCTTATTCGGTTGATCTGGGTATGGAGCGTTACAAGGAAGTCATGTCTCACTGAATTTTTTTGACTTAAAGGTTTTTATTTCTTATTATCGTCGCTGCGATTTTTTTAATGTTCGGTGGATATTACCTGTAGTATAATGTTGGGAGAGATTCAAAAAGAAAGAATAAGATATGATGTTGAAAGATGGAAGGCAGGGAAAGGAAATAAGGGGGGATAAGAAGTGAAGATGCCAAAAAAAAAATTAGGGGTGTTTTGTTAGTGTAGTTAGCTAGATTGACAATATGAAGTTGTCTTTTATGATCTGTCTGTCTGTGCACGTGATGTACTCTAGTAAAACCTCAACCCCCAAGTGTAAAGAAGACGATGGAATAATCGAAACAGCAAAAGGTTTCTTTATAAAGGAAAACAGAAAGAAGATGGCCGTCCCAAAGAATTGGCCGTCAGCATTGCCATACCTCACAGCGCCATCACACTCCAAGAACCTCACACCCACACAAGTGCAACTCTTGCGAACCAAACCATCATCACCAACAGCCTCAACCTCCTCAGGTTCAACGAGCATAATCTCCGCCTCGGACGCCACAACGCCAAGCAACAACGTCCGCATCCAGTCCATCTCGTCACCCACCCACCCAGCAAACGGCCAGCACGGCCTCTTCGCAACGCGGGACCTGAAGCCGGGGGCCTTCATCCTGCCCTACCTGGGCAGGGTGCACACGTCCAGCGAGGCGGACACGGACCCGGACAGCGACTACGACCTGTGGCTGGACAAGGAGGCCGGCCTGGCCGTCGACGCGGCGCGCCAGGGCAACGAGGGCCGCTTCGTCAACGACTACCGCGGCGTGGCGGACAGGCCCAACGCCGAGTTCGGCACCGTCTGGTGCGAGAGGTGGGGCCAGCTGTGTGTGGGATTCTGGGTCGTGGGGAGGCCCGGGAAGAAGGGAAAGGTTGAGGGCGTGCGGAGGGGGGAGGAGATACTCGTTAGTTATGGGAAGGGGTTCTGGGGTGGGAGGGATTGAGATACATGTTGGCATTTCAATAATAACCGGTAATAGTCAACAACAGACATAACTCAATGGCGCAAGAGGAGAAGGTGAAGAAGAAGGAATCAATTGGTATTACGTTGTAAATTGATCAAGTACGAGACTGCTTTCTCTCCTCATTCCCCCCAAGTAGACGCCAGAAAGCCAGGACAGAGAAGAAAAGAATATTATGTACAACTGAAGCGAAAATGTAGAAAAAGAAGCCCGGAAATACCCCCCTCGCTCGCTTTGAAAGAAGACAGAAAAAAATACACAAGAAAGGAGAGAAAGAAAAACTAAAAGCACATTATATATCGTCTTCTCCTTCAGCATCAACATCCTCCTCGTCTTGTACCTCGTCGGTACCAACAGCACCGTTACCAGCGTTGGTTTCTTCCGTAGTGGTAGGAGCCGTTGTCATCAAGACACGTACAGACTCCTGATCAGCATGCACCACCTCACCCCCAGGAGCTGCAGCAACAGCAAATTCTGCTCCTTGCATTGACGGTGGCGGGCCCTGCTTCTCGTCCCAGCCGGGTGGGAAGCCAGGGCCACTCATGGCATTACCATAATCTGCCTTCTTCGTTCCCTTTGGCCAGCGTCCCGGCCCACGTCCCGTGCCACCACTCTTGCGTCTCGACGAGGTAGACTTGGGACGTGACGACGTCGATGACGACGCCCGCCTGCCGCTGTTGGGGCCCGACGGTCTGCGTGGCCGAGGACGAGGTGTGCTGGCGCTGGGGAAGCGTCGGGGTCCGCCGCCACCACCAGCTCGGCCGACGCTCTGTCTTGTTCTGTCACCTCCGCGTCGGCCACCGCTCATGGGAGGGAAGATTTCGAACCGTGTGGACGGGATGTTCTTGTAGGGTGCGTCCCACGCTGGCTCATCGGCGTCCGTCTTGCTGTTGACGAGACCGGATGTCGCGTTCTCCTTGTCGTCCTCCTCCCCATTCTTGGTTGAGGATACGTAGCCTCCATCAGCACCTTGCGAGGCTGCTTCGACCTTGAGCTGGTCTGCCGGCCCTTCCCCGTCGTCTGTTACGGTGGTGGCAACCTCATCTTTGATGCCGTTTCCTGCAGCAGCTGCTGCTTTCCTGATGCCATTCATCATGGCCTTGGGGGAGACAACGACGCCCAGACCCTCGTCGAGCTTGGCCTCGTCTTCCTCCCGGGGGGCCACCGTACTGATCGGCGCCATCTCAAGGTTTGCTGCACTACCGCGGCCCATGACATATGGTGTCCAGGCGAGGGCTTCCGGCTTCAGCTTGACATGGCCCTTGCTCTCCCAGTTGGCGACGTACTGCCGGCAAAAGTCGACGTCGACGCGGAACGCGTAGAGCTTGGTCTGTGGATCTCGGACAATGGCCCGGAGTCCCTCAAGCGCAGCAATGACATCGTCAGGCGTCATGGCAGTGTCGTCAGATATCTTCTTAATACTAAGTCCATCGGCCTTGCAGCTGCCCTGCTCCAACGTCTCGACGAGGTACCTGCAGAGGACTAGTCGCCAATAGCTGCGATACGAGACTAAGCCGAGATCAGACAGCGGCTTCTCAGGCGACCCAGTCTTCTCCTCGACCTTAGTGAGCAGATATGAGAAGTCGATGAGGAGGTTGCCGTATCCCTTGCGTTGGTGGATGGGCAGCGTGAGAATACACGACACATTGTTCAGGCTGCTCGGTCGCTTCTCCTTGGAGAAGTATCCGACAAAGTGGTAGCCGCACTCGTCGTACTCGCAGAGCACGTAGAAGAGGAAGGGTTCAACGTCGTAGTATAGGGTCTTGGACCCCAGGAAGAGCTTGGCCAGGAGACAGAGGTTCTGGCAGTAGACGGGGTTCTTGCGGCCATCAACCTCAAAGAAGGAGATGGAGCCGTGGCGATAAATCTCATCTCCCGGTGGGTGCTTGGCGGCACACTTGAGCTTGTGGCGCCAGGCCACGTAGTCCGAGTTCATGTACTTGAGGCAGAACTCGCAGATGTAGAGGACACGGTTCCTACTGTACTCTGCGGGATACGGTGCAGCGTACCATGTGTCAATCTCCCACCCGCCAAACTCGATGCACTCGATTTGGCTCGCGTGGTCGCCCGCCTTCTTTTGCTTTCGAATCGGCACGTCGGCCTCTGCTTGCATGGCCAACACCCGGGCCCTCCACTCGTCGTCAGCCTTCCGCTTGGCCTGGTCGAACCGCTTACGATCCTCAGAAGCAGGTAATGTCTTGGTCGTGTCGGCCTCGGCTTCGGTGAGAATATCGCCGTAAGGTTTCCCCTTTGTATCATCCGTATCCCGGTCAAAGAAGGAATAGAAGGGCTGTGAATATGAATCGGCCGTAAATGGTGTTTCGATCAAGGGTTCAGGGTTGCTGCTGGCCATTGCGGACAGAGGTGTTGCATTGCGGGGCGGCCGCCCTGGTGGTCGGCCTGTCCCTGTGCGCCTCGACCCTCTGCCACCTCTTCCTCCCGCCATTGCGTTACCGCGTCTCTTGCGCCCCATTACCTCTTTTAGGTTCCCTGGTCGTACGCGAAGCTTGACAATCATCGAAGTTCGCGTGTGCTTTTCGATTGTGGCAGAGGACGAGCGCGCAGATTTGTGCCGCAACGATCTTGCTGACCGCGATCCGACGTCACTTCCATCGGCACCGTCGTCGTTGCGAGGATCTGTCGACGTGTTGCGCCTTCGCTTTCTCAAAGCCAGGACACCATCGTCAGGGTCAATAGATGATGTTTTCCTCTTTCGCAGCATGCGAGAGCCAGAAGCGTCGTCGTCCATGACAACGTCTTCTTCGCTACCCGCCTTTACTAGCATTGGTACCTCGGATTCCTGTGACTGCGGACGAGCCTCCGTCACGGCGCTCTCCTGGTCCTCTGCAACCTCCGCTTCTGACTCGTCGTCATTATAGCATTCAGGGCATTTCCACCGTGTGGAATCTACTTCTCATTAGTACCGGTCTTCACATGTTTTTCTTGTTGCCTCTCATTTTGATCATCAATAAACTTACCATTGCGTTCATTCATCGCATCTTCATCGCGTGCACATTGTTGATGAGCTAGAACACGCCAGTTAGTAAGGTGATTTGGCGCAACGAAGCCTGGGGACAATGCATACCGTTTTCACCACAAGCCCGACATGTCAAAAAGGCCTCAAAGTCCTCGCTGGGATCGTGTTCCTCGTCTTGTTTGCAGAAGACGCATATGTTAGAAGCGGCCACTTCAGATGATTCTTCTTCGTCCTCAACCGCATCGCGTGCATCCTCCCAGGGTGCATCCTCCTCTTCATCTTCGTCCGAGTCCTCATCAGCAGCGCTTTGTACTTCTGAGCCATCACTCTCGGCTCCATCCTCGTCTTCTGCGTCCTCGTCCTCCTCGTCTACCAGATCGGTGGGCTTGATCTTAACAGCGCCTACCACCTCTTCTTCCTCTCCTTCCGCATCTTCCTCTTCTCCTTCTGCATCCACTTCCTCGCCTTCTGCATCCTCTTCCTCACCCTCTGCATCCTCTTCCTCGCCTTCTGCGTCCTCTTCTCCTTCTAGAATGTCGGCATGACCATTTTGTAGTATCGTTGTTGGGAATTCGTCTGGTTGAGGTACGAGGTCGAGGTCATCTTCGCCCTCAGCGTCCTCTTCAACCTCTTCGCCTGATGCATCCCGATCACTTTCCGCGTCGTCGGCACGGCTATCGTTGCTGAAGCTGACGACTTTGATATTGCGGTGGGATGCTATCGTCGCGTTGGCGTTTGACGCGTCGTATGTCTCATCGGTCTCCTGAGAGAGCAAAACGCTCTGCTGGAGTTCCTCCTCCATCGCCTGGGCGCTCGTCATGGTCATTATTACTTGAACTGGCTGAAGCTTATGCCGCAAAGGTCTTCGGTTCTCGTAGTCGGCATGTCGAGTAGAGAAGTATTGGCGAGTTGGTCGAGATGAGCGTGTGATGCTGTGAGGGGGGGGGGAGTGTGGCGGGTGGACAGGTCAGCGCGTGCGCATCCGTGTTCGAGAAGCCGCGCAGAACAGGTGGATGATTCTTCCGTGCTCGCTTTCTCTGAATCAAGCTTGGTAACGAGTGTCGTTGTAAAACAAGTTCGTGGGGATTCTCGACGCGCCGCCTCGCTGCGGTTTCGGGGTTAGATAATCGCCGTCGTCGGCCGCGTCTCCCTCAATCGGGGGGAAGTCGCGACGCACCAACTCACAGTGCGGGCGACTGGTGACTCACCGTGGCCAGAATGGGTACAGTTTACCCTATATTGACACAGTGTGAGTCCTACCGGGAATGCCACCTCTAATGGTTGGCTGTTGATTGGCCTGAGGCAAGAAAACAAGCCCGCGCCCCATCCAACCCCAGGCTTCGTCTCCATCTGTTCCCCATTCCCCACGGCCTCTGGCATCACCCCATCGACTTAGTTGGAGACGAACGTCAAAACCAACGAGCTACTCTCAATTAAGGCCACTTTCCCTTGCTCTTTTTTATACCACCCAATTTCTATCAAAGTCCGCTCGAAGCGGCACATTTTTCCAACCTACCATGGCCGTTCCCTTCGAATCTCTTTTGCCTTATGGCATCATGATTGCGGTACGTCCCCGACAACCCCGGATTGAAGGGCCCGCCTTACGATCGAAATAAGGACCCCCTCAAAAATAACTGACATACAACCAGATGTTTGGTGTCTCTGGCTTCGGCATTGCTGCCTTGAGGACATCTCAGAATGGAGGCAAGACTCCTCGTTACTCGTTGGATCAGTGGGACAGGGTACGTTGCTGTTATTGCGCGCGGTCGCTCATACCGTCTCCTCCTCTCGGTCTACCCCGGCTAACAACCTCTCTAGCAAAGTATGACAACAACGACGAAGCCTCGATAAAAATACGGGTTTAAATACCTTTCTGCGAAACGTGATTTACTGACAAATTCTCGTCTCAACTTATAGTGCAGCAGCGCGATGCTCGATTGTCGGGGTCCAAGACGCAGCAGGTCGCCAACGCCACGGCTCCTGCTGGCTTCGAGCTGAACAACCCCTGGAAGGTAAGAAGACGAACGCAAGAATGGTGCTCGACTAGGGGGATTCTTATGCTGACCACCCTCATAGCTGGAGAGGCGCATGGTTTAAAGGTTTAAATAGGCTGAACGATTCGACTACGACGTCGCGCGGGCGGGCGGGATATACGGCTCAGAAAGACCTTATACCAGTTGGCAGGGGCCCTGCCCTGTATACAATTAGATGCAATGCCAATTTACATGTTTCAGCTTCCTCTTTTCTTCCAATATCGAATGAATAAGTCACTTGAACAAGCATGGTGGGGCTAACAGGGGCAGCAAGAAGGGAAAATCGTGGGATACTCAACGGTGATTTCTATATTGCTATATCTGCCCTGTTCTTGTTGAGACTCTCTACCAGTGTGCACGCTTGGCAGATGGACTGACTCGACATGTAACCGCACTTGACGCAACGTCCCAGAGTCTGCACTGTTACTGGAGCAGGTTCCTTACTGCCACGTTTGTTGTTGCGTACAGGTAGCTTCACCACGACGTCGTCGCCAGCGTCCGTCGGCGGTGCTGCTGGTGTCTTCTTGGTGGCCTTTACCTCTGTTTCGAGATTCTCGTGGTTCTTGGACTTGTCCTTCTTGAGAGAAGCCTCCATTTGCGCCAGCTCATTACCGGAGCTCCGCCCGTTCGCAGACCCGCACCCGCCCACGCCCTCGTTTTCGTCACAGGCGCAGTTGTTCTGGCCCTTGTCGGGTGTCAACTGGGCCATGTCCTCGCCGCTCCGCACAATGTCGAGGATGGCGCTGGGGCGCACCTTCTCGAGGTTCTTGATGAGACTGCGTGCAGTTCCGCGGAAGGCCTCGGGGCTGTAGATGCACTCGGTGCTGAAGTAGTCGAGTTTCTTGTGGTGGGCGTAGAGGACAATCTCCTTCTCGTAGGCGTACTTGAGGGGCTTGCTGCGCTTGACGTCGCTGGTCGCGTCGCCGGTCACAATGTTTGTGCTTCGCGACAGGCGGGCGACGTCGCCACGCAGCAGGTTCATGAGAACCGTCTCGGCCACATCGTCGGCGTTGTGCCCCGTCACGACATGCTTGATGTCAATCATCTTGGCTCCCCGGTCCAGGGCCTGTCGGCGGAATACGCCGCAGTATGTGCAGTTGCCCTTCTTTCCGATAGTCTCGACGACCTGGTCCATGGTCCAGCCATACAGCTCGTCGTAGCCCACAATCTTCAGTGCCATCTCGTACTGCACCGCGTTGCGCTTGACCGTCTCCAGTGAGTCGTCGCGGTAGCCCTTGATGCCCTCGTCCACGCTGAGTAGAATCAGCTCGACGCCGTAGTTGTGACGCTCGTTTAGCGTTTTGAGAACGGAAGCCAAAACTGTCGAGTCTTTTCCGCCTGATGCTCCTATCGCAATCTTCTCTCCGGGTGAAAACAGATTCGATGAGATAATGGTGTGGTGAACTTCATCCTCGAACACGGAAAGGAAGCACTCCTTGCACAGCTTGTGGTGGTTCTTGGGGCGCTTGACCACTGCCCGGTTAGCCTGGCAGCGGACACATAGTGTCGGAGGCATCGTGGTTGTGAAATTCTAGTGTTTTATCCGACTTCTTGTTTTTCCTTCTTCGCCCCTCAGGTCGTGGTATCTCTCTGATCAGGCCTAGTGGCAAAGGGCGTATGGAGGTTGCCTGTCGCGATGGAAGCAAACAGAGGATGGTGAGAGTCGGATATGCTTAAAGAATATACACCACAGTTCTTAGATCAAGTATGAGGTATAGAAGATGAATATAGTCGTTGAAATATTGATGCTGACTGAGTGACTCTTGGTCAATAACTCGTCAATACCTAAAAATGGTAGTCTTCCGAATGCCCCTCCAAAATCACCCCTCCAAGTCCCGCCATGACTAAAATGGGCCAAAGAAAAAGACTGTCGAGAAAAAATAAAATAAAATAAAAAATGAAATAAAAGACGACCAAAAAAAGTCACCAGCCACACCATGCATGTGCCACATTATAGGGTGGAGCCAGGACGCACGAGCGCACCACAAATAAAATGTGGCGCATCAAGCCCTAATTTTTTCCATCCACCACGAGAATATCCACCGCCTGGAAAGTCGCAACTTTTTTCTTTTTACCCTCCCCAACCCGATCACGCATCAAGGAATTTGCTCTTCACAACCGAGCAACTAACCCCCCCGTCACAGGATCCAAGATGGTGAGTACCTAGATGAATCCCATCTGGGCTCTAACGGCCACAGTATTGTTGAATTCAATCATGCCTCGCGCGTGATCGATTTTCACATCCACAATGTTTCGCTTTGCGGACTTGTGCGATTGAACAAAAATACCACCTTAAAGGGTTCACCAACTCTTCATTGGGTTCGGTGAACCTTGGTGAAGACTGGCTGGAGACACCAGGCAGGCATCTCTCTCCCTCTTTCTCTCTTCACTGAGGGAAACGGGAGAGAAATGTCGGCCTCGATGTTCTCACTAGAGTTCAGAGAAGACGTTCTTGGCTTTGAATAGCTTGCTAACGTCTTCTTTTCTCAATGACAGCCCCCCAAGACTGGCAAGAAGGTCGCCCCCGCCCCTTTCCCTCAGGGTAAGGCTGGCTCCAAGAAGGCTCCCAAGGTAAGAATTTTTTTCCCCTCCATTCATCCCTTTCTGATGATCCAAATTCTAACGAAAAATTTGTGTCATGGCAGAACCCTCTCATCGAGAAGCGCCCCCGCAACTTCGGTGTTGGCCAGGCCATCCAGCCCCCTCGCAATGTCTCGCGCATGGTCAAGTGGCCCGAGTACGTCCGCCTCCAGCGCCAGAAGAAGATCCTGTCGCTGCGCCTCAAGGTCCCCCCCGCGCTCGCTCAGTTCCAGCACGTTCTCGACAAGAACACCGCTGCCCAGGCCTTCAAGCTCCTGAACAAGTACCGCCCCGAGACCAAGACTGAGAAGAAGGACCGTCTTCTCCAGGAGGCTACCGCCGTCAAGGAGGGCAAGAAGAAGGAGGACGTCAGCAAGAAGCCCTACACCGTCAAGTACGGTCTCAACCACGTCGTCGGCCTGGTCGAGAACAAGAAGGCCTCTCTTGTCCTGATCCCCAACGACGTCGACCCCATCGAGCTCGTTGTCTTCCTCCCCTCTCTGTGCAAGAAGATGGGTGTCCCCTACGCCATTGTCAAGGGCAAGGCCCGTCTCGGCACTGTCGTCCACAAGAAGGTGCGTTCTTTTTTTCTTTTCTGACACTTCTCACCCCCTCTGCCTTCAAAATCGCTAACTGTATATCTTTCAGACCGCCGCCGTCCTGGCCCTCACCGAGGTCCGCTCCGAGGACAAGTCTGAGCTCACCAAGCTCGTCACCGCCGTCAAGGACGGTTTCATGCAGGAGCACGAGACCTCCCGCAGGCAGTGGGGTGGTGGCATCATGGGTGCCAAGGCCCAGATGAAGATCATCAAGAAGCAGAAGGCTCTTGAGGCTGCCACCAAGATCTAAGGGGAGAAGGAAAAAAACCAAAAATCAGACAGACAAAAAAAACAAAGTGTTTTATCACACATACCCGGGCATGCATTTGGGTTTTTCAAAACGGGGTCAATGGTGTTTTGCAGGATTCAGGGCAAACAAAGAAATGAATTAATGTTTTCAAGCGGCCATTTACTACGGTCCCCCGGAAACCCGTACTACCTGTGTCGTCCCAAAAGTCTTAGAATTGTGAAATCTATACTCCCCGCACGGATACTTTGTGCTTAACGTTATCATGTATTCCAAACTTGGTGTGTGTGCCTTGGAGCCGTTGCTCATGTCGTACGCCGGCTGTTCTCGATTGGAATAGATCAGCGGCGTCGAAGCCAGTTCTTGTGTCCTTGGTAGACGTGCTACCTGCCACTGCTCTTACCTGGTGCTTGTACTTGTACCTGACACCCGGCGATTTTTCCCTCTCGTCTGACAAACATGATCCAGTCGGTATCCACTCAGATACATGTGGCAGACGACAAACCATGGCATTACCCCGCCGGTTCGGTTATGTCCAAGGATGGGGCCACGAAGACGCAGTCAAACGTACACGATAGGTGGTAGCTGCAATCCGTACAGAAGAGACGGTCCGTAAAGACCCAAGATAAAAGCTCTACAATGGGATATCATTCTTCAGCTCTTGGCCTCTAGCTCATCCGCACCAGCAACACAGAAGGGGAAGTTTGAACTGTCAAGACAGAAAGCCAACCATAAGAAACCACATAGAGACAAGTTATAAGACTGAAGGGTCGGGACTATTTGCGTGTTGTTGTTTTTTTTTTGTTCAATAAATTTGTTGTTTTATTTAAAAACCAGCTTCCGCGTCAACTCTTAAACCGATGTTGGTCGCTTGCAACTTGTTTAACCGTAGACGAGCTTGAAGATGTCGTTGAAGACAAAGTACTGGCCAGAGGGGTCACGGGCCAGCTGGAAAGCCTGAGTGTAGTTCATCGGGCGCTGCTCCTCGTCGACCTATAGGACAATATCTGTGTCAGTTACCACATTCTTCTCTTTTCTTTCCTCTTTCTTTATCGGGGAAGGGGGGGAGGGGTTTTCTTTTCTTTGGATTTCACGTACAAGGAGCTGACCGGTGACGAGGATGACGATGCCGCCATCGACGATACCGGGCTGGGCATCGAGGGTGGAAACCTGGTGCTTGACGGTGCCGAAGGGAAGCGACTATAGCTGTTGTTAGCGAGGTTCTTTCGTCGTTTTGTTACCGTCGTAGCAGGTTAGGAAACGTACAGAGAGCTTGTCGGTAATGGCAGTGGCACCGAGGACGGAGGACGACTCGAAAGTCAGCATAGACTGCTCACGCTATATTGTTTGTTTACACCACGGTCAGTTTCATATTGTTTTTTTTTTTGTTCTAGGTGATCGTTTCCTGCTATTTGGCGCGCGCGCGCGAGGAGAGGGGGGAAGAACCAACGTAGAGCGAAGCGAGAGCCTTGCGGTCGGAGTCAAACTGGTTGTAGTACAGCTCGACAAACTGCTCTATTCGTTTGTGTCGAACATGGTTAGATTATCGGGATATACATGCGCAAGTTAGGGAGCCGGCTGAGTGGGGGAAGCAGTTATCATACTGGCAACGTCCTCGAAGTCTGTTGTTGTTTTTTGCGCGGTTAGCTTTCAGTTTTTTTTCTTTCCTTTCCTTTCCTGCGCGCGCGCGCAAGTCGCCGTGACCCAGAGGTAAAAAGAAAGAAAACTTACTAGACATTTTGAATGTGTGTTTTTTTGAGAGGGTGTGGCCGTTAGAATGGCGAAAGAAGAAGCAACTTGTGGTCTCTGACACAAAAACAGAGAAGGAGAGGGAAAGGGAAAAAGGGATTGCGAGAGAGAGTATAATGAGGGGCCGATGATGGTGGGGGGTTGAGGGGCACAGTGCAAGGAGTTGGGCAGCGGGGTATTTCAGGTCTGGTCCATCTGGTCTGTACCCGTTACTACTACCACTACTACTACTACTACAACCGCTGCCAGTGTCCCGTCAGGTCAAGTCAATATTTATCTGGTAGTTTTTGACCATGAGACGTACGCGATCTGGCATGCACAATCACGCATGCATGCAACCAGGCATCAACGGGCCTTAGGCAGGTAAGCTATTGGGATGTCCTGACTGTTTAAAACGCCGGTTATCATACATGGATGCCATCACGGGTGTAATCGCACCGAGGCCAGTGACCACGTCACATAAACCGCTGTCAGAGCTTCCCAACAAGTAATGCTACGTAGTAGTAGTCATTGATATTCAAGGCCTCGCTTCCTTATTCCCATCCGCCTTGTTGAACAACTCCGTCACGCCTCATTTGCAACCCAAGAAGGCGACAGCATCATCATCACGTACTTATTCACACAGTGCACTTCCTACTCCGTACCCGTTCCAGTATTATTTTTTCTTCTTCTTTGCAGCAAGCTGTCATAGCGCATTGTTATGCACATATGCACTTATAAGCAACACATCCACCCCCACCATATTTCCTCCTTAACTGCATATATCACTGATTAGTCATTCTCCAGCTACGTAAAAAGGTCTTCTTTTTTCAACCTGCAAAGAAAAAAAAAATCTCCAACTCACTTCCATCCATCATCAACAATGGACCAAAAACTCCTCAATTGGACTTTTCCATGAGGGAAACAATGATGTCTGACCATCCATGGCATGTCTCATGACAATGGATTCCATGATTCTAACATGTAAAAAAGGTTTGTCCATCTTTTTTTTTTCTTCACACAAAAACACAAAAACCACTCCCGCACAAAATGATGATCATTTCTACTTCTAAGAACAGCCAACTGAATCTCCATGTTGTTTAACAATCAAGCTCAACAATCTGATCTTGTGCACAATCCTTTCCTTTTTTTACACGTTCATTCATTCTTTTCTGTCATTGCCACGCAGTGTGCTAACCAGAAAAAAAGTCTTCTAGTACCGCCAGTTCTCCTACCTCGCAAAAGGCATACAGCTCAGCTAGCCAGTCAGCCATGCTACACCGCCAGTCGACATTCAAATGGTTTTTTACCAATTCAATATCAACGGACAAGTGTCTGTCTGTGTCAATGGTGGTAGCGATGGCTATGGCTTTGCAATGACCGTGCCGCTTGCTTGCCATATCCCAAGGGACTTATCCCCTCGTAGAACATCGTAGTGCTCCTGCAGTATATACAATCAAATACAAAAGATGATTCAAGATATGTCTGGCGTGCCGTGGACGTGACCTGTTATGCTATCTGCACCTGCACCCACTGTAGAAGACTGCAAAGTCAAGTTAAAATGTATTCAGACGCGTCTAGCCCGTCTTGGTATCCTAGCATACGAGCGTACACGATGCTATCCTAGTCTCATACCGCGACCACCAGGTCTTATCCTATCCCGCTGCTTTTGAACACTTGCTTCTCCTGCCGTAAAAGACCATACAAACACAAAAAGCACTTGCTCCACCATCCGTTGCCATTTAGGCAGAAAAACAAAACACAAAACACCCATCACCCACACAGTGTATCCCCTCATCAGAATGATCCATATTCATATCTAAGGAGTATAATAGTTCATAACCGCATGAACAAAAGTAAACTGCTTCGTTCGCTTCTTTTTTTCCTTTTTTTTTCCCCTTTTCTCTTTCCTTCGTGCTTCGTTTCATTGGTTCGTGACGCTTGAATGTATCCAAGTTTTGCCATGTTTGGATAACACTTCTTTCATTGCGTCTTTGTTGCCAAGGGGGTTGTGAGAGTTTCCCCCTTGTTTAAGTTTTCAATATAGAGTACCTGTCTTTCCCTTTGTCAAGACGTATTCATGGACATTGCCCATATATAGGTGAAATGGAGACTCTGCCGTTACAGCTCCTCTTCTGCTTCCTCAATCGATGGCTTGGTCTGTTGCTGCTGCTGCTGCTGCTGCTGCTGCTGCTCTGGTTGAGATCCCGGCGAGGCGGCGTTGACAGGCGCAGGTGCAGGTCCGCCTGAGAGGACAGAGTCGAGTGCAGACGTCATATTCTGTGTCGAGGTAAACTTGTTTGGGTTCTCCGATGCCGAAAAATCCACGCTGGGACGGTGCTTCTTTAGCGGACTACCGACAAGGGCCGCGTCGGGCGGTGGTGCGCTGGGGGCGGCCAGCTCTGGCGGGCCGTCCTTTGCTGCTGCAGACTGGTCGGTTGTCGAGGCATCCTGCGCGGCTGTCGAGTCTCCTGATGCTTCAGGGGTGGGGTTAATACTGCTCGGTTCGGCCGAGTGAGCCCTCTTGAGCTGTTGGAGCATTGCGTCAGCATTTATGTCTCCATCCGACTTCATCTCTCCTCCCTCTTTTCTTCTTCTCTTCTTCTTTCGGAATCTCTCTCCATATCCCAAGGTCTGGGACTTACACGAATGCGGTTGACACCATCGGCGAGCTCTCCAGAAGATTGCGCATCCTCGGGTCCCAACTTCTTGCTGTCGATCTTATCGTCGGTATCCTCCATCTTGAATTCGTCTCGGTCGTCGTCATCGTCGTCGTCGCTGTCTTCGGCAATGTTTCCGTTGCTCTTCTTGCGTGCCTTGGACTTCTTCTCCGTGTCCCTATCGCGGAATGCCGAGAAGCCAACAGTCCCGCCTGCCTTTAGCGGGCCGATGTTGGAAAAGTCGAGCTGGCCTGAGCGCCTCTTTGCCGAGCCGGGGGTAGCTTGCGTGTTCTTGGACGAATTCATGACTCCAACCTTTTGAAGTTGCTCTGTCGTAAAGGTTAGCTCGCACACAAACGAGGAAAATGGCAGACATGTTCACAGGGGCAGAACAGGGGTGAACCATACTCTCTCCACGGTAGAAAAAGGTAAAGACGGCATAGGGCTTATCAGGAGCGTCAATACCCGTCACCGTCTGAGTGCTAATAGTCTTCGGATCAAGTGTCTTGGGCTTGGCAAAACTAGTGGTGTGCTCGACATCTGCGCCCATGCCGTTGCCATTGCCGCCTTCCTCCTCGTCGCCCTCGTGGGCGTCGAACTGCGGCGAATACTCGCCCTTCTTAACCTCTCCAGACGCCAAGACGCGGAACATAGCCACCTTGATCTGGCCAGTGGCCTCGGGGATGTCGTCGTCGTCGTCCGAGGAGAGGGAGTCGGAATCGTCGTCGACAGCCTCGAGCGGAGTATCGTCATCAGCCCCATAGCGGAGGGTGTCTCTCTTACTGGGCGATCCCTTGTCCTCAACCTTCATACCACCCGCGCTGGCCTCGAGCTGTGCAGCCTGCCGGCGCTGGCGCCTCTCAAACTTCTGACGGCGCTTCTCGACCTTTTCAGCGGTGTCGTGGCCCTGGAGGTCCAGCCCGTTAAGCCATCGCTCGAGACCGACCTCGCGGAAGAGGAACTCGCGCTCGGCCAGTCCTCCTCCCTCGGCGTCCGGTACCTGAACCCATCGACTATTCACCCAAGTCTCTTCTCCGGGGCGAAGCAGGGTGGCCACCTCCTCCTTGGCGCGGCCGTCGAAGTAGATATAGGCAGCAATGGTCTCGTTCTTAGAGTTGGTCATGGGTATATAGGGACTGACGACGCCCGAGAACTTGCCCCGCTCGCCGACGGAGCCGGGAGGCAGGCCGCCGACGAACTGTGCCTGGGGTGAGGGGTTGGCATCGGTGGGCTTCGGGGTCGAGTAGGGGATGGCTAGGCCTGGGGTCAACAGGGTGATGGAGATGGCAAACTTGGCGGGCTCAGGCTTCTTCTCCTCGCCCGTCAGTTGCGGCTGAGGCACGGGTATGTAGGTGCTGATGCGGGAGAAGCGCGACTGCTTCTGCATGCCATACTCGGGGAGCGGAGCCGAGTTGGCATGGATGCTCACCGCAATGCCCTTGAAGCAGGGCATGGTGGCGTCTGCTGCTGCGACGGTCGGTCGGCGGTCGGCAGACAATGATTTTTCTGGTGTTGGGGTTTGGTTTTTGTCTCCTGTCTCGTTGTGTGCGTTATTGAGGAGGGGTGTGAAAAAAAAACAATATCCCTGTGTTTCGTGCGGTGGGCGGTAAGATGATGATGGGGTCGGACTCGATCGGGCGCCCCAGAGACAGAGAGGGAGAGTGGGGGGTTGGTGGTGGGATCTTGGAGGGTTCGTTCACCGACGCGTTAGAGAGAGCGAGAAAGCGGGGAGAGGCTCTCTGGTTCAGGTGCTGTCTTGTCTCGTAAGGAAAGGAAGAGAACACGTTCTATCACAATATTTTGTAACGGAGAGGACGGAAAATGATGTTGTGCGTATAAATTCTTTTGCGGCCTTTCCCTTAGTCGCTGTGTCGTCGTTCTTCTCTTCTTCCTCGGCAAGAGCAATGTCGAGCTCAGTTACCAGCCATAGCAAGCAGCGGTAAGCTTTAGCGTGATGGAGGGCTGGCAGAGTACGAGAGGATAGCTCTAGGTTCGCGGCTGGGCACTTCAGCAGTCCGGGAGGGAATAGGGCGAGAGATTGAATCACGGCTCCTTGCAGTCGTCGGTGATGGAGTATAAAGAGAGAAAGATGGGTAAAGAAGCGAAGGAAGTGTACGTTGATCAAGACAGGTCTCGCGCAAATGTCAAGTTGGCAATACCAAAGGGAGCGTAAGTCGTGCTGCACCTTCCTGGATAGGTGTTTATGGAGGAGTTAGTGGTTCACTCTCGCAGTGCGTGTGTGCCTATAGGCTACCTAATGGACTGGAGGCTACATTACCTTACCTATGAGACCCTCCATCGACGAGCGGGACCTGGCCTATGGAGCTGCCCGTCTGCCCGCTATCATAAGCTGCTAGTATAGTGGGCTGGTAGCTGTTAGTAGCCTGGCCCGTTCCATGTTAGTACTGGCCCGAGCCCCAATGGTGGTACACCCACTGTAGTGCGCGAATACCCGCCTGAGCTGAAGCCCCGCTGGCCTGGCTGGCGCCTGGGCGGCTGGGCCCCTCTTCCATATGTAATATGTAATTACCCTGCCACGCCATTATGACCCGGACACTGGACACTGGACGATTGCCCGTGCTCTGCTCGCCAATAAGTTGAAACGCTACGCCGCAATATCCGTACGAGCTACGGAGTACGAGTACTCGCTTTCTTTTATTAGCAGCAGTACTGAAGCAATTGCTCCGTACGAGCCGTGTTGTCAGTCATCACTACTACTTCTACTAGTACTAGTACTAGCAATGCTCGGTATCCATCGTGAAAAGAAGACGGCTGTTTCCATCAACCAACCACGCCTGTACGAGTAGCAATAACTTCTCCGGATCATTCTATTGATCCGTGTTCAACATGTTCATCACACGGCTCGGCTCGAATTGTCTGCCTACTACTAATAATAGATGCTTGCTTTCCTCGCCCATTGACTGACTAGCTGTTCCTTTCTTTGTTCGTGAGATTTCAACGTATTCAACAATGCTGCATATTCCATTAGTACTAGTATGATATCATAGACCTATCATTATCGGCTATCACAAAGCTATTATAACAAAAGACGCGGAAATACAAAGACAACCGTTATAAACAACCTCACGGTCAACTATCACCACCCTGTCTCCCACTGTCCCTCCGCCTGACCTGTCCGCCCCCAGCCGCTTCCTCGCGATAACTCGAGCTAGCCGCCCTCTCACCAAACCCCGACCTCTTCGTATCCGACCCAGCATCACGCTCGTCGTCAGCCTCAGCTCCTCCGAGCGGCAACTCAGACAGCGGCGTCTCACGCTCCTCCTCCTCTTCCTCCTTCTTAACAACACCAGCCTCACGCTTGATCGTTGTCGAGACGACGCCATCATCAGACGAAGAGTTGGCCACCTCCTCGCGCTCCGCCTCCGCCTCGGCAGTATCGTCCGTATCGCTGGGAGTCCCGTAGCCGTGACCCTTGTCTGCGTCGGCCGGCGAGGTGCCAGACGACGCCCACGACGTGTAGATGGCCCAGATGAGGCCCATGAAGACCACCTCGCACGCCCAGAAGAAGAAGGTGAAGACGAGGTATGTGGGCAGACGGTAGTGGTGCATGAGCCAGCGCAGACCCCTCAGCTGCGCGGTGAAGTTGAGCCGCACGTCGTACGTCTGGATGTCCTGCCCTGCTTCAATCTCCACAAACGCCGACGCAGGGAGCGAGCCCGACCTCCCAAACGCCACGCGCTCCGCCAGGCGCACCGTCACCTCGTGCGTTCCCGCCGCGGGAAACACCATATGGTAGAGGAGGAAGAGGGTGCGCGACGCCGTCGACACGATCGGGTCCACGTACGGCACCAGCGCCGGGCGCCGCGAGCTGAAAATGACGCCGCCCCGGCCCCCGAACCCACCCTGCGGGACGTGGTGATGGTGGCGGTGCCGGTCCTTGCGCGACGAGAACTCCTGCGCCGACTCCAGAAGTTGCGGCGTCACCTCACGGTCTAGCAGGTGGAGAGATACCATGAAGTTGCCGCGGTCCTCGTTCGCCCGCGACGGCGGGAGCGCCAACGTCACGGATACGTCGTAGTCCTGCGCCGACTTGATCCATGGCGCCGTGAGGGGTGCGAGTCCGTATGGGTGCGGCGAGGTTCTGTTTTTTCAACCGTATCAATTGTTAGTCATTATACTAAACGCGCCACACAAAGTCCAAACTTACCCGTATTGTAAATATACAGGCACAGAGAGCATCTGATCCGGCACGAAATTCTGAAAAAATAGCGCTGATGCTATGGCTGCGATAAACACGAGCGCCGTACCGCCCGTGAGCAGAGCGGCCGTGTTGACAACAGCGCGCCTCGTACGCTTCGATGTGATGACATCGACGGCCTCTGACACTGTCTCCTGCAACGTCTCCTGCGGTGTTACTTGTCAGTTTATACCATTCACAGATATATCACAGCAATAAGCACAATGCGTACCATGATGCGCGACGTCTGGCGTAAGGAGAGGGGGTGGTGCGGTCGCAGGTGATACTGATGTGGTTATTTTAATGTTGGTGGTGAGATGAGGTTTTGTTTGGCGATGTGAGAGAGAGCTTGGCATGTGATGGACGTCATTCACAGGCGCTTTTTTTGCTGTGGGGTATTTTGTTGCTGTCACATACACAAGCGGCTTACCCGGCACAACAAGATGGGAAATCGCCAGATCAAGGAATCAGATGATATCATGCAGATTATGTCAATTTTGTTCCAAAAACATGGCTTTCGTTAAATTCACTATTTCCCCTCTTGATTTTGGTGGTTTAATCGGTGCCATATGTCTAGCTACTACTGCCTTTTGTGGTTACACCCATGTCGTCATCGTACCACTTCCATCATCATCGACGCAAACAACGATGTATTTACATGTGTTTTTTACCACTAGTACTAATAACCAAATATTCCCTCCGGGGGGGGGGGCCGGAAGCCCCTCTCGCTACGCTCGCCACATGGCCCTATCGTATGTACTACAGCACAAGAACCATTGGAAGTAAACAGAAAGAATCTGACATCAACTATCCTATACTGCATAACCCATCAATTCAAACCCCAACCACCAACTCATATTCAGCAACACGATCCCCATCCACCTGATCATACAAATTAAGCATACTAACCTGCTACTAGATAGTAATAAGTAGGGGCACGTATAAATAGCCTCTCACATGGACAAGTTAAGCAACAACGTGGAAACACCAAACAAACAAAAGTACGCTTGAAGAAAGAAAAAAGAAGAACGATTCTCAATAAAAGGCGTAACATACATGACTCGACAAAAAACATACGAAAAAAAAAATAAATAAAACGTTTCAAATCCTCCATGCCACATAAAAAAAAAAAAAAGACGACCAAAAACGACATAGAAAAGTAGGCCAAGAGGGCTATAAGAAGAAGAAGAAAACATGTAGAAAAAGGAAAAGAAAACAAAATTTGAAAAAGCATATACACCGGGCTCATCCTTACCGCATTAAGCTTTGTTTTTTGTTTCCAGATCAAACGAACGTGAGGGGGTATAATCAGCAGGGCTGGAGGTAGTTGCTTGGGACGAGGCCGATACGGCCGTTTCCATTGTGGATTTCGGCCTCCCACCATCCGTCGTCCTGGTGACGCAGAACGGCGAGGTAGTCTCCCTTTGTGAAGCCAAGCTCTTCGGGGATAGCAGCCTGGTACATGTACAAGGCGCGGGCTGCGTTTTGGTCAGTATGTTAATCCATGTGTAAAAAGAGGACAAGAGAAGAGCTTACCATAGTGAAGAATTGGGCGACCATCACGAGTGTACATCCTGGATGGGTCGGCCACACTCTTGCTGCGCTGTCGAGAGTCTCCATTGTAAAGACCCATGGCCCGAGACTCGGGACGTCCAGAGCCGCGGCTCCTCATCGAACCGTAAGGGTCGTCGCCGCCGGGGGACAGCTGCACAGACATGTCACCGCCGGTGCTGTAGCTGCTCTGCGGTCGCTGCTGCTGGTACTCTCTAAAGGAAGCGGGTGATGCGCCCCTAGCAGCCGCTGGAGAGGCACCCCTGGCGGCTGCTGGAGATGCGCCCCTTGCGGCCGCTGGAGAGGCACCCCTGGCAGCCGCAGGAGATTGCCCCCTGCCGGCGTCGCTGGGCGATGCCTGATGGTAGTAGTCGCCCGAGTTGCGGGTCGACTGCTGCGACTGCCTGCCGTACGGCGAGTTGGTCGTCTGTCTCGGGCTCTGGTAGGGGTTGGGCGAGGCGGCTCCGTAGTCTGTACGACGTCCGGTGGCAGTGCGCGGCGGCTGGGGCGAGGCGGCGCGTGTGGGGGCGGGCGAGGCCGCCCTGGGCATGTCCGTGCCGCGGGTTCCCGGCCGCGAAGCCGGCGAGCCGGCTCCGTAGCCGACCGAGTCCCGGCGTACCCCTTCGCCAAAGACGCTCCTGCTCTGCTCTGTGGCCTTCTTGGTGGCTTCCTTCATCGCCTTTGACGTGACTGCGGGGGGAGGGACCCCCAGACGAGACACCGGGGTTGCCTGCTGCTGGCCCGCCTGCTGCTGGCCCGACTGGCCGTAGTACGGAGGGGGAGTTCCCTGGCTGGCGGCGGCGGCAGAGGAACGGCTTCTAGGAGCCGGGGCAGAGCGTGCATTGGCAGCGGCCTCAGACCCAGGCGCGGGCGTGGGGATTCCGTGGTAGTGGTCCGCAGACATGCGAATAGACGATTCCTTGTTCAGTGTCACACCCTTGAGTTCGGCGAGAGCCTGCGCAATTGGGTCTCCGTCTTCTTGGTCCTCTGTGGCTGCCTTGGTAGGCTGCTGGCGCTGGGGTTGCACTGGCAGGACGTTTTGTCCTACGCCTAGGGCCACGCTCGCGTTGGCATCAATGGGCTCGGGGCTGTGGGACCGGCCCTGTGCAAATCGGTTGCTCTGGTCCTCTGGCTCGTACGCCTGCTGTCGTCGAGCCGGGCTTCCACTCTGCGATGCGTTCGAGGCATGCCAGGTATTGGCGCCGCCGCGGCGCTCGGGGGACTGGGTTTCCTTGACGCTCTTTCTCCGGAATGGGCTGTGGTTCTGGAAGAAACCGCTCTTCTTCTTGAACACCCTCTTCTCTGGGCTGGGCATCGGTGCCTGGTCCTGCTTCGTCGGCGATGTCTTTCCACTAGGGGGTTCCTGGCTGGAGAAGGACGTCGGGTTGGAGTATTCGCTGTTTTCGTCTCGGCTAGAAGGCCTGTTGGAGGCCACCTGTGAGCTGAGGTCTGAAGGCGGGCCAGTGCGGCAGAGCATTGTCATCCCATCCTTGGGGTATGGGTCATGAGGCACCGCAGAGATGGGGGCGCGCTGGGAAGCGTCGTATGACATTTGCGATGTCGGCGGGCCCGGCCTCTGGTAGTACTGGTCCCTAGGCTGAGCCACACGAGGAGACTGCGGCTGGGCAACTTGCGTCTGAGGATAGGCCTGCGCATGGGCAACCTGAGCCTGGGGGTATTGCTCCCGCGTTTGGGCAGCCTGCGGCTGGGAGTACGGTTCCCGTGTATGGGCGACCTGCGTCTGAGGAAACTGCTCTCGTGTGTGGGACTGTTGCCGTGTATGGGCAACCTGGTATTGCGGCTGAGGGTGCTGCGCCTGAGCAACATGGGTCTGAGGGTACTGTGCCTGGGGAGGCTGGTGAGGCTGGATTGCCTGCTGTGTCTGGATAGGCTGCTGCACCTGAAGAGGCTGCTGTGCCTGAAGAGGCTGTTGCGGTTGGGGAGCAGGTGGTTGAGCAGTGAGGGGGAGCTCGCGCTCGTTGGGCGTGGTGTCGCGATGCGCCAGGCTGTTGGCTAGCTTCGAGTTCGGATCGTGGTGCGAGTCCAGCATGGAGGGCTGGGGAGAAGATGACCTAAAGGCTGGATTGATGCTTCGAGGGAATTGAGCGACGGAAAAGTTGTCGTCCTCGGAGACGTCAGACTGGTTATCAGCGACATCACCCCGGCAAAAGTTGATGTACTTGGGGGCGTCCGGGATCTCCTGGCCCGTACCGCTGTCCTTGATGAACGACATGATGTCCGTCTCCACATCCATCTTCTCCAGGGACAGGCGGACCTTCTCACATGATGCATCGTCGCTGACGCACACGGTCGAAGAAATGTTGGCAAACGTCCAGAGGCTGCTCTTTGTAAAGTCGAGGCGCTCCTCCTCGAGATCCTGGAACTTGTCGGCGGCAGCCTTCCATTCCCTGTTCCACCTTCCTGTTGTCTCTTCGAGGATTCTCACAGCCGTTTCGTACTCGCTGTTGGATGCGGCGACACTGATCTGTGTCTTTTCCAACTTGGCCTTGTTTCGTCGCTCCTCTTGGCCCATGACCATGTGGCCCTGTGCGAGGTAGCCCTTGATCTTGAGGCAGTCTTGCTCGAACCTGTCTCGTGTCTGCAGACTGGTTAGCATACAGGGATGATAGTGTCGGTGAGGAGGCTTCGACGTACCTTGTTGACATGCTGCGTCTGTTGAATCTTGGTCTTGAGGAGTTTCTCGACTGTGTTCTGGACAATCTTTCGTCTCTCCTTCATACCGCCGGAAAACGCAGCTAGAGGCTCCTCCAGCTCGCTCTTCATCTGCGCTGCAATGTTCTGATGCTGCTTGCCCATCTGCTCAACCTCCCCTCGGACGGTGTCGAGTGATACTTTGAGTGACCCTGACTCTTGAGACCCAAGCGCCTTACGAGTCAGGCTCAGAAGCTTCCTGGCATATTCATCCTCGATCGATGCACGAGCTAAGAGGTATCGTCAGTTATTGCAACTTAGATATAGAGGTTATCCCCATGTATACATACCATTGTAGAAAGCCTTGAGCTCATCACACGTCTGCTTCGCACCTTGCATCCGTTCCAACAATGGACCGACACCAGCATCATCCTTGCCCCAAAAGTTGTTGGCGACTGCGCACGGGTATGTTAGCTTGGGGGTCCATAGATGCGGTCAACTCGGTGTTGGTTGTCGCTTACAGGACATGGACACGGCCGGAGTATCTGCCGTTGCAGCAGGCATCGTGCCTGATCGCCTTGGAGGCCCTGAATATGTATATGTGGCTGGTGTTTTGAGTATAAGGTTCGTGCTGTATGGCAAGGCCGTTTGAGCGGTTCGCGTTTATCGTTTCCTGGGAAAGTGAAGATGGCAAGATTACCGACTTCTCCAAGCAACAAGCGGGCTTCAGAAGGGGGGCGGGCGGGTCCATCATACGAATAGGATCGATCTCAAGTGCCAGTCATTTGTTTGGGGTGATGGCGTTTCCAGCGTTGGCAGGGCAACGGCGACATAGAGACACGAGGACAACGCACACAAGCAAAAGTTGGCGGGTGGAGTCATTGAGTCACGTGCCACATTAGCACAGTCACAGATGGCCAGTGGCTGAGAAGCTGAGAACAGGCCTGTGGCGGGCTCCCAGTGACTTGTGGCCGTATCCGTCAGTTTCTGCCAGGCACATTCCTCTCTACTTGTGCTTCAAACCCAACCATATCCCTCCAAAGTGCTCACCTTTCGACCCTCCATACGGACTCCCTTCAACGACTTTGATCATTGCTGTTATCTGCCGTTTCAATACGACAGTGGCCGGGATTTATTGCGCGCTAGTCTTACGTGTGCCCTGTGCCTCTCAGCATCGCTTTTTGCCAGGTCGCAGTGCCACAGCTTTCCACTACACCCACCCACCACCACTGCACCACACCTGGAACCGCACCTGGAACCACACCTGGAACCCCCCCTCCCTCCATCAAAGTTCGACCTGCCCTAGTTTGCCGCGCACGGCAGCCATCTGCCTTATTCGGTCGAGACGCATCTACACCCGCAACTTGACACGCATCATCAACCTCGTTGGAAGAAAATCTTCACAGCTTCCACTGTCAGCATCGCGCAGCAATCGAGTCCCCCTCTCTCGTCGTCGCGCTCTCGCCCAGTGGCAGCTTACGACTGAATATCAACCACATGAAGGGATCATTGCCATCAAGCACCTCCTCCCTTACTACAGTCTCACAACGCCCGTTGTCCCCCTCCGCCCCTCTACCCTGCCTCGACCGTGAGGGCAGCAGCTTTATTCTTCCCCCCCGATAGCCGCGAATACACCTCCATGGTCCCACCACCTCGAGCGGGATCGTTTTCACCAAATCCTGCTGCACATTCCCTCCAGACAGGATCTTCTCATTCTCCCCATCCATCACAGACGGCTGCCTTCAGTGCTGGCGCGAGCCCCAGCACTAGCAGCCCAACGGGGACCAATTCCCTTACCAAGATTGTTGTCGCCCAAATCTACCTTCTACTCAGCACCATCAAGGACGACAAGGATCGAGCCAAGTTGGATATTCAGCTCGAACAGTTGAAAAAGGTCCGCAATACCGCTCTCCCTTCCATCTAACCTCAGCCGATGACAGGCTTTGCTAACATCGCTTCTTGTCGACAGCTCATCGATGAACACGGAATGGAGGTCTTTTCCAAGTACTTCACCCGGCTGGTTGCCGGCAATGCCCCGCAAATATTCCCAGGCCTGAACCGCCCCGTGGCGAACCCGGGCAACTACCAGATACTCGTCGGGGAGATGAAGAACATCGCCCACGATGTGGACCAAGCCGCAAAGATTGCCGAGTCCATCGAGAGTGGCACCGAAGACATCTTCCGCGATTTCGACCTGTCGACATTCATGGAGCATTTCAAGTTGGATGCGCTGGAGAAGACTCTGCTTGCACTGGCCTTCAAGAGCGGGACACGTTCAGACCTGAAGACCAAAGGTTTGTTGATGATATCCCGTTTGCTGTTGATATCTCGAACGAAGCTTGTGACTGACTATTTGGGTGTTTCTGCTACTAGCCGACGCTATTCTATCCACCAACTTCACCATGTTTATGGACATTATTTCCCGCCCAGACCTCGAAGCCCACTCCGACCTTACTCCCAAGCACATTGCTCTCACCGTTGAACGATTCCTCAATAGCCATCCCCCGAACTTCAACGCGACGTCCCGGCGAGACCTACAACAGTGCGTGGTGAAGCGTTACCTCAATGCCGACCAAGCTCCGCCGTCAGAGGTTCTGGCTGCTTTTGATGTTGCTAGAGTTCTAGCCGACCACCCCTCGAACGCTTTGGCGCGGTACATCTACAAGATCGGATCGGAGTTCACACGTGATGAGGAAACCTGCATTTCCTACCTGCAGAATAGGCCTAGCGACCTACCTCTTGGTGCTGAACAGGTGGCACCGGCTCTCACTTTTGCCTCCATCAGCCAGACTCAAAACTACGATGTTATTGTTCTTGTTGCTGCCCTGCGGCAGATAATCTCACAACCCTTTAGCTGGACCGATGTCACTCTTCTCTTTGATCAACCCACCGCCCGCATTTCCTCGTCTCAATTCCTCCAGCTCTTCAAGGCTCTGCTCCCTATTGCGCAGGATCCAAGCAGCAATCTCGATCTGCAGCGGCTATGGGGTGGCGCGTGGAAAGAACCCGAGGCTCAGTTGTCGTTTGTTAGCGCCTACGCATCTCTGTCCCCCGACCAGCTCGATGCAACTACGATCCCTGGCCTGACCCGAAGCATCACAATGGAAGATTATGTCAACTCTTCACCCAAGGTCCAGGAAAGAGCAGCTGTTGCTGTCCGTCACCCCCTGGTCTCCGTCGCTGCTTTGACCTCGATGTTCAACGTTGCCCTCAGCTCTCTGCAAGCATCGCAAACCATTGAGGCCAAGCGTCTGTTCCAGGAAGTCGTCGTCCCCAACCTGGACATCTTCCTTGTTTCAGCCTTCGAAGTCCCACGACAGTCATGGGCACCCATGGCTGTTGACACTCTCGGCTCTCTGTTCGAAACGTTCTTGTACAAGCAGACAACACCCCCCAACCACGACTTTGTCCTCGACAGCCTCTGGAAAAAGGACAAGGACTGGGTTACGCAGCGTCTTATCGATGCGCACGCGGTCAAGCCCCTGGACCTCCCGCTGATTTTCGAGCATGCAGTCAAGCACAACTGGCTTGATGAGCTTGTTCATCTCTCTAACGGGTTTGGAATCGATTTGGCCGCCTTGGCACATGCTGAAGGTTACCTGGACCTGACCAAATGGGCACAGTTCAATCTTGAGAGGAGGAACGAGATAGCTAGGACTCTTCTTCAGTTCCTCATGATCAAGGCTAGCCTGGAGATCCAATTCCAGCGACCCACAGACGCCCAGGGAGCCACCAAGTCGACTACAACATTGCAGGTCAGAACCGTGTCTGTCTTATTGCAGATACTTGAGGACTTCCTGCCAAAGGCACCGGTGCAAGACCTTATCATCGTCCAGCGCCACTGCATCACGGCATACCCTCGCCTCATCAACTACGGGGAGGGCTACGACGACGTCATCGATGCGGCTGGAAAAGACGGAAATGCTCTGCCCCCCGCAGCCAACAGCAAGATGGAGGAGCACTATAAGAAGATGTACGGCGACGAACTTCAGGTGCGCCACATTGTCGACATCCTCGACCGCTACAAGCACTCCCGGGAACCGTTGGATCAGGATGTTTTTGCCTGCATGATTCACGGCCTCTTCGATGAGTACAGCCACTACGTCGATTACCCTCTGGAAGCGCTCGCCACTACAGCCGTCCTCTTCGGTGGTATAATATCCCACAAGCTCATATCCGATCTACCTCTCAAGATTGGACTGGGTATGATCCTAGAGGCGGTCCGCGATCACCTTCCCGACGACCCCATGTACAAATTCGGCCTCCAGGCACTCATGCAGCTCCTGGTCCGTTTCCGTGAATGGCCCGGCTTCTGTAAGCAACTGCTGCAGATCCCTGGTCTCCAGGGCACGGAAGCCTTCAAGAAGGCCGAAGAGACTGTCCGCGAGCACGAGGAGGATGTGTCCAATGGCCGCAACGGGGCGGGAACCCCCCATGGCCTTGGGTTTGGCTCGGAACCATTCACAAATGGTAACTCCGACGAGTCCGCTCTTAGTCGCCAGGCCCCAGCTTTCAGTGCCATTTCCGTCGATCCGGTGCCGCCGGGCGCCTTTGAAGACCCCGGAGAGGAGGCCCAAGACAGGATCCAGTTTGTTTTGAACAACATCACGGAGAATACGCTCGGGTCCATGTACCAGGAGCTTCGCGACACGGTGGAGCAGCGACATCAACAGTGGTTTGCCAGTCACCTCGTCGAGGAGCGCGCCAAGATGCAACCCAACTACCACCACGTCTATCTGGAACTTATTAGGTTCTTTCAAGACAACGCCCTCTGGGGTGAAGTGCTGCGTGAGACCTACATCAGTGTCGCTCGCATGCTCAATTCGGAGGCGACCATGCAGAACTCGACGGAGCGGACGCATCTCAAGAACCTTGGTGGCTGGCTGGGCCTCTTGACGCTAGCGCGAGACAGGCCGATCAAGCACAAGAACATTGCATTCAAGCAGCTTCTCATCGAGGCCCACGATACCAAACGCCTAATTGTGGCCATTCCGTTTGTCTGCAAGGTCCTCTCGCAGGGCGTAACCTCTGCCGTTTTCCGCCCCCCCAACCCTTGGCTGATGGACATCATCTATCTACTGATAGATTTGTATCACCATGCCGAGCTGAAGCTCAATTTGAAGTTTGAGATTGAGGTTCTGTGCAAGGGTCTCAACCTGGACCACAAGAGTATCGAACCTTCGGGCGAGATCCTCAACCGACCGTCAGCAGACGAAGCCGCCGACGTCCTTCCCCAGGATCAGCTGGACGCTTTCGAGAACCTCTCGCTGAACGGCCTCGGACCCACCGTCGGCAACGGGCTGCAGTCCCAAGCTGTTGCTCCCACAATCCCCGACCTCGGCCCCATGATCAACGTGCCTCCCGCGAACGAGATGGTTGTCAGCACCAGCCGGCTGCACGAGATTGTTCTGACTGCGCTCACCCGGGCTCTCCAGGATATTATCCAGCCCGTGGTCGATAGGTCGGTCACGATTGCTGCCATCTCGACGATCCAGATGATCCGCAAGGACTTTGTGACGGAACCTGACGAGAACCGTGTCCGTACCTCGGCCATTAACATGGTGAAGGCGACCGCGGGCAGTCTCGCTCTGGTCACGTCCAAGGAGCCTCTGCGGGCCAACTTCACTAACTATGTCCGCAACCTGGCTGGTGACCTGCCTTCTGGCCTCCCCGAGGGCACCATCATCATGTGCGTCAACTCCAACATTGATTTAGCCTGCAACATTATCGAGAAGCAGGCCGAGGAGCGCGCTATCCCTGAGATAGAGGAGATGATTGAGAGAGACCTCGAGAGCCGCCGTCGACACCGTGCTACGCGTCCAGACGAGCCTTACTACGACGCCAATGCCAGCCGCTGGTCCATGACGATCCCCAACCCTTACAAGCTCAGCCCCAACATCAATGGCCTGAACCCTGAGCAGATGGCCATCTACGACGAGTTTGGCCGACAGCCCCGCAGCACAACGGCCTCTGCCACTGGACCGTCTCACGCCCCCTCTACCTCGGATGCGACAAGGTCCCTGGCCAACGAGGTTCTCCAGGAGCAGTACAGCACGATCCCCAACCTCCCCACGCCCGCTGAGACACCATCCGTCCAGCACCTTGGAGGCCAGATGCAGCCCTACCCCCCTGCCCCCCCGACCACGAACAACAACTTGGCAAACAGCCGCACTCCGGCTTACCACATGGAGATGCGGGCCCTGGTTGACCGCACCAACAAGCTTCTCCAGGAGCTCCTGCGGGTTGCCGCTGAGGCTCGAGAGGAGCACTTCATAGGACTCCCGCGTCCCCACCCGGTGCTCGACATCGTCGATGCCTTGGTCCAGCTAATCATCAAGGCCTCCCAGAGCTCCGAAGAGTTTGCCATTTACGCCGTGGAGCAGATCAGCAGCATCATCTTCCAGCAGGTAGACGACAATTTGACCTTGGAGAGCCTGGTCCATGTCCTGGAGACGGCGCGAAAGATCTCGGGCCCCAGCGTCAACAACCGGGTCCGCTCCATCTTTGGCCAGCAACCGGGCAGCAACTTCCTTAGCCTCCCCCTGCTCAGTGCCCTCATCCGCACCGACCTCGTGGACTGGAAGTCCATCGACCAAGCGCTGTCGCGGGCTTTGGAAGCTAGGAAGGAAGGCTCCCTCGAATTCCTCGACCATGTCCTAGATCTTGCACTGCTCAACAACCGTCCGATTGCACTGTTTGCCGACTTTGTCCGTACCATGGAAGCGGCTTGGTCGTGGATCAGCGAGGAGCCTGGATCACCGCTCGCACAGCGTCTCAAGGCGAAGATCATGGGCCCGGTGCCGGCTCAGCCATCGGAGGGCGAGGACGCGGGCTCGTTCCGCCGCGACCAGTTGGAGTACGTCTTCGAGGAGTGGGTGAGTCTCCTAAACAACTACAACGCCACCGAGAAGGCTATGACGGTCTTCATCCAGCAACTGCACGCGAAGCAGGTGGTGCGTGACCGGGACGACTTCTTCGAATTTGTCCGTGTAGCCCTTGACCTGTCAGTGGACCGCTACGAGCAGAGTCTACACCTCCGTGTCATGGGTGACCTCTTCGCCACCGTTGACGCTCTGGCGACGCTCATCAGTGTTTTCGTCAGCACTCACACAGAAACGTCGACATCGCGTGTCATATTCCTGGACGCGGTACTCTCACTCATCTCCATGATCATCTATCACCACCAGATCAAGCGCGGTGACCAGATGAACCAGAGGGTCTTCTTCCGTCTTCTGTCGATGCTTCTTCACCAGACGCTGTCCATCTCAGACGGCCTCACTGAAGGCGAGCGCCAGCAGATGCTTCTGAAGTTTGCCGCAAGGTTTGCCGGACTGGGCCCCGCTCGACTTCCGGCCTTTGTCTACGCCTGGGTCGCACTCCTCCAGCACCGTGCCTTCCTTCCTCCCCTACTCTCGATGCCCAACAACGAGGGCTGGGCACCGTTTGCCAACCTCCTGTTGCAACTGCTCGACTGCATTGGAGAGCAGCTCAAGATGGTCGATGTGTCACACGTGACCAAGGAGCTTTACAGCGCCACGTGGAAGCTGCTCGTTGTTGTCCAGCACGACTTCCCCGACTTCATGTTTGCTCACAGCGCAAGGTTCTGTGCGAGCATCCCGCCTCACTGCACGCAGCTGATCAACACGGTCCTGTCGGCGCAGCCCCAGCAGAGTCCCGAGAGGCTCGCCGAGGACGACAGAACACCCTCGGGATCCAACGAGCAGGCCACTCTTATCCTGCGGGAGAGCGGCCTCCTGGGCATGCTCGACCAGGCGGTCCAGAACGGCCCGACCGAGGACGTCATCGCACAAGTCGCGCATACCATGTCCCAAGGTACGGCCCAGGACACGGGCTATGGCAACTTCCGGGTGGCGGTCAACTCACACGTCGTCGGGGCTGTCGTCCTCCACATTGGAAACCTCGCAGCCGAACGACTGGACCAGCCGGGTGCCCTTGCTAAGCTGACTGGTAATGAGCCCGAGGTGGTTATGTTGTCGATGCTCGTGCACGAGGTGCCGGCTGTGGTCCGATACTACCTCCTGTCCAGCATTGTCAACCAGCTCCGTGCGCCCAGCGGGCAGAGTGAATTCTTTACCCACACTCTCCTATACATCTTTGGCAAGGACATGGATGACCAGGAGGACACGGAGCTTCGACAGGACATTACCCGCGTTCTGCTTGAGCGCCTGGGCGGTATCTGGCCTCACCCGTGGGGACTGATGGCTACGGTCATGGAATTGCTCAAGAACCAAAAGTACCAGTTCTTTGAGCTTCCGTTTATCAAGGCGGACCACGAGGTATGTGCTTCCTCTCTCTCTTCATTTCTTGTCTCTATTGATCTAGTGCTAACAAACCACCTACAGGTTACCGAGCGATTCATGACGGTCCTTCGCACTGGACAATAGAGTCACTACATTGTACACAGTGACTCTGGTGTGTTGTATATATAAACGGACTTGCGGAACCTGCGTCCTGCGAGAAAGATGAACGAATACCAGAGGCTTTCGAGTGCAAAGCCCATAGCAAAAATCAACATTGGGGGAGAGGCTAGGACTAGTATACCACATGAATCCTGGGATGTGGAAGACTTGGACTCTCTCTCGGTATTATTTTTGCTACGTCTCTTATATGAAAATGAGAAAAAAAGCAATGAATGGAATGGTTTGGAACATACGGGTTCAACCGGAGGGATGATATTGGAGTTTTTGAAGGGGGGTTTTTGGGGGAAGTTGTCAAGTGGTATTTTTGTCAAAAAGAGGGGACAAGAGAACTACCACGAGTCACTAGTATTATACCCCATCCCCCCCTCTCTTCCTGTCTTTTCGGAAAGACTGAAAACAGTCATGTTTCCACATTACATATAATGTACTCCATGTATGATAGTACGCAACGTAAATAGGCTGGCGATAGGAACGGTGGTTAGTTGATTGGGTTTTCGTCTTTTTTACAAACAATGTTTTCTGTTTTCTACGGGTCCAAGGTTTTCTTTCTTTTCCATTATATTTTATCATATGAGGTATAGGCATAATGGTAACACAGAAACGGGGAGTTTTTGCATTTTACTCATTCATCCTGGCCTTGTTCTATTTTAAAAAGGCAACGCACTGACTGCCAGGTGGGGACGATGGAGAAGTGTACGCAAACACGACAATTATGAAAACAGGGATTGATTTATATATTTTAAGTTTGCATCGGTGCAGAATCTACGTTGCATTATATACAATGTAAGTGATGAGCTACACGTATACTGTATATATATATATGACTAGTAAGTACTGCTAGTGAGGAGCGTGTTATGGCAGGGTTACATGGCCCCTCATGACCTGGACAGCCGTCCCGCTCAAACTGACGCTTTCAACCGTGTTGCCCTTTGCGACGACGCGGACAAAGATGGTGCTCTCACGACCCATCTCGACGCCCTGTGTGATCTGGTACTCGACCGTACGGGCCGTATCCGGGTCGGACTTGGCAGCAGCAGAGTGAGCAGTGAGGTAGCTGCACAGGCTGCAGGCTGCGCTACCGGTGGCGGCATCCTCGAGGGTATCGAGGAGGAAGCGTGTGCGCACAGACACCTTGTCGGTGTCCCTCCCGTCGAGGACGTGGTAGTAGTACAGGCCTACCGTGCCCTGGCGCCACTCTTCATCCAGGAACTCCAGGGGCACGGAGGAGGGGGATGCGGCGGCGAGGACCTCGAGGGTGGGAACCTCGACGAGGACAGAGGTCATGCCCTTTACGACGCTGAATATAGGAGCGGAAAGGAGTGCGGAGCGCACATCTGCGTTTGGGTGTACGCTGGGGGAGACGAGGTCCGACGTCAGTCGACGGGCGTGCAGGTGCGTGGAGTGGGGGATGGCGGCCTGGACGTGGCCCGGGCGGGGCTGGGTGAGAGCCACGGGCCCGGCCTTTGTCACGAGGGTCTTGACATTCTGAGGTAGGAGGGACACGGCCGTGCCGATGGTCGGGTGTCCGGCGAAGGGGATCTCGGCCTCGGTGAGGAAGATGTCGATGGTGCGGGTGTCGCTGCCGGGAGCGTCGTGCACGAAGACGGTCTCGCTGAGGTTGAATTCCTGCGCTATGCGCTGCTTCTGGTCCTGCGTGGGTTGGGGGCTCAAGTCGGACGGGATGGTGATGACGGCCAGGGGGTTCCCAGAGTAGCGCTGCGTCGTGAAGACGTCGAGCGTGATGAAGGGGAGCTCTAGAACCATGTTGTTTCTCAATGTCTGTGTGTGTGGTGCCGGATTGGGATGTTGCTAGCCAGTAGCTCCGTTGTTGGTATAGTAGTCGAGAGCGGGGCTGATGGTGATTGTTGATATGAGATTGAAACTGACTCGGCAAAGTTGAGGCCTGCATGAAGAAGTCTGGGCCTAAAAAAGAATCGAGTAGTTGGTTAAGATGGACATTTTTTTTTATCTTTCTTATACTTGGGAAAACATTTGATAGATGAGGGGTTCCTTCTTTTTGGTTGCTTTCGTCATTTCAAGATGCTTTCTGCCCCGCGCGTGCCCCGCCGCCGCCGCCGACCGGAGGTCCTCCGGGGTGCAGATAATGTGCAATTACAGGTACTAGTATGGCTCTTGGTGACTCATTCTTGGCCATGCAGGCCATCATTTTCGCCCTATTGTGACACCTGGGGTGCATTAGAGTCATCTTGCTTATTCATTGTCTATTGTGACTGGCATATAATAGTATGCAAGGCATTTCGTCATATGAGAGTGCTTGCGACTTCGGGTATCATGACTGTCTGTAGTGTGTGGGTGAAGCATCATCTCAAGACTCATCTATGAGTAGAGTAGCTCGACGGCTGGAGCTAGACCGGTAGACAATGCTATATCGTCGCATCCCCACTAGAAGATAAAAGTATGGCGCGCTCTGCTCTTGACTCTGACAATGGATTCAGGGTTCTGAACCAGCGAGGGTAGCGTAGAACGGATAGCTCCCATCTCTCGAGGAGCTTGGATGGATCCATCTCAGTAGATGGGAGCAGCTTAGCAGCAACAGCAGCAAACAGCAGCATCAAGAGCAAGAGTCAGTCAACTTGAACATGCGCAGGGACAGGGATAGTTGATTGGCGGGATTGGGCTGGAAGTAAGGTTGATCGTCGCATATGCCTTTGTGTGGTATTGTCCCTCGTGTGTTGGTCTTGGTTTGCGCCAGCATGCGACTGCCCGTCTAGTAAAGATCAATGTATGACGCTGGGATATGGCAAGATACTAGTGTGAGCTACGAGTACTCGACTCGTGCTGTTGCTATTGGTAGTTCATAGCTCTTTTATCAGACTCGATAGACGCAAAAGTAGCGAGAGCCAGTATCTCTCATATGTTTATTTGCGTCTTGGTGGACTGGGTAACTCGATGACGCGACCCAGATTACACGTCTAGATTGCAAAATGTCTCGACGAAACGAGACATGTGGTGCGGGATTGGGTCCGTAGAGTGTGGGGGAGAGGGGGAGAGGGGAGGGGGGGAGAGACCAGGGACTCAGGGAGACAGAGTCGACATGTTGGGCAATTGGTCACGACGGTCGCAGGCTCGTCCTCGTTGGCGGATGTGGTACGTACGGAGTACGGAGCAATACTAGTAGTAGAGTACGGAGTACAGGCATTGTTTGCGTGTACCAGACTACTACCAGGCTACTCCAGAGTCTGTACCAGCATCCTCGACGTATGTTCCATGTCATGCAGTCAGCCGAAGCAAACATTGATTGATACCAACCTCCCTGGTCCTGATTCTTCCCCTCATGGGCCATGAGCCATGCCGCTCTGCTCTGCCTACCCTCCATCTCCGTCACCGCCAAACCGCTCACCACCAGTAAACATGGGACGGACCGCAGGCGCATTGAAAAAGCAAGGGATGGGAAAAGACTCGGTGGACCCCCTGGCCATTACCCAAGTCGGATGCTTAGTTATTATTAGTCGTACGACGTTCCGATCTTGCAAGAGTGCGTCCGCCATATGTAAAAAGATCCACAAAATCAGGGTCAAAGAGCCAGCCAGATGTTGTGTATTTTTTTTTCGTATGTATAAGAGCCAAGACGTCCAGCAGGGAGGGTCCAAGACTAGTGCAGATACTCGTACGTATGTATACTCGTAGTCGCAGGAGATGGTGTGTTGAGTTTTTTTTCTCTTCTTCTCTTCCGCCTCTCTCCCTCTCCAATTGGCAATGGCAACGAAGGGTGACCGCTCACACCAGATGGATGCACATACATGCACTTTGGACACACTGGCGAAACACAGAGCCAACAGACGTTAGTGGTGGTTGTCAATCAATGGTATGGGTATTCCCAGTAGTCCCCCCCCGAGTCAACTCACCCGACAACTCACGAGTCAGGCAAGAGTTTGTTTTGTCGAGGAAAATAATAATACTGGAAATTCTCCACGTCCTGTCCGTCTTGTCCGTCATTCCCTCGTGAGTCGGTCAAGTGGGGTCAAGTTCATTTGCTGTCGGTGGGTTTGGTACTCGTACTGGACCCTGAGGCATCAATGAGCGGCGAAAAAAAAAAGAGAAGAAAAAAAAAAGAGAGACCCAGCAGGGGTGTGGTCCCCTTCTGGACCCCGGGGTCGTATGTACGATGCCGATGCGCCGCTAGTACAGGTAGACTGTTGTACTGGTAACGAGGCAGTCAGCATGTTCAAGTCTTGTGTGTTTGGGAGTGTGAATGAATTGCATCATGAATAGAGACAAAAAAAGAGATGAAGGGATTGGGAGAGAGATATTACAGAATGACTGAGTCAGAGATGTGATAGGACTACAGGTATAATGATGTAGGTGTGATGGGGAAAGAGTAATGGAATGCGCCTTCCCAACTCTGTTGCTCTTTACCCGTACCAAGGCAAGAGCGAGAGGGGGGGTCGACCCGGACAAGGCAAGAGCCCAAGTAAGGCAAGCAAGGCAAGGACGGAGTCAAGGACCCAAGGCAAGACCCCCAAAAGTAAAGACACAAGGCAAGAAGAACCCAAGGCCAAGGGACCCTCCTTCCTTCTACTCGGCCGAAAGCCAGATGAGTGGTGACGCTACTCCGGGAGTCAAGGAGGAAAGGCAAGAGCAAAGAGGGTCCCAAAGGTGGCGCCTGCCCCACTGACGTTAATGGTCCACTTATAGCAACCCTGCACTTGCATACTCGACCAATGGTATCACAGCGAATGGATGCAAGAAGGAAAAAAAAAAAAAAAGTTCACAGCTCTCGTGCCTTTCCGGGTCGCTGACCATCTCGTTCACTCTTTTTTGCCCGGGCCTGGGTCTAGCAGCTGCCTGAAACCCCTACCACCTGTCTGCCACTCCCTTTAGACCGCCAACCGTCTCTTGCTTCCCCCATCTATTCGCCTCCCACATTTACACGCCCCCCCTCCTCTGATTGTTTTCCTACTCATCACTCACCTCTCTTTCACTTCTCTCTACTCTCCCCGGTCTTTCTCCAAACACCCCTTCTCTTTGACCCAAGTCCCTTGTGTATACAGACATCGGCATCACCTCATCTTCAACCTTGTCGACATCCTTACCTGTACTTCCTTACACGAGTACCTGTACAGACAGACAAGCTGTCGAATATCATACACGTGCCCCTCGATCATAATAATAATACGAATAAACAAACCACCCTCATAATAGTCCACGCCTTCACAACGCCTTCACAACCTCCTCCTACTCCTCCTACCCCTCTCTCCTACACCCCGCCCGTCATGCCTTACAATACCCGTCGCAAGTCGCTTTCTCTTCCCAGCCTGGGCATTCACGTTCCCATGACAGCCGCAGCCCGCGCCGCCGAGGCTGCCTCGAGAAGCTCTGGTCGTCTCTCGACCTCGTCAGTCTCCTCCATCTCCTCAGTCCCGTCGCGCCGCTCGCTCTCGAGATCCCACTCGCCCGACTCCCACCCGAGCAAACGCCTCAAGAAGTCGCATAGTGGTGGTGCCTCAGACTCAGTCGCCATCGAGCAGACCCCGCCTCCCTCTCCTACTCCTTCCACATCCGACGCCGATGTTGCCCCCAAGAAGATCGACCTCGAGACGGTCAAGGACGACATAGTCGAGGCCGTCATTACACAACTCGAGTCAACGGCTAACAGGCCTCACATCATCAAGGATCTGGCTACTGTCCTTGGCCAGTCGCTAACCTCTGTACAACAGTATGTTACACCCTTCGCAGTGCGACAAGCAAACTATCAGTCAACCAGCTCACTAACTTGAACCACCATAGGTCGGCCAACCCTTGTGCCATCATCTCCTCCCGCCTAGGCTCCTACATGAAGCGCTCGTGCTGGACCGCCCAGGCCCCTTGCCACCTGGCCAAGGAACTCGAGCCTGTTCACCCCCGTCGCACATACTACTACCTCACCACAATGCCCCGCCAACCTCTCCCCTCGGCGGATGCCATGATCCAGCAGAGTAACCCTGTGTGCGACGTGACCCCCTCAGTATCCCTCACCGACGACTCTGGCTCAGACGAACTCGAGGAGCGCCGCCGGGAACTGAGTCCTTCGCCCGAGATTGACCTCCCGCGTACCGACTTCTACGACACTCAGGACGTCGACGACTGTATGCCCGTCTCCCTTATTGGGTCACTACCCAGGCATCGTTCGCGCAATGTCAATGGTATTCCCAACAATCTCCCTCCCCTAGAGAAGGACGAGCGCGAGTTCACCCAAACGGCCGACACCCTGCAGAAGCGCAAGTTCAACCAGGCACCCCCGCCTTCCGAGGCCCCGGAGCGCTATCCTGGTGCCGAGTATGGCTTCCGCGATGACATCTGGTTCATTGACAACTTCGCCACCAGCATCGTCGCCAGTCCTGCTGTGAAACCCGCTTTTACTCCCTACGTGAGCCGCAAGGACGAAGACACTGCTGCTGAGAACTGGCTCAAGCTTAACAAGCTATATGAGTGGGATCAGGGCGCTGAGAGCATTGAGATTGATGAACTCGATGGTCTTCTAGACCAGTGCTAATTGCGCAGCCATGAGCCTTTTTTCTTCTTATCCTTCTATTTCCCTCTTCTCGCGGCTTCTGCTCTCTTCTCAATACCTCGGATGAGGCTTTGCCCCATAATTGCTGAATGGGCACGCGCATATGGGTCCCATATGGGGACACCATATGGGGGCACTTCTTGCTAAGAATTCTTTTTCTATTTGCTAAAAGATTCTTTTTTTCTCATTGTTTTTTTTACACCAATCTCCACTAAAAACCACAACAACCAAGAGGGGCAGATTGTTATACGTTATTACGGAGTAGATATCCTTGCTTTTTTTCTTTCTTCTCTTCTTTCATGGTTTTGCTTACATTTGTTTTTATTTGCTTTTATTTCACATATACCGGAGCACGCGGCGCTAAAAAAGGAAGGAGGACAAAAAAGGGGAGAGCCGGAGCTTTTGTTTCTCTTTACGATGATTTTTATGATTTTCTGCTTCATCGGAGTTTTTACTAGTAGTTTGGCATTGTAGGATGGAGTCGTCACCAAAATTGAAAGACTATTATCACTCAGGATGCATTGCGTGTTATGTGAATACCGTCAGTGCAATGATGTACTATGTGACTGAGAGTACAGTGCTCTATTGTGAGGACTATTATGGGTACTTCGATCTAGTATGACCGAGAACGACGATCTATGACGACGTGAATGCGATGATCTATCATGACTTGACACAAGGATCTAATACAAGGGCTTTTGGATACAATGGTATACTATGGCTTGAATACAATGATCTATTATAATACACTTTCCATGACAAGTTTGGATGGCGGTTAGCACATTGACTACAATACAGGTACAGGTAGATATGACAGAGATGCTGGCAAGGCAAGGCAGGGATGCGCAGCTAGGAAGGTGAGCTACGACGAAGACGACAACTGCCTGCCCTGCTCCTGCAGTTGCAGCTTCTGCTTCTCCCGATTAACCCTCAGCTCAACGGACACCAGCGTCCCGAGCTGGAGGATGTTCGGCCTCTCGATGCGGACCACCTCCAACCCCGGCGCAGCGCGGGCAGCCTCCTCGACGAGCTCCTGTATATCCCTGTTCCACCAGCAGCCGTAGCGGTCAAAGTGCTGACGGGCCGCGATGTCGAGCATGCCGTTCACTATGCCTAGCCAGCTCTTGCCGTGCTCGAGGAGGAGGATCCTTCCCGTGTCTGGCTGGATGGCCGAGGCGAGGTTGGTCAGGACGGCGACGGGGTCGGAGACGGAGCAAAGACCGAAAGTCTGGATGATTGTGTCGTAGCGTTGTTGTCGGTGACTGCTGATCTGTTCCGCAGGAAGAGGTAGAGGTTTGTGAGCGTCCGAGTTGACGAGACGGAGGTGGTCGTTCATAAAGGACATTTGACCGCCCGTGTGGTCGGTCATGGTGGATGCGCGGACGACGGTGGCGAACGATTTCATGGGTGGGACTGTCCTGACTAGCTTGCGGCGGGCGACGTCCAGCATGTCTACCGATATGTCTAGTCCTGTAAAGGATGTTATACCCGCCGCAAGTTTCTTTCCCGTGTTGGCGTTGGCGTTGGCGGCCGTGGCAGTGGTGGCATTGGTGATGGCGGTAGCACTCAGACCCTCCCAGTTGTAGTATTCGAGATTCCTCCCGGATCCCATGGCCAGCTCGAGGACGTGGCCGGTCGCGCGGGCGGCCATCGCCTTGCGCAGGGAGGTTATGCCCATCCACCATTCGGGGAAGTTGAGCTCCTTGTCGAACTGCTCGGCGTTGTCGCCCGTCATGGCGGGGGGTCGACCCGTGGGTGTGGCATGCTCGGCGTCATCGTGGCCGCAGGAACATCCCGACGAGACGTATTCCACCGTTGCGGCCGCCGTGCCGAAGATGTAGAAGCCTAGCAGACCGGCTATTACGGCCGCGCCGGAGAGGGGGATCCATGATTTGGCCCAGTGGTTGAGGAGGGTATCGACTTCGGGGGAGGGGGGCGGAGGAGGTGTGGTTGATGTGGAGGGTCGACGGCTGGGGATTAATCGACATGTTAGCCTTTTTGTTTGAGAAATATTGGGAGTGGAAGAAGGGCAGTCAGTAGGCGTTGAGGATGGAACACATACGGTTTATACTCATTTGGTATGCGTAGGGGTTTTGCGCCCCTGGTGTTGTTGCTGTTGGCTTTGACGGGTGGTCGTCGGGTGGAGGTGCTGGCGTTTCGCCATTGGCGTATACACCGTTTTAACACAGGTTGTGCTCTATTGGAGGATATCATGATGACATTGCGGGGGAGGTGGGTGGAAAGGTTGGGGATGATGGAAGGATGATGGAAGGTAGAAGCCTCGAGAGAGAAATGGACGTGTTGTGGGGAGAAGGGCTGTGGGGCTGGTTGCGCATGTACTCACTCCAACTGTACCGTTATCGCCCAAGGGCATTTCACGACGTGCACCTACACGAGTGTCACTATCAATCATTTGACGTGGCCATCACCGCAATTTTATCAAAACCTAGGACTGCTCATCTTAACGCAAAGGGAAAAAAAGCAACACAGCTTCCCCAAGACAAACACTCATGGCTAGCCATGGCGACCTTCAAGAGCTGTTGCGCATCTTCACGTCGCGCCGTGTGCCGATGATGACAGCGATGAAGCACGTCCAAGCTCTACAACTCAAGAACCTCAAAAGGTAGACCACACACACACGCAATACTCGCAGGATCAAGAAGCTAAAATGACCATGTGAAAGTATCGACCAGATTGCCGCCTCACCGTTGGCAGACGTGGAAACGGCACTGAGCGGCGACGCCAAGCTAGCCAAGAGCGTGCACACAGCATGCAAGGCACATGGAAAGTCCAAGAAGCGACCAGCACCACATGATGAACCAGGGTCAGGGTCGTCATCACAGCCATCAGCAAAGAATCCCAGACTGGAGTTGCATAAGCGCGACCTAAACTACGAGGCCATGTCGCCCGACGAACTAGAGGAGTCACTGGCCCTGCCCGCCGTCGAGGAAGACGAGGGTGTCATCCGGGCGACGAGCGTGGTGATGAACCGCGCGCCCCTGCTGCTAGCATTTGCCGTGGAGCTGATGCGCTTCACCATGCCGGAGCAACCGCCTAGTAGCCGACTCAGTCTGGGCCAGGCGGTTGTGAGTGCGAATTCACGGACCAAGGCTGTCAGTCTGGGGATTGAGAAGTCAGCCGCCGCGGGGGTGGGATTATTATCAGAGGGTCAGCCTAGGGTTCGCATCATGAGTAGGGAGGTTCCTGTACTCAAGCGTGGGGGGTATACATGGTCTGGTGCACCACAGCAGAAGCAGCAGCAGCAGCAGCAGCAGCATAACAATACACCCCACCAACAGCAGCAGCAGCAACAGCAAAAATGGAAGGCTAGTGGAAAGGTGGTGTCCCGGGGATCGACGTTTATAGCGCACACTGCGCAACTGACATCTGCGGGGGCGCGACCGGAGCTGATGAGGGCGCTGATGGCGCAGAAGCCAGAGATGGAGACTGCGTCGCACAACGTCTGGGCCGTGCGGACCCGATACGGCAATTCCCCGCTCGTGCAGGAGGCGTCGTCGGACGACGGGGAGAGCGGCGCCGGCAAGTTCCTCCTCGAGCTGATGCGCGAGGCCGACGTGTCCAACATGCTCGTCGTTCTGACGCGGTGGTACGGGGGCGTCATGCTGGGTCCCGACCGGTGGCGTCTGATGAGGGAGTGCGTGATTGAGGCGCTTGCCGCACAACGTCGTACGGCTGGTACATTTTCTGGGGACGAGCCAGTCTGGGCGTTGCTCGACCAGGGTGAGAGCAGCAGTTCGTCTGCCGCTCATTCTTCTTCTTCAGCTTCGACTTCGTCTGCCATTGGGATGGCCATACATCGACCTGAAGGAGCGAGGAATTATCTCTTACGATCATTTGCTACTGCCGCATCTGGTAGTAATGATGACGGCGATCATCCCGGAAAGACAACAACGACGGCAAAAACGGTCACGGCAGCCAATGATGAGAAGCAGGTTAACCTGTCGAGGGTGATGGGGGCGATACGAATGCTCTTCTCCAGCTGGTCTGGGGTCCTGGGACCTGGTGACCTCGACAGGAGGGCTTGGTCCTGGTACGTCGCCGTCAGACCAGAGGTGGATGCTGGACCGGCTGGCTGGGGTGCCAAGGGGACGTTGAAGTTGGGCAGGATCCTTGATATGATGCGGCGACAACAGCCTGCGGGTGCGGATGCGGGTGTGAGCGCCGATGTGGCGGCAAGTCAAGAGCAGAAACGGCCGGAGGGGACCGTGACAGGTCCAGATCCAGGTTCGAGTTCAGCAGTGCAGGGTTCATGAAGTGCGGAGTGGGTAGGGAGATATCATGACCTGTCACACACACGCACACACACACACACGTACACGCACATGGCTGTCAGCTACGGTCTTCTCAACCGAGAAACGAATGCAACCACATGGATGAAATTACATGCAGGATCTTATGTCTGTACTACTTACTATATATTAATATTAATAATCAGTCATGCCGGGTTATATATATAATGTCCAAAACCTGATAATGACATGCTAGAGCATTATAGATTGACGTGTTCATGTTTCTTTTTTCACTTTGTTGATTTCTCGAGGATCAAGGAGGATCGTCTCTATCAAGTAGCATTCTACGAACATGGGACGAAAGAGTTATGAAGAGCATACATGCACGTAATATAACGGTTTTAGCCAATTAGTCGTATTTCCTCGTTCTACTCGTCCTTTTGATATACGGTACATGCACTTAAGTACACACATATGATCTGGTGGTATGCAAGGCAGTCAAGCCACACTAGGCAGAGCGAGTGTGAACTAATTTAGAATGAAGAAACACACCCCCTCCATCTTCGGCAATGGGAATAGAAGGATAAGGAAACAGTAGAATGAAAGATAAAAGATGGAATAAATGAATAAACGGATTAAAAATGGATTAATAAGGAGCTGGTAAACACCCTCAGGGGTTAAGCCACGAGTTTTTGATCCTCATGAGGCTGAGGCTGTGCTTGGGTGCGAATAGCAACGCAACGGACCGAGCGAGACATGCATCCACCCAATGACGTTGCTCTCTGGTACTCTCACCTCACAACACGTCTCTCTCTCACTTTCTCTCTCTCCTTGCTTCTCTCACCATCATCATCAACCACACACACACACACCCTCTCTCTCAACATTCACAACGCACACTCCCCCCCCCC
>FYEV01001806.1:348814-378303 GCA_900188565.1 Geosmithia flava
CCCCCCCTCCTCTCGCCCCCTTTCCGTGTTCTATAACCCCCGACATCAACGCTTTCGCAATGTGAAGTCAAAACGAAAGATAGAAAATGAAGACAAAATCATCGACGCCCTCGGAGCCAGCGCTTGACAGCACGAAGGCTGGGGTCCTCGGCCGTCCAGCGGCCTACAAACATGTCGGAGGATTGGCAATCGCTGTACACGAGTTCATCGGTAATAGAAGCGAGTTCCTATAGATTATGTACTTCAACGTCAGTAACAAGGTAAGGTATTTTGAAGGGGTTGGTGACTAACTCTTTGAAGTTGCTGATCGCATGCCAAAAGATCATTGCGATTCTGCCTGTTTGGTCTACCCCCCGCAAGGATCAGGTTACGCCACTCGATCCATCTCTGGACGGCGTCTTGACGCATAAGAGTCTTTCGACCTTCGTGGCGTCTTGAGTAGGCGTCAAGTAGGACTCTGAGATTGACATGTGAGCTTTTGTATACAGTACTCAAAGTATTCGAGTGAGAGAGAGGGGGAGACAGAGAGAGAGAGAGAGTGTGTGTGTGTGTGTGTGTGTGAAAAGCTTCTGGGTGAGTAAGAGGGAAAACGCACTGCTTGAGCTCAGCCTTGCGCTGCTCCTCTTCACCACCCTCTGGAGTAGGGACAGTGGTGTCAGCGGCACACTCGAGGATGTTCTGACCGTCAATGGCGCATTGGCGAATGGCGGTCCACCCTTCTGTGTAGTAGTCTTCTGTGTCGGGGGGCTCTGTTGGCACGGCGGCTATGGTGTGCTGGATTGTGTGAAACTCGTGGATGAGCTCTGTGACGCGAGCTGTGCGGTATTCGTTTACTAGGGGGGTATTAAGTCAGCTTCAGAAGGCCCATGGTTCCAATGAGATCAAAATTGAATGAACATACATCCGTCCATGATTGCTGAGCTGATGAAGTTGGGGTGAGAGAGGAAGGTGGGTTGATTGTGATATATGTGAGAGAAGGTATAGTGAACTACTTTGCTGTAGAGAGCGACTATGTCTTGAGATCGAACTGAATAAGCAGAGACCAAGATGAGAATGATTTGCTCCTCGACAAAGGGCAAAGAGAGACGAGAGTTGTCGCCAACTTATATGATGCCAGATACTATGACGAACAAGCAACAGCAGAGTAGCTATATCACTTCTCCTTTGTAGTATCATGAATATGGGACGGACCGTCCCCCCACACCTCCTCTCTACCTTTCCCTTCTTTTCAAGCCAATGAACAAAAGTAAGAGGGGCGTGTGAAGAAGAAGAACGAAGACGAAGAAGAAAAGAAACGAGTGGGGGGGGAGGTGAACCAACAAATGGCATAGCTAATGACAGTTATAACGGGCAGAAAGAGAATGATAAACAGAGAGACATTGAAGATAGCCAACTACAAGAGAAAGATGGACAATCATGTAGATGATGGGGGTGAAAAAGGACAGACATATAGGGGGGTGTATGTGTTGGGAATAGATGGGAAGTCGTATACGCGCACGGCAAAAGAGATAAATGACATTTCCAGAGACTGAGCGGAACTTCTCCAATCATGGATTGTAATACGCTCTTCTCTGGAAAAGCAGGAACAATCATTTCAGGTGTGAAGATATCTTTTAGTATGATCAAGAGAGAGACGCACGCCCCCCCTCTTGTGGGGTGTAAGGGTTTCTCCATCATAGAACGGCGACGACGACGACTTCCATCCGACAGGCCCCATTGGCCATACAGCCCTATAAGGACAGCTAGACACAAGGGCAACGGACGATTTTCAAAGGATACTGGTCTCTCTCTTTCTCCCTATTTAAAAAAGAATAAAAAAACGGCTGGCCGTCTGGGGGTGGCGGAACAAGTGTCTCCACAGCTGTAGTTCTTGGTACCCTCTTTCTCTTTTTTTTTTTTTTTTCCCTTTTCTTGCCCTTGTTTTTCTTTCCAATAAAAGTACACGCCCTCTCTTCTTTCATAAAAGGGGGCAAACAAGGCCAATACACACAAGAGAGGGGGGGGGGACATTGAAAAGACTACCCAGAGATGAGGCTGGTACGTATGTGTGTGTGTGTACATGTGTACATGAGGGTCAGCTAACGAGTTGCACATCATCTTTTCCTATTTGGGAAGAATAAGTGTCCCCTCCCCTCCCCTCCCTACAAGTATGCGGGTTTGTATGCGGGCGGGGGAAACCCTGGTACTCGTTAAGGAACCACACACTTTCTTCTGTCTCTGTCTATGGTGTCTTCCGTCTCTCAGTGGTCTTGGCTGGGCTCTCTATGTCCCGGGGGGGTTCTTTCTGGCCTAACAAGGTCAAGACTAGGTACACCGTAGTGCCAATCACGGAGTGTACCGGGCTCCCGACTTGATGGTGACAGTAGCTGAGGAATCGGTACTGCATCCGCATTGGACACGGTCTCTCTTGTGTGTCAAAAGGGCTACTACTACTACCTACTACTACTACTACCTTTTTTTCTTTTGTGTGTCAAAAAATGTTCAAGGTTGACAGCATTGGTGATTACCGGAGGACAACGGTCGGAGGAGTTTGCTTGATAATGCTGTCTCTCCGCCCTTTGGTTTTCCGCTCGGTCTGAATGTCCAACTACGTAACGAGGCTTGATTGAATTGACCTATTGGAAATTGTCTATACTGATCTTAGTATTAGAAATACCAGCGGTAGTAGTACGGAGTACTCTTGAGCCTCTCTCTACCTGCGGTCCTGCATAGGTGCACTGCCCTTTGGCCCCATGTCTCGGTGCTTGGCGCGCACATGATCTGATTTGTTGAAAAGAAAAAGTTGAGATTGAGATTGATGACGACTGGGTGGTAGTACCATCTCTCGTCCTCCTAGATCTGGAACATCATTGGTATTTTGTATTCTTTTCATGGAACTTGTACGGAGTGATGTAAATAGACCAAAAGTGTGATATGTGATAGTCTATTCATTCAACCTCGACGGACGAGAGAGAGCGTAAAGATTCAAGTATGCGAGACACTCAGTCGACGCTACTACGCGTACGGAAGTAATATGTTGTCATTGCTTCTTTTATATCGTTCGCTACTATCATTCGCCAATATTAACGGTCTACTACCATTCTCTAGTCTTATTTCCACCGTGGTCCATCCTCCTAGTCTGTCCTGCCACTCGGCTGGGGTCATTGGATGTCCAACGTTGCATTTTCCCCACTGCCACGAGCTACGTCGCACGCCGGATACGGAGGGTTCAAGTGTCTTGTCATTTCACCTTTTCTTGTTGTATTCGGAGGGCTCTACTCGTACATGTATTCTTTGGTGGTGCGGCCCTGTGGTGTTCACAACTTGCATACATATACATGTAGACATTCAACTCTATATGTATACAGCCTAAAGATGGGATGATCATCTACAAGTTGACAACATATTGACCATACACCAATATATAGATATATACTCGTATGTATCGTATACGTGCGTGCATACATCACCATCTCGGTATTCCCGGTCCAAGGGTCGACGATCAAAAAAGGCCAAGCCATTGCCGCACCTAGACACCATCTCGGTGAAATTCCCGCCCCCATGCACGCCACGCCCGATGGGTAGTATTTTGACCTGTATCATCAATACTGATAATATATACACTCCTAAAGAACACACTGGTCTACTATTTGTCCTTCCCAAGCACCCCAAAGAAACACCCCAAAAAAAGTTACCAAGCCTTTGACGTCTTGGCGCACACACACACACACATACACGCCCACGCACGCCCACGCACGCCCACCCCTGGTCCCTCCCAGATAACTAATCAAGTATTTCCTAAAACCCAACATGAAATCACCCTTTTCCCTTCTCTAACGATTGATTGGTGAACAAAATTCACAAGTTTGTGCATACATGCGTGTCTTTCTCTCTGCCATTCTTTCTTGTTCGTGGGTTAATTCCCATTCTAGACTAGGTCGTTCAACCTCGTGCAATTACATGCATTGCCCTTTTACGGTCAAACGTCCAGTCGTGCTGTGCAGTTGGAAAAGAAACGAAGAAGAAGAAGAAAAAAGATCCTAGACATACATACTCCGTACTCCGTACGTAGACACACAGCCACGTAACACAGGATGAATCATCTACCACTCATTGATCAATACCACAGACAGCGGACTACGGAGCGGAGTTTACAGAGTACAGCCTAGTAAGGAAGAGAAGAACGAAAGGTTTCGGTAATATATCCCGTTTCTTTCACTTACAACTTGATGTCACAGGACAATACGAGTACGTCCTTGCAAGACCCCTGGGCCGATCCTATCCTAATCCCAGTATCGTGGAACACACGCACACAGAGGGGAATCCCCGACAAATCATGTTACCCTGGAGAACCACCTTGTCCGCTCGGCCGGGCCGAAGCGGATATTTCTTGACAATCACCATGCTACTCAACTCGTGATAGGAAACGTCTAGCCATTGCACTAACATGACCCCATCATATGTATGCCTTGTGGGCTCAATCCCTCTCTGTCCCTTCGAGGAACGGATTCTGGGTCCATCGCACAGCTTTCTCAGACAGGTAAAGGCCTGCAAAAACGCAAAAACGCTCGGAGAGAAAGTGAGGCTCCACCTCGTGATATTCTTTCATCGTCGTCAACTCCCCACCAAAGGAACCCCTGCTATCCCTAGTACTTAGTAGCAGACTGCCTAGTAGTAGGTTGGATCATACTACGAGTACTACTGCTGGTAGTACATGCATGCATGCCTAGTACTGTGAACAAACAGCTTTACTCCGTTTGTCCTTTCCGAAACTCCTGAACTAAAGCTACTCCCTTCAAAGAGAGCCTTCAAGGGTCCGATACCGAAGAATATACCGTGAGTCATATGTTTGCCATAGCGACGCTTTATTCATCATCTGTTAGTTTCTGATTTTGATTTACAGACACGAGCCATATCCTCTTGTCATTTGACCCTTTATTCACTCTCGTTCCTCCCCCCCTCTTCGCTCCGAGACCACCACTTTAGTCCTTCTCGGCAATAGCCTGTAACCGGTCGTCAATCTCATCCTCTGTGAGCTTGCGGAACAGCGGGCTGGAGCCCTCCTCGCCGTCGGGGCGCGGTCCACCGACGATGCCAATCTCAATCTCGTTCTTCTTGAAGTCCATGCTGAGCACCGTGCTCAGCGTCGTGATGGCCTGCTCCACCACCTCCTCCCAGTCGCCCTCGGCGTGGTCCTTGTTCCTGAGCTTCTTCTCCAGGTGGTTGAGCGCCTCCTGCTGCTTGGGGCCCGCCGCCGTGCCCTTGTATCCGATGTAGTAGCCGGCCGGGTCGCACTTGAATAGCTGGGGGCCGTACTCGGAGTCGAGGGCGATGATGGTCGTGGCCACACCGTACGGCCTCATGTAAGCCTATCGTACATACATCCCCATTAGCAAAGCCCAGTGATACACCACACACACCACTTTCAACATACCCTCTGAGTGTAGACCTGGCTAATGTTGGCCAGACGCTTGGCCACAGCGTCGGCAGGCATCTCGTATCCGTACTTGTACTGGAAGTCGGCGCACTCGGACTGGGCCCTGGTCGCAAAGGCCCTGGCGTCGGCAATCGATCCTGTGATGACGCAGCCGACCGACGGCGAGAGCTGGAACAGGTGAGTGACGGACGAGGGGTCCATCAGCTTATCCTGTACAGAGAGATGAACATGTCAGCAATCAGTCATTCTTGACCCAGCTTGGGGGCACAGTGCCATGCTCAACTTACGGGAACCTTCTTCTGCGAAATGACAACGGCAGAGTCCTTGCCGCGAAGACCGACCGACATTATGTTGGCGGCAGTGATGGCCTTGAAGGCATACTCTAGAGTGGGGGGTAAAACGTCATGGTTAGCTTCTGGGTGTGTCTCTTGTCTCTCCGCATACGTTCGTTCGTAGCGACTGCAAGGTCTCGGGGGAGGAAGTATATCGAGGTAGAAAGAGACATACCGACTTGGTAGAGACGACCATTGTCGGCAAAAATGGTAATGTGACGATCGTAGGCACCAGCTATAATGATGAGATCAGTAACTGCTGCTGCTGCTGCTGCTGCGCGGGGGGAGAGGAGGGACGTCAAAAACGTACCAGACATGGTGAAGGATGTTTGGAGCTCTCCGACCGGGAGCTCAAGAACCTAGAAAGTCACTGGATGTCGAGATTAATCTCAAAAGGTTCCGTATGGCGTCGAGACGGTTGCCAGAGCGAGTTGCTTGTCGTGGGGTTTCGGGTTTCGTGGTGATGATGGTGGTTCATGTACGCGTTGGCCGGTAGCTTGCCTAGAGCTTTGGGCCACCGCCCTCCTCCCCACCTTGCCTTGTTGCTGTCATAATCGGCCGGAACAACTTCGGCAGTGGGGGGAGTTGAATGGCTGACAAAATAACTGACCGTCAACATTTTGTCCACAGACGTAATGGGGCAGCCTGAAAATGGGTGCACCAAACTGCCATTTCAACTGTGGAAGGGAAAGTATGAAAATGAATTGAATTGAAATAGAATAGTAAGGGGAGGATAATAAGTATAATAATTTATTACCCTAGTAGTACTATACACTTACAAAGCTCAAGCGACTTCTTACCAGATTTTGTCGGCTGCTCTGTACGATGTTAAGCACCTCTAAATGCATACATGTACATACCACATCTATTTGTACAAAGTCTACGTGTGCATGGAATTTGGACAACGAGTGATACATGTACTAAGATGTTAGTTTTATATGCCTTCAATATGGAAAATTCATGTCTAGTCAGAGAACCTCTTAAACATGAAGCCCCTGAGGTCGCTTATTTTTTCAAATGACTGGGTTAGATGTATTGAGGCATTGGAGCTTCGAGTATTAGAGGTTGGGCGGGTTGTATAGGGTACGATTTGGGGGTCACTTACACGGCCGCGAGACGCAGTTTACCGGTGTCAGAAGACAACATTTATATACATTGAGCTTGACACAACGTCAACGGAATGTGATGCCCGGTTAAGCAATTCGTTTATTGAAAAATATACTACTATATCGACTCACGAAGCGTACACATGGATGCTTAAAATAGAACATTTTCCAACTCCAAATGTACAAGTACTCGAAGTGATGCCAGTGAACTAACAGTGACTATCACCAGCTTTATGGACCTCCTTTTCCCGATATAATCCAGGTACATGTACCTTACTATGAATCCTCAAATACGGCATTCCGAATCAAGTCTCAATGTCGTAATTGTGGCTGCCTTGGTGGCTTCCATTTCCGACTTTCGGCCTATTTGGCATGTACTCGAGTAGTACATACAGTACTCCGTATGGGCTGTTGGTTGTCGACGACAGGGTGCATGTGGGACGATGGGTAAAGGTAATATTGAACCCACAGGTCAAGCGTCCATCCAGGAATGTGAGTGTTGGCTGTCTGCCTTGTGAAGGGAACCAACGCCCGCAAGAACATCAGGCAACCCAGAGAGGAGCTATTCATACCGTTCCGTGCTCCGTGTTCCGCGCTTTGTATCGCAATGTACATGCATGCAGGACCTGCCAAAGCAAGTTAGAAACTGTCTAAGAATTTGAAAGATCCATGTTGGACCGTTGGTAATAACTACGATATTCGTTATCAAGCACACGGCACGCGAGGCAGCACGTAGATTGACGACGATAATGCGCCCTTAGGCTTCCGGAGCATGACGCAGAGTCAACTGCATACATACACGTACGTACATGCGTCTACCTGTACCTGTAAGTGCGGATGGGCATGATTTATTGTGCACGACGCCTTTTCAACTTTGTAGTCCTCGGGACCATTAATCAAGGACATGATACATGGTCGCAGTCTACAGTTTGACGATGCATTGATGTGCGAATATACCATAATCAATTGCCAGATATACACGAATCATCAACCATGTCTTCCTGTACAGCATTCAGCGATCGAGAATTCGGACCTCGAGTCAACACGGACTGCCGATCCTTTGATTTCACCCTCCAATTTGAAGACATCTTCTTCTTGTGCGTGCCCTCGGCATTGCTCATCTTGCTTGCGCCGCCGAGGTTCATGAAGTTGCTTCTCCAGCGTCCTCAGGCTTTCTCAACCCGATCTAGGCTCTTGCTCAGCAAAGTGGTATGCACTGACCTATACACCATTGGTCGTACCTTCCCTGTTTGTATATTGCCATAGAGGGCTTGGAGACTGAAATGTAGCTAACACTCAGCCCAAGGTCGCTCTGATCACCCTACTCGCCTTCCAATTGGCATTTCTAGCTCTACGCAGCCAGACCCCCTCACCCTTCGAGACCCGCGCATCGATTGCAGCAGATACCCTCACCTTCATAGCTACACTCGCAGTCTTGGCTCTATCCATCGTCAACCACCAGAGGTCACCTCGGCCATCCACCCTGATAGTTATCTATCTATCTGCCTCCGTTGTCTTTGGTATCGCTCGTGTTCGGACGGTATGGCTCCTTTCCCGTTCACACCCCCACGAGAGCTCTGTGGCAGCCATTTCCACCGTCGCGTTGGCTCTCAACCTGGTCGCTCTCGTCCTGGAGTCAGTCGAGGTTAAGTTGACGGCTGATAACACCAACAGCAAGTATGCGGCTACTGCTGAACAGAGTAGCGGCTTCTGGGCGAGGACGTGTTTCCTATGGCTGGCACGCACCTTCTACTATGGGTACTCCAAGGTCATGTCTCTGCAAGACCTGCCCAAGCTCGATCCTAGTGTCCAGAGTAAGCTTCTCCACAAGCGCTTGGTTGCCACTTGGGCCACATGTAAGTGCCATCTCCAGATTCCAAGCACCTGTTTCAACAGCCAAAATACCTGTTCACATAGTTAATATCCCATCTTATAGATGACCGTCAGACTCCCCACAACCTGATGAGGGCGTGCTTTCGAAGCTACATGCTACAGTTCCTGTCCCCCGTCATCCCCAGGATCTGCCTGACAGTCTTCACCTTCTCCCAAACATTTCTCATCAACACGACTATACGTTTCGTCGGACAAGAGAACTCAGGAGATCATCTTTCTTACGGGAGGGGCCTCATTGGCGCCTGGGCCCTTGTTTACCTGGGAATTACGGTCAGCAACTCGGTCTACCAGTATCAAAACCTTCGTTTCACTACTAGTCTCCGGGGTGGTCTGATTGCGCTCATCTACCAACAGGCTGTCAACACCAGAGAGGTCGACACAAAGGAGATCACGGCGGTGACGCTAATGGGGACCGATGTTGAACGTATCTACGGCTCCATGTCCATGTTCCATGCGGTGTGGGGATCGCTTCTCGACATTGCCGTTGCTAGCTGGCTTCTCGGGCTGCAGATGTCTGTTTCCTGTCTGGCACCAATTGTCCTCATCTTAGGTAAGTGCATCAATCTGGCAGGAACCTTCAATTGTTATCACCCACTCCCTTGCTTAATGTGCTGGCTTCGTTTTGTTAATTACTATCTCTAGTCTTCATTGCTATAACGACAAAGGTCTCTGTGGCCAGCAGGACGGCTCAGATGCGGTGGATCGAGAAGATACAAGAGCGCCTTCGTATCACCACTACCATGCTTAGCGAGATCAAGGCTATCAAGATGCTCGGGCTTGCTGATGTCATGACAAAGACTATCCAAGGACTTCGTGCCAACGAGATTGAAACCTCCAAATCTTTCCGGAAGCTTCTAGTAGCTACTCTCCTTCTCTGTAAGTCTCCACCTCCAAGATCTACACATGGAATTGAAGTTCTAACATGGGAGTTCTCAAGCGCTTACTCCCATTAACCTCGCTCCCATTGTCACATTTGCTGTATACGTTATTATATCCGTCTTTTGGAAGCACGAGACTCTCCTGCCTGCCCGGGCATTTACCTCTATTGCGCTGATTGAGCTTTTGACGACGCCGGTTGTCATGTTTATACAACTACTTCCAATGGTAGTACAGTCAATCTCATGCTTTGATCGCATCCAAGACTTCTGCATCTACGGCTCTCCGCCTGATGCAGTTCCAGACACCGTCTACAGGGAATTATCCGGATCAGACCTCAGTCTTGATACGCTTGGGGGGCAGCCCCGCACGGATGACTCGCGACTGCCTGTCGTTTCATTCAAAGGGAACACGTTTGGGTGGAAAAGCGATCAGGCAGTTCTTTCAGATATTACTATCAACATCTCCCGAAACTCAGTGACGGCTATCATCGGACCAGTGGGCAGCGGCAAGTCGTCCCTGCTCAACGCAATTCTGGGGAATCTGCTGTCTCTGCCTTCCGCCACAGCACCAGTCACATTCGTTGGGAAGACTCTCCAGGGAAGTTCGACAGCATACTGTGCGCAGAGCCCGTGGCTTGAAAAGGGGACTATTCGAGAGAACATACTCGGGACTTTGGCTCACGATGAGAAGTGGTATGACCGTGTTGTCTGGGCTTGCGGCCTTGAAAGCGATTTTCAATCCTTGCAGCACGGTGACTATACGCTTGTCAGCAGCAAAGGCATCAATCTGAGTGGTGGCCAAAGACAGCGCATTGTAAGTCCTGTTTACACCCCGCCACAACCACAAGCATGACATTATACTGTACATGTACTCACATTGAACCACCTGGAACTATAAAGGCCCTTGCCCGAGCCGTCTATCCAAGGAAAAAGGTCGTTGTCCTTGATGATGTCTTCAGCGGTATGGATGCAAACACAGTTGATCAGGTTGCCTCCCGTCTTCTTGGTCTCAACGGTGTACTTCAGACGCAGCATACTACTGTCATCATGGCAACGCACAGTCGTACGTCCCAGCTTTAATATGCAACCGTCACCTCCAAGTTTCCATTGCCAGTGGGTTTCTAACAGTCCCAGATAAAATCGCCGCCGGCGCCGATATGGTCATCTCTCTTGAAGACGGCAAGGTGAATGAGATCGGAAGCCCAGCCGACATCGCCCAAGTTCGAGATCACACCGACAAAATAAGACTTGGTCCGTCATCTGATGCCGCCGAGGTTGACGACGAAGAACAAGTCAACGAATCTGATGGTCCTGCAACTGCACACAAGAAACCTGTCGACGAGAATCACACCGACCAAAATACACCGACAGACATTCGACGGAAGCATGGCGATAAGAAAATCTATTGGTATTATTTGACGACAGCTGGCTGGAAGGCAGTATCACTATACTCGGCTGCCGTTATCATTTGGATCTTCTTCTCCGAGTTCTCGAGTATGTCGAAAGAAACCTATGGCTTTTGTCGCTATGGAACTGCCCTCTCTAACATTGCATCTGTCTAGCTATCTGGGTGAAGTGGTGGTCTGAAGCTGATCCCAACAACAGCCCCCATAAGAGTGTAGGCTACTATATGGGTATTTATGCGGCCTTTGGAGTCATTGGCACTGTAGGGACCTCGTTTGCAGCCTGGTTTGCATTCCTCGATGTGATCACTAACACTGCTCTGAACATGCACTTGGACCTTCTTACAACGACTCTGGGGTGGGTTCTTTGACGATTTGTATACACGACACAGCTTTGAAGCTAACATTGAGTCTATCTATAGAGCATCATTCCGTTTCTTGACCACGACAGACTATGGTGAAATCTTGAACAGGTCAGTCATGATTCTCCGTTAACATATCTGCATGATTGAACTATCATCTAACCTGTAGGTACGAATATATAGATTTAGCGAAGACATGCAGCTTCTAGATATGGATCTTCCCTCCAACATGGTCAACTACACATCCAGTAAGTTCTACCAACTGAACATCACAAGAAACATATACGTACTCACAGTTCCCTTCTTTCAGCGGCTGTGTCTGTTTTAGCAAAGATTGTAGTTCTAGCCATCTTCTCCCAATACCTGGGCATCACGCTCCCATTCTTCGCCGCGGTCGTCTACTTCCTACAGCGATTCTATCTCCAAACGTCGCGCCAGATCCGCCTCCTGGGTATCGAAGCCAAGGCACCACTATATACGCACTTCTCCGACTCCGTGGCGGGGGCATCTACCATCCGGGCCTTTGGCTGGCAGGTGCAGTACCAGGAACGCAGCTACGGGTACATTGATGAGTCCCAGACTCCCAATTACATCCAGAGCTGTATCCAGGCCTGGCTCACATTCACCCTCAATATAATAGTGGCTATACTATCTATCATTCTTGTCTGCATAGTTGTCTACTGGCGCGAGAGATTTAGCGCCGGCAGCGTTGGTGTCAGTCTCGTCATGGTCATCGGCTTCAGTCAGGTCCTGGCTCGTTTGATACAGAGTTGGACGAAGCTCGAGTCGAGTATCGGTGCGGTAACGCGAATCCGAAGATTTGTTTCCGATACGGAAATGGAGAAGACTGTTGGGAAGGGGCACCTACCTCCAAAGGGTGGTTGGTCCCATGGTGGGGCTATCAGCTTTTCCAACGTCACGGCATCTTATGGGTGAGTTCGAATCATTTTTCGTACAATGATTTCTGGATTTGACATCACATATCGTATGAGACGGAGCTGACTATCAAATGTTGCTAAATTCTAGGCCTGATAACAAGCCCTCGCTAGAGGGGATATCGCTCCCAATCAGGGCGGGTGAACATGTGGCCATATGTGGCCGTACGGGAAGCGGCAAGACGTCTCTCATCCTAAGCTTGCTACAGATGCTTCATCTCAGCGAGGGAAAGATTGAAATAGACGGTCTAGACCTGTCCACAGTACTACCAGACGAACTCCGTTCTTGTATCAACGTCGTTCCCCAAGATCCCTTCCTCATACCCGGTACCATCCGATTCAACGTTGACCCGCAGGGCGCTGTCCCCGACTCACATATAGTGAAGACGTTTGCAAGGGTCGGGATAGAGAAGCTGGTACAAGATCAGGGTGGACTCGATGCCAATATCAATGACAAGTCTTGGTCGGTCGGCCAGAAGCAGCTGCTCTGCATGGCTAGGGCGATGCTTCGCGACTGTAAAATCTTGATCTTGGATGAGGCTACAAGCAGGTACGTCTTGACATTGCCATGGACACTCCTGCAGTACACGGTCTTCTTTATCTCAGATTTGCGCTAACTGATTATTGATGTTCCAGTCTGGATGGTGAGACGCAGGAGATTATACAAAGTGTTATTGATGCCGAGTTCCGCGATTGTACTGTCTTGGCCATTATGCATAAGCTGAAGTACATCCTGCGCTACGATACAGTGGCCCTTCTTGATCAGGGGGGACTGTTGGAAAGAGGGCAGCCTTCTACTTTGCTATCAGAGGATACCAGTTTTGGGCAGCTGTATAAGTCCAACTACGAGTAGGCCTAGCTGAGCCTGGTTACGATGGGTTCGGGTAAATTAGTACTAGTAAATATACATAGAACTCACACCCATGATAGTAAAGGTTTACCGTTGCACACGGGTCTATAAATTGATTCATCTCATATGTACCATCAGAACCTCATTCAAGTATATGCGAAATCTCAAACAGACGGACGTAGTTGTATGAAGGGTTCATGCTATCCATCGGTAGAACATTGGCTTGAAGGCTTCTCATACACCGAGCTTTTAGATATAATGGATATGATAGCCCTCCACTGTCTTTCCGTGGCGATCCAAAAACAGTATTGATGAAGGATTTGGTAATCAAGGTGTATCGCGGAAGACGTTGACGAGGTTAACGTTATTGATAGTAGCATCAACGGGAGCCTAAGTCTGAAGCAACTTCCCAGAGTACATAATTTTACACAACCTCGACCAACGATACCAGAAGCGTATTATCTGTACGGGTAAAGATTCGGCGTCAATCTGCCGCCATTTCATGCATGAGGGCGTGCCGCCGGTGAGAACCTTGGAGTCGCCATGTACGCATTCTTGGGGCGCCACGCCACGCCACGCAGCTGTCACTCAACGATAGATCTGCCGTAAATAGCAATCAGGTTGCCTTGTTGAGAATACATCATGCGCGAGAATCTCAACGCATGCAATAAAAGCAAGGAACTGGAGCCTCGTTGGCGTCATTGGTGATGGAAATAAGGCAGATGTTTGCCTCGGACGCATTCCGTGTTGTCCGTCTACTTGCAGTACCACTAGCTCCGGCAGAGTGTGATGCACGTGATCAGAATCCGAAGAAATCAGGAAAAAACTGGATCTCCCAACCCTGCAAGATGCACATGCACCATGCACTTTTTATACCCAATGACTCTGACTTCAACCCAATTCAACCAAACCCCCCACTGCTACCTTTTTTTTCCCTTCTTGCCCCCTCCCACCCTGTTTTTATTTTTATTTTTTAACCTAAGCGGGGGAAGCATTGGTTTTTATTTGGTTGAACGGAGCCTGTATTCCTGCCTTGCAGTAGTCGCGGACCGCTACCAACCACTGCACACCAACCAAAAGCCACGCCCACGCCCACAAGAAGACAAACCACCGAGAGACGCCAACCACACAGAAGAAGAAGAAGGACAAGGGGAAACCTAGGAAAGAAAGAAGAAAAAATGCCGTCCACCGAGAGCATGCCAGCACAGCGTGCTTCGGCGCTCAAGAAGTCAGGATCGAAGCGCAAGTCTGAGTCTGCCGGCGCAGATTCTGCTGCTGCTGCTGCCGCCGCTGATGCTGCGTCGGTGCCCGCCGCAAGCGACGACAGCCCCGTCGTTGGGCAGCCAGGACGCTCGGCTGGGCACAAAAGAAGGGGCGAGGTCCCGCCCACGACAGAGCAGAGCCCTGTTAAAAAGTCACGAAAGGGAAAACAATCCTCTCCCTCCTCTCCTACGACCTCTTCCGCTCCTGCTCCTGCTAGATCTGGTATCGACAAGAATTCCAAAAATGCTGCTCAATCATCCTCATCATCATCAACAACAAAACCCAAAAAATCTGTCTCGTTTGGCGACACACCTACCAAGAAGGACGACAACAACACCGACACCAACCCCGCCTCTTCCGCCACCAAGAAGAATAACAGCAACGGCAACGGCAAGCTTTCCAAGAAGCAGCAGAAAAAGTTGGAACAGGAGCAAAAGGCTCAGCAGGCAGCAGACGTCACTCCCGCACTGGAATATCTGAGACAGTGGAAGTCGTCCAGGGAGTCCGGGTCTGGCTGGAAGTTTAACAAGAACCTCCAGTCGACCCTGATCAAGCACATCTTCGAGTCCGACGTCATACCCGCCGCCGACGCCGACATCTTCTACGAGTACATCCGCGACCTCAAGGGTCTGGTGCGCTCTAGGCTACGCGAGACCGCCATGGAGATGAGGATGCACGACTCCGCCGCCGGCACCGCCGGCTTCCCCGACGACACCATGGACCTCGACTCCAACCAGGAGACCTACGACACCATCCTCGCCGACGTCATCCGTAGGAAGCAGGAGCAGCGTCTTCTCCAGCAGCAGCAGCAGCAGCAGCAGCAGCAGCAGCCCCAGACCAGCCCCAAGCGCAAGTACTTCAACGAGGCCCAGTACGTCTCCGACAGCGAGGATACCGACGCCGTCCTCCGCCGCATCGTCAAGCGCATGCGCGCCGAGATGGTCATAGACGAGCTGTCCGACGGCGGAGAGACAACCGAGTCCTCCACCTCGTCCAGGACCATGAGCACCGCCACCGCCGCCACCACCACCAACGGCGGCGCCGGCGACAAGCAGCCCGGCAATGGCAATGGCAAGACCGCCGCCGATGCTGTTGGCCCTGCTGCCGCCGGGAAGCGTCGCCGCAAGCTCCGCGTCAACATGGACGACAGCAGCAGCTCCGAGTCCGACTCGGACAGCGACTCTGACACCAGCTCCAGCGGGAGCAGCACCTCCGACTCCGACTCGGATGGAGACGATGATGAGAATGCCGTCCAGCGCCCCGCCGCTGGCTACGAGACTTCGAGCAGCTCCTCTTCCTCTTCTTCCGGAAGCGACACCTCGGATGAGGATATGGATTCTGACGATGAGGACGAAGACGACGACTAAACAACACCCTGCTTATCGTCATGCCATGTCTCATTTCTTCCTTTTCTTTTTCTCTTCTTCTTTTCTTCTTCTTCTTGTTATTAAAAGGGAGTGTTATCAAAAGGGAGTTGTGTTTATAAAAGGGGAACACGCTGTGCATATACGATGGGACGCATTTTTTAGAGAATCATGTACGCAACCACGTGGTTGACGAAAAAAAAGTCTTTCTTAGATTAGATGATACCCCTCGGGAACTTTTAGATTTCTTTTTCATGTTTTCTTCTTTTCTTCTTGTATATATTTCATTACTCGGCTTCATTTTTCATTTATATTTTGACTATCGAAAAACGCAGTCCAATTCATGCGTACAACTTGGTGAATCCCTCTGCAGGAGGTTGTAGCCAGTTCCTGGCATCGTATTCACTCTCATCATTCTCAATGATGTGATATGTGTAGATGATTCTCCCCTTGTCGCTCGTGCTGTTCGTCCCCTTGGTCAGTCATGGCTCAAAAAGATTCAAGTAAAAAAACCAGGAAATGACTTACTTCTTCTCACTCTTGTGCAGCAAGTTTCCATGAATCAGTACCACTGTTTCACACAGGTTGTCAGTATTGTCATTGTTGAAATGAGAAGTGTAGAAAAGGAGGTGTTATAAGAGAAACGCTTACAGTCTCCAGCCTTGACCTCCCCGGGAACATATCCAGCATCACCATCATCCCCAGCCCCAGAAGCAGCACCGTACCCCTTACCCTTAGGAAACTGCGGCCCAGGATTATCCACCATCTCCGTACCCGCATCACCAGCCTTGCGCACAAGTCTCTTCCCAATCGGCGCAGACTTATGCGACCCAGGCAAGAAGGACAAGCACCCATTCTCCAGCGTAGCATCCTCAAGGGCGTACCAGAACCCCACAGCCGAGGGCGGGTCAGTATACAAGAAGGTCGAGTCCTGGTGCGGGGGCACGGCGCCCCCAATCTCGGGCTGCTTGCAGATGATCATGCTCTGGAGACATCTCGGGTCGCGGAAGCCCAGATCCCTCGCCACAGCTGCCGGGCTGATCTCTTTCTTGTCTGTCTTTGACCCTGTGTCGTCACTACTGCTGGTGGTGCCCTGCGGCGGGAGGAGAAGCTGTTTGAATGGCTCGCTCAGCCCGTGGAGGTAGTGGCCGATCTTGTTGACGGCCCTCTCTTTGGGTTTTGTCAGGTTGCCCTGCTGGTCGAAGGCGTCCTCCTCGAAGAAGAAGCGGACCTTGTCGCCGCTGGTGAGGAAGTAGTCGTCTCCGACGTGCTCTGATGTGGTGCCCGTCGAGAAGCGCGTCATCGGGTGGTCGTCCAGGGATAGGGAGGATAGCAGACTGTCCGTCTCGCGGAGGAGGCCTGTCACTGTGGTGGGGGAGAGGGCCTGCGGGATGATGAGGTAGCCGTCTCGGTCGAATGCCGACAGCTGGTCTGCTGTTAGACCTGCCATGGTTGTACACCCAACGGTCGGTTGCTACTGCTGTCGCTGTTGTTGTTGATGCTGTTGATTTAAGAATGGGTGATGTGACGTTGGGAGGGGCAAAAATGTTCCCATGATAAACCAGAGGTGGGGGATTGGCCATGCTGCATCCACCCATCGCGGGGCATTTTCAACTACACCTTATCTACTAGCTCTGCAGCTATTAATAACCCCCGTCACACGAGGGGATTCACTATTCGCAACATAATACAGAAGAATATTTGGTTTCTTTCGGACGTTGGTTGATGTTTATTAATATTAGTGGTATTTCTTAGCAAGTATCCATAGTAGTACATAGTGTCGTGACTGCACACACCAAGCTCCCTCTCAACCATGCAGGTCGAGTCTCTAGATGGCGAACCTGAGCCCCCGGTAGGCCCCTTGACAAAGAGATGTTTGTTACACCGCGGGGAAAGGTTAGAATGCGGTGTTATCATCCCGCACTTTGCCCATCACCGTCTCTGTAAAATGTCGCTCCTTGGCATATTTCCATATGGGCCCCTGGAGATTGGCGGCCCTGATATTCGTCACCATCTTGTCTATAACCCTCGCGCTGCTTGGGGGGACCCCTTTAGGCTTCAGCTGGGGGAACACGTAGAAGCACGACTTCCAGACGCTGCCGTCCGTCGGGTTGTGCAGCCCGCCACAGAGGTTACACTTGTTAGCGTCGGTGTGCGGCCCCGGACTGATCCTCTTCCTCGGCGCACTGCCACTCGTGAGGGCAGGGGCCGTTTTGGGGGGTGCGGCAGCCTTGGTGGGTTGGAGCATATCAGAAGAGCTCCTTACAGAGTCGTCGTATGGGGGGTCTACAAGTGCCAATTTGGGAGGAGCGGCAGCCTTCGAAGGCTGGGGTGTAACATGGTGCTTTTCAGGTTCGTATGTTGAAATGTCAGGCGACCTGAGTACTCGTACTTTTTTAGGCGGCTGGGCCGTGCCGTAGGCCTCTTTGGTGCCTTCTGAAAAAGGATGCATGCTTTCGTGGGAGGCAGACCTCGGCGGAGGGGGCTTCTCGGCACTGATATCGGAGTCACTGAACGCCTTGAAAACATACATATCCTTCAAAGGCGGTGACCTGGACTCGTCTGCCACGGCCTGAGGTGAGGCCCCCGACATGGTAGTATTCAGTGGTGGGGGCGCAGGCTTTGATGTAGAAGAAGGCACACTATGAGTTGAAGGGTTCATTTTGGAGGATTCGGCTTTAGTGGCAGAATTCGTGCTCGGTCCCGGTGTCGGCTCAATACCTTTTTCAGGTTTGCCGGACGGCTTGGGGTGGCCATTCGTTTTGGGGGGCTCCTCTTCCGTGAACGGGATTTCCTTCGGCACAGGTGTCGCCTCGGCCTTGTATCCAGGTCCGCCAGATGCTTTTGAGTGGCCATCCGACAGGACAGGCTCTTGCGGGCCGTTCACAGACCCATTTGTTTGTACAGCACGGGTTATCTCAGCAGTGGCACCATTTGACTGACCGACCATCTCAGTCTTGATCTGGGTCCCATTTTCAGGGAAATCGCCGTCTAATGCTCCGGGCGTCCCAACCTCGTCAGGTGGTGGCGGCTGGGCCCTCTTGGCCACAGCCTCAATCTCCGGGATACCGATGTACAAGAAGTCCGTCTCGAGGACATCAAAGGTGTACCTCTGGATATTGTCCCTGCGCAGATTCTCCCTGAGCTGGCGCCTCCACCCCATAGCCCACATGGGGCACTTGACCTCGACAGCATCAATAAAGAGGTCGAGGGACTCGTATCCCTCGAGAAGGGCAGATTGCGTCTTCTCAAGAGCATAGTGCGCCTGGCGGATCTCCTCGAGCCATACCTTTGTGTCGTCGCGCTTCCAGCCGTAGCGTGCCAGCTGGGTGTACGCCGCCTTGGCCGCCTTCTTCCTCTCCAGCTGTGTGGGTTGCACGTTGTCCACGAGCATCTTCATGTAGCCGTGGAAGCTGGTCTGGCGGCCCAGGTAGCAGTGGTACACCGGGTCGACGCTCGCCCGGACGTATGCGCACATGAAGTCGACTGCGTCCATGGCATCCAGGTATAGCCGGTATCGGTTGTCGTACGCGCTGGACTGGTAGTCGTACATGCTCAGCTGCGCGCGGTACTCGGCAAGGATCCGGCCCTGCATGTCTTGCGGCACGGGTGGCGTGGTCGCCTGCGGTGGTGGGATGTCGAAGTCGATTTCCTCGTCGTGCCTGCGTCCCTTCCTCATGGTGGCGGCTTTGCTGCTGATGCCATTCGTTGCCAGATTATCTCGCTGCCGCTGTGCTGCTGGTTCTGGGCTTACAGCAGCCAGCGATGGCTTCGCTGTCGTTTCCGTCGTCTTCGTTCCATTGGAGATGATCTCATCCACGAGTCGCGCAAGCTCTGGCCGGGTAGGATGCTCTGGTCGCTTCAGCTCCGTGGGGTTCTCGGGGTCTCCATACTGCCAGACGTGCTTTTGCCTAGCGACAGTTCGGATGTGCGAGTACCATTCCTCCCAGTCGTTCGGGCTCTGAAGTTTGACTGTCACCTCCATTAGAATAATTTTGCCTTCTTAGCGACGATTTTTTGGAGGTCAATGTTGAGTGGAAGTGGTCTCTTTTTTTTTCCGTCGCGCAGCTGAGACGCGTATAGAAGGGCTGATAAATTAGCGTCAGGAAGAAGCCCAAATTTCATGGAACATTACGTAGCTCCCAGTGCACTGGGTTTACTGTGGGTAGCAGCCCGCGTCCTTGTCCATCGTATTTTCGCACGCAAGGGAGGGACCGGCAGGGAGCGCAAACTGTTTGCCACGGTTTATTATAGTGGAGTCCCGATTAGGAAATGAAGCTCTTGCAGCAGCTATTGACCATCGCATATCAGTTTAGATCTGGTTTCTGTCACGATATGCTCCAACCTCCTCAACCTCTGTGAACAGCTTACAAAACCCACAGGTGAAGTTCCTTTGGACTGTCAGTGGTAGTATTGATGGGCATCTTCTCCTAATTGCGTGCAACGAGTAATGGAAGCCGTGTAAGCCGTCACTCATCTGGCTGCAGCAAAGTATTTCGCCGTTCCAAACACGATTGTAAAACAAGAGGGACGGCTACCGCTCGGGTGCGCATCTTCTCCTACATGTCGCTTTATATATGCATGCTACCGTGAGCTAAAACAACGTGATACATTAACGCCGAGCCGCTGCACTAGCCGATATTATATGGGAGGTTTTGCTCCTCTAGGGATGACGGAATATTGAAAAAGTCAAGTAAAAATAATGGATACAAGAGAGATACAAACAGGAATTGAGCTAAGACCAGATTCTTAAACAAGGAAGGAAAAGGACACAGTTGCTAAGTCCTATGAGTCGACTGGGTCCTCAAGAAAGTTGTACCCGTCCTCGGGAGGCAACAAGAATGCCGACGTTGTGAGACCGGCCGAGAGGATAACGCAAAGAGAAGCGCCGATGGTCCCGAGGATCCATGATACGTCTAGATGCCACCCTGGGACGATGAACTGCTCATCGTGGTCGTAGAGATAGGCCTGCACATGGTGTCAGAAAGCACACAAAGAATGGGACAAGGGAGAGAAGGGGTAGATGAAGAGATGAGGGAGAGCTTACAACCATGGAAATGATGAGAAACTCGACTCCCGACACGAGTCCCATCATGACCGTCACAAATGGCCAGCCAGTCTCGCGCTTATACTTGCCACCACGCATGACGACGACAAACGTGACCAGGGAAGCGAGACATAGAACCACCGAGAGCGATGACAAGAAGCCAATGGTCCTCCACATGTCACAAAAGTATCGCTCGCCCGCCTGGCACAGGTCTCTGTGTGGGAAAGGGCGACAGTGCGGTTCATCGAGAGTCGAACAGCTCTGGTGAAGGCCGATGTGCTTCTCTAGTTTGTCGCCGAGTGGCGTGGTGACCGAGTATGTGACCCATCGGGGGGTGGCTATCGATGCCATGATCATGGCGGTTGCTGTGCGATGAACGGAGCGTCAGTTATCTTCATGTTCTTTGCTGCCCTGCTTCAAAGACGTCATCGCGGTTGATAGGCGGGAAGGGGGGGAGTAAGTACCAGCCACAAAGCCCACGAGGGCACCTGAATAGACGGAGACGCGAGTCATTATTTCGAAAAAGAGAGTGCGCAGTATTTCTTTTCTAATGTGTCTCTTGACGTGGTCGTATTTTTCGTAGGTTTGTGTGTTTGAAGGAGAGGAAGAAAGAAGAGGTAGGTGATGACGTGGGGTGGAAGTAACGTGGTTGATGATGTAAGTTCATATGATAGGTACAGATACGTCAGCTCCAGGCAGCCACCTAGAAGTGACAGCATCCAGTTAGAGGCCAGAATGCATTTTTTGATACATGCAAAACAACAAAAAAGTAAAACCAAGGGCGTCATGTGTCGTAGATAGATAACCCAATCCAGTATATCCGGGGAACGATCAACATGTTTGTTCGATGGGCCAATTGGCACAAGGCACAGGGTACGGGAAGCGTCTGCACACTTTGTCCAGGAGAGCGTCGGGACCAACCTGTGAATTGGCGTAGATGCTATAATGGCTCCCACTATTATAAGATCTATCAATAAAACTTGATATATGCATACATCTATGCCCATTGTAATATCACGACTAGTAGTGTATAATACCAGTTCAGGTTCATCATCGTTGAAGACGACCATCGGCATTTCGGACTCCGGTTCCCGACCCCGCGTCACGTCAACGCCGCACGCAACAGCTCCAAACCCACCCCCCACCTCCGCCATCGGCCAAAACCACCAACCACATCCCATCCCATGGTAATAAAACGTGCACGCAACACCCACTTCACCACTAAGCCTAGCCATGCGCAGCACATCCATCCTACGACACCTCATCATCTCCTCCAGGCCCCTGGCATCGTCACCGTCATCATCTTCTTTCCCAACCCGTTTCTTTCCTCACCGTGCCGCCGCCGCCACGCTCCTACGCAAAATGTCGTCAACATCCTGGACACCAGGCACCCCCGTGCTCCAGAAGCCCATCAAGACGGCCCTGATCCAGCTAGCATCAGGCAAGGACAAGGCCACCAACCTATCTCACGCAGCCAGCGAAGTATCCAAAGCTGCAGCCGGCGGCTCCAAGCTCTGTGTCCTGCCCGAGTGCTTCAACTCTCCCTACGGTAATACACACTATCCCGCATTTCCCTACCCCCTCAGATGCTGATAGTGTTCCAGGAACAAACTACTTCTCCGAATACGCCGAGGTCCTCGTCCCATCGGACGGATCCAAGCGCGATGCACCATCCTACGACGCCCTAAGCAAGATGGCCAAAGACAATGCCGTATTCCTCGTCAGTAACTTCTTCTTCTTCCACTTTCTTCTTATCTCTCTCCTCTTTATGTTAACATCGAAATGTATTATAACAGGTCGGCGGTTCCATCCCCGAGTACAACCCCTCGACCAAGAAATACCACAACACATCCCTCATCTTCGGACCCAAGGGTGACCTTCTCGCCACCCACCGCAAGGTCCACCTCTTCGACATCGACATCCCCGGCAAGATCACCTTCCGCGAGTCCGACGTCCTCAGTCCGGGCAACCAGGTGACCCTCGTCGACCTGGAAGGGTACGGCCGCATTGCCGTGGCAATCTGCTACGACGTGCGGTTCCCCGAGCTGGCCACCGTCGCCGCCCGCGCGGGCGCCTTCGCCCTCATTTACCCCGGCGCCTTCAACCTCACTACCGGACCGCTGCACTGGAAGCTTCTCGCCCAGGCCAGGGCCGTAGACAACCAGATCTACGTTGCCATGTGCAGCCCCGCCCGCGACCTCGAGGCCTCGTACCACGCCTACGGGCACAGCCTGCTCGTCGACCCCATGGCCAAGGTCGTCACCGAGGCTGAGGAGGCCGGTGAAATCGTCTATGCGGACATCGAGCCTGCTCCCATCGACGAGACGCGCAAGAACATCGCCCTGTATAACCAGCGCAGGTTCGATGTGTATCCTGATGTTAGCAAGGGCTCTGTCCAGTTTCATGACCCTACGCTGCCCCAGCCCGAGTGATTGATATACCATAGATCTACATAGTATATACACTTTTATATATACACACACACACACACATGTATATACATTACCCTGCTACGTCCTCAATAGTCAATGCCTTTACTTGGTGTGGGGAAAAAAAACACCACCATCAGAGACATAAGCACTTTAGACATCACTGGCGTATAGGCACATAGTAAGATGGAAACATCGTCCGCGAATCCCATAACCATTTCATTCATATCTCGCGGCTTCCCATTGTCAAATATGCAGTGTTTTGTTTAAATCCTTTTTTATTTTTCCTTTTTTTATTTCCCAAGAACTCATCCAAGTCTTATCCAACTTGGAAAAAGACCATATTCTTCCCTTTCAAAAAGAAAGAATTTACTCGAGGGCCTTCTTGGCGAAGTTGGGCAGGATGAAGCTGGCCTTGTGGATGTCGGCGTTGTAGTAGCGGCACTTCTCGGCCTCCTCCTCGGCGGTCCAGGTGCGGACGGGCTCGCGGACGTTGCGGTTGGCGTCCTTGCAGCAGACCATGAAGCCGATCTGGCCCGAGGGGTAGGTGGGGATGGTGGTGTAGGCGTACTCGGCGACGGGGAAGACCTCGTTGCAGTCCTTCTTGAGGCGGGCAATGAGGGGGAGGTGGAGCCACTGGTTCTCAGCTGTTTATGGGGTTATATCAGTCAGTATGAAAGTTTCATTAGTTTTTCCATGAATAGGGGCGGGACGTTGACGAGGAGAGTTTTGAGTCGTGGTGTGTGCCAGGCGATTAGCTGAGGAGAGGGGAAAGAGGTCCCGTAAGAATGGAACATGGTGTGTGTGTGTGTGTGTGTGTGTGTGTTTGCGTGAGAATAGCAGGTTACATGTCTGAAGGACATGGGCATGGACCACAAAGCGACAGTAACAGAGAAAAAAGAAGGAAGAAGAAAAGAAGAGATGTAAGAGGTCCTTTATGGGCTCCCATCAAAGAGAGAGCCCTTGAACCTACTTGACCGCCTGGCTTTTGCGACACGGAACTACCGGGTGCAAAATGGCTGTGGAGAGTAGCACTCGCTTCGGATGGTCCCTAGGTAGGATCAAAGAGAATTGGTTATCCCCATATGGCGATACCAGTCCGGAGAAACTGAAGAGGGGGGAAAGTGAGAACTCTCCGATAAGCACGCCAACCAGCCAGGCCAAAACACCCCATCCCCTCCTTTCCTTTGTTTCTAATACTCCATGTCTTTCTTTCTTGTTTTCCTCTCCTTTTCGTCCCCGAAAGAGACATTGAGCAAGAAAAAAAGGTTGGGGGGGGGGATATGGGGTGGGCAAGGTGGGGTTTTTGAGAGGCGGAACCTGTATCAGAAAAGAGAACCTCTTTTTCTTTCCCCGCACTTTTCTCTCTCTCAGACTTTCAAAGAAAGAAGAAAAAAAAGGGAACAACCTAGTTGTCCGCCTTTTCTCTTGTCTTTGTTTCTCTAACCTATCACGAGGGACAAACGATCCTCAAACTCTTCCATTGAAGATAAAATAGAGACGTACAACCTTGTGTGGTGATGACGCCACCCTCGCGGAGGGCGTCGTGGAGGAGCTGGAAGTAGGGCTTCTGGAAGAGGGACTCGGCGGGGCCCTCGGGGTCGGAGGAGTCGGTGATGATGACGTCAAAGGTGTTCTTGTAGTCGTCGAGGAACTTGAAGCCGTCGCCGATGTGGACGGTGGCCTTGGGGTGGGTGAGGCCGGCCGACATGTGGGGGAGGTACTGCTTGGAGAGGCGGATGACGGCCTCGTCAATGTCGCAGAGGATGGCCTCCTCGACGCAGTCGTGCTTGACGACCTCGCGGAGGACGCCGCCGTCGCCGCCGCCGATGACGAGCACCTTCTTGGGGTTGGGGTGCGAGTGCATGGCCAGGTGGGTGATCATCTCCTGGTAGGAGAACTCGTCGCGCTCGGTGGCCTGGATCACGTTGTCCAGGACGAGGACGTGGCCGTAGTCGGTCGACTTGAAGATGAGCACATCCTGGTACTTGCTCTTCTCGTGGTGGAGGACCTTCTCAACCTTGAGGGTCATGGCCTGGCCTGGAAGGTGGTTGTCAGTACGAGGGGGGGGAGGGGTTTTAATGGGCAGCAGCAGCAGCAGCAGCAGCTATGCATGTTACTTACCAGGCCACATGTCGGAGATCTCGCGGAACCATCCATCTAGACAAAAATGTTAGCATTTCAAGTAAAAAAAAACAAAGACATTGCATGTCAATTGTCCCATCTCGCGGGGTGGTGCAGAGGGGCAGAGTTTTGGAGGGGCAAAAGCCGCGGGGTAAAAAAAAAAAAAAAACCATCAACAGTATGTTTTTTTTTCTTCTTCTTCTTCTTTACTCTGTAAAAAAGGTAGAAGGGGGGGAAATAAAAAAGGTTAATTACCCTTGATGGTCTCGTGTGTAATTTCGCCAGACATTATGATTGATTTATTGGAAGAAAGGAATCGCTTCGCGGATATTCTTCTGTGTAGTAAGTGATGATGATGATGATGATGATGATGGTAAGTTGACGGCAAAAAATCAGAAATCAACCTTTTTGCCGTGGGGGCAGCCAGTCTACAATAGCGGGACATTCAGGTGCAGCTTAACCAACCAGCAAGCCACCAAGGCGAGACCTGCAGGCAAAATCTCTGCTCTTGGCTCGGGTCGGCTTCTCGCTCTATTAGAGAAGATGTGGGACACACGGAACGGCCCCGCGCGCGCAAAAACAGCACTGAAGACGGGAAAACGCGAGGGGCAGGTGCGAAAAAAAAAAAGAAGAAAAAATCGCATGGGGAGTTCTCTACCCAATCGATAGCCTATCGATTGCTGTGATTCTGCTAGCACTCATGCTAAAGAGTCCAACTACTCCAACTTGAGGAGGACTACGGGTAAAGATGCATAGTACTTTCGTCTGTCGTCCTTCTGATTGGTCTGTAAGCCGTGTATCAAGCCTCAGGCACTCCGCTTGTACCTTGTATTACTCGACATCCAGCTTACAACATGTTGTTTACTTCCACCCTCTCGACATCTTGACATCTTGCCTATAATCATTTGAACTTGGGCAAAAATGCTCCGGCTTCTATATAGAAACGTGACACATTCCTCACCGAAGAATCTCGCGTCGTCTTCATCGCCGTTACCAAGAGTATATGGTCTCTCCTGCCACCGACGCTTCTACTCCATCACATACCATCGTCCCGAATATGAATGGATCGATGGCGCAGAGCAGTTGGGCGGATACACAAAGGGGGGCTATCACCCCGTCCATATCGGAGATGTACTGAACGAACGATACCAGGTGGTCGACAAGTTGGGCTACGGGGGTTGGTCCACAGTTTGGCTGGTGAGCGACATGCAGGAGAAGCAATTGGTCGCCGCCAAGGTGGGCGTGGCGGACTCGCTGCCTTCCGAGATAGATGTCCTGCGATATCTGGAAGAGAGACCTGCACCGGGCGTGTCAACTCTGGGCGCCAGGTCAATTCCTCGCATACTGGACAGATTCACCGTCGAAGGTCCCAATGGATCTCACCCTTGCTATACTACCGCGCTGGCTCTTTCCACCGTCCGACAGTCCTCCTTTTGCGTGTTGTTTCCGCTCGATGTTGTCCGCTCAATGGCATACGAGCTTGCCGCCTCTGTTGCCTATATCCATTCGCGAGGCTATGTTCATGGGGGTGCGCTACTGGCTTCTCCAATTTGATTGTCCTGTGTTGGGGTATTAACCATGTGTTGCTGTAGACATCCATCTTCGCAACGTGCTTGTCAAGGCACCGCCAGCTCTAAGCAACCTATCCATGCAGCAATTTCGCGATGAATATGACGAGCCACATTCGTGCCCGGTTGTCCGAACAGACGGAGAGGCGCTTCCTCCCGGGATGCCAACCAGGGCAGTGATACCGGTACCACTTGGAAAGGAAGCTCCGGAATTCACATTGGACGATGCACGCATTGTGCTCTCCGATTTTGGAGAAGCGTTTGCCCCGGCTAGGGAAACGCGTCTAGGGCGCGATTGTCACACGCCTATCGATTTCAGGCCTCCGGAAGCCATATTCTTGCCAGACGCGCCTCTATCTTTCCCAGCAGACATCTGGAGTCTTGCAACCGCTATTTGGGACATTCTTGGCATGCAAGCCCTCTTCAGCAGCGACTTCTGTTTCTATGATGAAGTGGTCTGCCAGGTAGTCGACACGCTGGGATCACCACCGGTAGGCTGGTTTGAAAAATGGGAAGCCAAGCAGGACTTCTTTGACGACACCGGAATCGCCAATGCTGGCCGGCCCGTCTGGCCTAGCATCTCTCAAGCCTTTGAGGAGCGCGTGCAGCATTATCGCCGCAAGGGCGAGATGGGCGAGTTCAGTCCGGAGGAGGCGGCTGCCATCCTGGACATGCTGAGATGCATGCTCCGGTATAGGCCCGAGGAACGACCTACGGCGCAGGATGTATTGGAATCCGAGTGGATGACTCAGTGGGCGCGTCCTGAATACCAGCGTCGCCTGGAAAGTGAGGGTCCACATGTATAAATCCCACGCGTAGGTTGGGGTGTGCTCTGGGAAGCAACGGATATATCTCCACTCACATTGGTGAACAGCGACAGTACACAATTGCTATTTTCCTGAAGATTCTTGACGAACTGTAGATGTCTTGACAAAGAAGAAAACACTTCTAAAAGACCGCTAGTGTATCCAGTGAGAGGGGGTGGAGTGGGCTCCTTCCTGTCCTGCTCCAGGCCGATGCACGTCATTATGAACTGGCTTGGAGGAACTGCATTCCGTTCCGTGACAGCGGCACCCACAGCATTGAACTTTGGGCTTTGTGGGCCGGACATGAGCCTACGATTACCTTATGCGGAATTACTTTTGGGCTTCTCATTCCGTGGGCAGTTTAAACGTTGACAAGGCAAGTGCGAACGAGCCTTTCCGTTCCTTCTTCCCCACCTTGGGGGAACAAACTTTTTTCTTCTTTTCTTTTCCTCAAGAGTCATGCCAGGTTCCACCATTTGCAAAAGGTAGGAGCTCCATCAGGGCGGACGGACATCAATGCGAAACTACCGATTTATAGTCTAATGGGATGTATTACTTCACATTGACGACATTCTCCTCGACATTCATCAAGTGAGTGGGTGGCCTTGTTCAGAGACAAAGTACAACTGCCGGTGGCGCAAGTTTGGTAACACCCGGTCGTCTGTGCCTGCAAACACACACGCACGACCACGAGTACGAGTACACGAGCAGGCAAAATAACGTGGTTCGATCCCCTGCTAAAAGCAATATAACACCTTTACTCCGTTAATATCACGACGGATATGCCTACGGGCTTCCTGTCAACTAGTTTAATCAACCTCCGACAAGAGACGACAGGGTTATTTTCATTCTTGGGTTCCGAATGCTCCGTACGAATTTTTTCTTCTTTTATGATTTTCTTTTACGAGGAGTATACGGAGTAGAATATTAATCCATATGATGCATCATATTTTTGTTTTACGCAGAGGCTAGAAAGAGGTCTTCTTCTTTGAGTGGCAATATGGCGAAAAAGCCTTGTCAAGCAAGGGCTCTGCAAGGGCTCTAGACTTCAACACACACACACACACACACCCCCTTTGGAAAAACCACGTTGCCGCCAGTCTTCCATGTGCACATCTTGCTGTGGACTTGTGGAGCAAGGAAAACAAAAACAAAGTATTTTGACGTCTTATTATTATTACTCGTACGAGTAGGTGACAGTGAGTATGGAGTACTATTATTTGTGGTATGAGAGGAGTCTGCTGTTATAATACTACACCCAGAGGGAAGTCGTAAGCTGTGGCCATTCCTCCTCTCCTTTCTCCCCGCTTAACCGGGTTTAACCGGTCTCGCTCACTTGGCAGAAAGAACGGAGTCAAGAAAAAGAGTACGAGTAGAGGAAAATGGGTTTTGTGGTGCTCGTACATGTGCAGGTATTTGGGGTAATATTATCTTGTATAGTGCGAGGATTAATACCATATAATTGCATGTACTCGAACATCGACTATTGGGTGACACCACGGGCCATTGGAGAGGGAGAGCGAAAGCGAGAGGAGCACAAGGATGGGATATATGCATGACCAACAATTCATCATGTAATATCAGTGATCACATTGTGTGTGTGTATCTTTCTGGAAGGAGAGAGGTCCCTGTCAATTGTTATTCGGTCCTGATGAAATCTCTCTCTTTCTCTCTCGGAACTCGGGAGGCGCAAGCCGGTCCCAGCCAGGGGGG